>JBAIZL010000394.1:3070000-3332500 GCA_036971475.1 Prosapia bicincta
TGAAAAAAACTCACTGTACCTCGCTTGGAGCTAAGTGCTGCTCATTTACTCGCTCAATTAGTGGCGTATATTATATCTCTTTATAACAAAAAAATGGAATTTTCCACTGTTTTTCTATGGTGCGGTTCGACAGTAACACTGACATGTATACAAACACCTCCTTATCGACTCTAAACCTTTGTCGCCAATCGGGTAGCGCAGGTTCAAGAATTATTGCCTTCTCTTTATTGGAGGCATGTATCGAGTGAACACAATCCCGCTGACTGCGCGTCACGTGGATTACTTCCTTCAGACCTACCTCAACATAAATTATGGTGGTACGGACCCTCTTGGTTACAACAGTCTCATGATAACTGGCCTATATCTCATTTTGAGCCTGCACAACTCATTGACACAGGGGAATATAAACCTATTTCACCTATATCTTTTCTCTCCACTGTTCACTCAGAATGGGACCTGCTGCGGAAATATTCTAGCTTTAGTCGACTGCAGCGTGTAATGGCCTAATTGTTGCGTTTCGTACACAACTCTCGTCACTTAGGAAGAACTGTTGGACCTCTCACTACGGAGGAGTTGAACTCGAATCCGAATATTCAAATTACTCCAGTCATCCTCCTTCATCGAAGATTTAAAGGCATTAGGACACACCCCTCCTAATAGGGTATCTTCTAGGCTTCGACGATTAACACCATTTCTCGATAGCGATGGCGCCCAGCGAGTTGGTGGGCGACTCGAAGCAGCAAAGATTCGTTATGAGACGCAACATCCGGTGATTTTGCCTAAGAAACACCCTGACTCCTTGATTGACCTATATCATCGGAAGTACCTTCATTCTGGAGTTCAACTCACTCAATCACTTCTCGCACAAGAGGTGTGGATATTGTGTGCTCAGAATGTAATCCGTGCACGCATCTTCAAGTCTACTGTGCTTTAAGCACCGACCTAAAAATAACAATCTTCTTTTGGGAAACTTACCTCAACCTCGACTGACTTCTACTCGCCCATTTCTCAACACAGACATTGATTATGGTGGTCCTTTCACTCTGAAAGTACATAATCTACGCTCTATTCGAACCATCAAGGCATACATCTGTGTCTTTGTTTGCCTTGTCACAAAGGCTGTTCACATTGAGGTGGTCACTGATCTCTCGACGGACGCGTTCATCGCAGCATTGACTCGATTTGTGTCTAGACGAGGTATTTGTCAACACGTCTATTCCAACTGCGGAAAAAACTTTGTGAGAGCTGACAATGCTATGCGATCTCTACTCAGGACCTCAGGACAAGATCTCGTTTGTGAATTTACATTTCAACGTGGAGTTAATTTCCACTTCAATCCTCCTGCTGCACCTCATCAAGGAGGGCTATGGGAAAGCGCAATTAAAAGCGCTAAACATCACTTGCGTCGCGTCATAGGTGAACACGTTCTAACTCTCTCCGAATTCATGACTCTGACAACTCAAGTCGAGTTAATCCTCAACTCTCGACCACTCACACCTTTGTCTAACGATCCTTCCGATCTCACTGCTCTGACCCCAGAACACTTTTTAACCCATTCGCTTACAATTTTTTTTTTACACCGACTGAACCATAAATGACTAATTTTTTTAGAGCATTTTAAAAGGTTTTTGTTGATGACTTCTTTTCAGTTCATATTTATGTTTCTTATGGAACCTATTGTTATTTTTTTATTCACAATTGCTTTTACTTTCAATATATGCACTAATATTTATAGTAACTTTTCTTTTATAATTTAATAATATGTGAAAAACTAAAATGTTTCAATGAAAAATATTGAATTTTATTTTTTTAATTTCACTTATCCTAAAATAAAAGCATAATTTACCTTTGAAAATACTCCAAGATATTCTTCAGGGTGCAAAGAATATGTTTAAATTACGCAAGAGTCAAGCAAAGTTAACTTTTGTGTGGTATGCCTTCAAACATTCTGGTAGGTGAAGCGCGACGAGGCACAGTTCACACTCCCACCGACTGTCACTGCGTTTGCCTTGTGCACTATAAACCTTGCACCTTCGTGAGGGAGTTTGTTTTATTTCATTAGGTGGTATTGGTCTTGGGAAATGTCCCCAAGTTGATGCTTGAAGCCTCAAAGGGGTTTCTGACACTGATGTCCGTCCTCTTCGCTTGTATGAAAGAAGTTGCTTGGATTCAAACATCTGTCTTGCAAATCTTTCTTTAAACTCACTAAATCCCATATTTTCTTAGTAATTTTCTTGAATACAACATAGGAATTAAAAAGGGCAATGTCCATTATATAAAAAAATATCTTTTTATTACCTTTAGCATACCTTCTCATGCTGGGGAATGAAGCCAACTGTTGATCTTCTCGATCGATGCCCCCCATGGAGTTGTTATAGTAAAGAACAGGTTCAGGTTTTTTTTGGGCTCTCCACTAATTCGGTCCCTCTTCCCTGTTGACTTCTTATTACCATTGTTATGAAAGGTAGACAAAATACATACATGTTTCTTGTCTTGCCACCTAAGGGCCATCATGTCATGACCATAAGCTTCTTCCAAGTCACCAAGAAGTAATTTGTTGTTAGAGTTTTTGAAGGTCTCTGGCATGTTGGCTCTCCATGGATTTACAGTCCCAATTACATTGAATCCATTATTTTTTAATTTGTGGAACAGAAGTGGTGAAGAATACCAGTTGTCTAGGGTAAGTGTATATCCTTTACCTGCATAATCCTTCACCATTTCAACTACAATAGACTCACTCACTAACAACTTTTCCTCCTCAGCTGTATCTCCACTCCCTTCTTCTACTCTAACAGGTTTTGTTGCTTCTGCACCAGTGTAAATCTTAAACTTAGAGCAGTAGCCAGTGCTGGATTCGTAACATTTATAAAATTTAATTCCAAATTTTGCCCTTTTTTTGGGGTTAAATTGAACATAGCCCAACCTTCCTCGGAATTTCATCAAACTTTCGTCAACTGCTATGTTTTCATCAGGTAAGTACAACAGAGAAAACTTCCTATTCATGTAATCAATTACATATCTTAGTTTCCACAGTTTGTCATTTAGAGGCTTATTTTTATTGTCAGTGAGATGAAAGAATTTAAAAAGTAGTAAAAATCGGCGGAATGGCATTGATTTGCGGAAAAAAGGAGTCTCTGTAGTTTAATTAGGGGACCAATATGACTGAATATTTCTTTTTCTTACTGGGGACATAAGGACACAAAGTGTATAAAAGCAGGACATTTCATCTGGAGTTGTGTCAATCCATTCTGAATACAACTTCTTTTCTTCTGGTGAATTATTTTTAGCAAGAAATTCTTTGGCATATTTGTTAGTTTCATTGGTAACATGTTGCCAAAAGTCATTGTCAACAAAGGCATTGAAAACGTTTATTTCAGAAGGAGATGGTCCTACCTTCCTCAGTAATATTGCCCTTACACCAGGGCAACCTATGAATGGAGTTTTATTGATATTATTCTCCTCAATATTGCTGGTCCAACGCCAACCTGGTTTTTTCTTTTTTTTACTTGGTGGGGCTGTTTGGCTAATGGACTGGTTCTTTGGCCGTTTAGTAGGCTTAGGCGGTTTGAAACTTGGATTTTTTTCTTTAGGCCTACCCCTTGGTTTACCCCTACCTCTAATACTAACTCTAACAGGCCTAGGACAAGAATCAAGAAACCTAGGGTCATCAGCTTCCTCACTAGCAGTAGGAGACAGAGGTGCAATTATTCCATCACGGTTGATTTGATCGAGTAGCTGAATTGGATTGGATATCAGTGAGCTTTCATCATCTGAATTAGATGGTAATACAGGCCTATCATGGACACTTATATAAGAAATTACATTATTTATGTCTAGCGGAGACTTAGGCCTAACTTAACTACAAGAGGGCTGCTCAAGTTGCAATTTATCACTTATTGCAGAACAAGGCAGATTACATCTCTCGTGATTTGGTGAACCTGTTATATTAGAGTCTATTATGATTTTAGTTGATTCATTACTTACATTTTCATATATTTCAGATTCAGTGTCCAACTGTCCTATTTCACTTATTTCATTATCACTCTCAAATATTTCATCAAACAAATCACTCTCACTATCACTGTCACATTCTCCAATAATTCTTTCAATTTCACATTCCTTCAACTCCTTCCCACATTCATCAACAAATAAAACATTAAATCCACTCATTTTTAACTTAAAAAGAACACAAATAACAAATAAAATCCAATTCGGTTAGCTTATCGCACACAACTACAACGTCAACAACATTACAGGCAATGTCAGCAGATCGGTCGCCAGATTGAAACGAAATTGTTTAGGGAAGGAATAGTCCAAACAAGATAAAAATACAACCATTGGAAAGCCCAAAGCCTGTAGAATAAGATGCAAATGCGATTTATTGCATTTATTGAGAACTAACTCGACACAAACGAGTTATATTGGAGGACGGCGATTCACCGTCGGTTCACTCAGTGGCAAACTGGTCCGCGACGGCGGATTCTCCGTCATTGTAAGCGAATGATGTCGTCTTCCTGAAAGAAAGAGTTTCAAAGCACGTGAGATACAGGTGATAGTTATAATGTGTGATACAGGTAATTTAGTATCTTTTTTATTATCTATTTCAATATTCTTTTATTATAATTTCAACAAGTACCAATATTGATTTCTATTTAATATTTCCAATTTTTTAAACTTTTTATAGTTATTTACTCTGTGAATGAATTGTTCCTCATTTTTTTTTTTTGACAAAGAATACTCATATTTTTTATTGCATATGCCATTCTTTAAAACATTCAACCTGAATAATCTTTCTGATTCACACCACCTATCCGCATACAAGAGAGCCCCAACCACGCTCTCAGGTGTGATAAGCAACCCGTCTTCCTCATCTCCTTTTCAAATTATTGTTTTTCTGTTGAATACATAGGCAATCAATGCTTTCTAAGTTTAACTTCTCTTACATATCTGTAAAATACCATGTCAGGGTAAACTCTCTGTGACCATGATGTCGATTCCGAAAAGAAAAAGTTTTGAAAGCATATTTATATTGTTTGATACATTGAATTTTGTATTATGTTTACTATCTATTTCTATATTCCTTTTTTTAAAGGACAACGTGTACCTATATTGATTTCTATTTAATCATTCTATATTTTTACCTTCTTATAGACATTTAGACTGTTAAATTAATGTTCCTAATATTTTTTGACAAAGGATACTCATATTTTTTTGTTATATAAGCCAACCTTAATAACTTTCACAAACACACCTCTCAGCTGCATACAAGAGAGCCCCAACCATGCTCTCAGGAGTGGTGAGCAAACCACAATCACCCTCACCTCCATACAATTGTTTACATTGGTCTACTAATATTGAATCTTGCCTGTATATAGAGAGATGTAGGATGACTTCAAATTACATACAATATTGTGATATACTAGTATTTGTGCTTCTAATTTTTGTATTTTTACAGAATATTTTCTCCAATAGGTAAAGATTTCTCTTCCTTTTTGAGCGATAAAAACTCATAAGAAACATAGAAGCAGCCAATAATAATCTTTTAAGTTCTCACTAAACAGCCGCGTGCAAGAGAGCCCCAACCACGCTCTCAGATGTGATGAGCAACCAGTCTTCCTCATCTCCATCTTTTTTTCATCTACATACATGTAATACGTTATAACATTTAAAGCTGAAGGCATAGATTCGGATAGAAAGTTGTAAATAGAAGGTGTATTTGAAGTTTTTCTCATAGTCTTATTTATAGGTTTGTTTTTGAGTATTTGTGTCTTTCAGAATGAATCATATTGTGTTTGTGTTGGAAACATTATTGCTTTAGCCTTTTTGGATCTTCTATCAAGATCATAAGAATTATTGGACGGAATGGACAAAATTCCAAAACCTGGTATTTTTATTTGGAAATATTGTGATATATATTTAAGAATCTAAAAAAACTATTTATTGATTTGTGTAAGAGAGATTTGGGCAATGTATCATTGTTTAAAAATTTCAGAAAATTTATGCCTCGACAGGCTTTTAACACTTTGTTTCTAGAGAATAGTGAAAATAATAAATGTAAATCAGAAAAGTATTCTTAAATACTATGAAATAATATAATGAAAAGAATATTCATGAAATTATTAATATACTCAACTTCATTTCTCTTAGGAATATTTCTATATGGTTGACAACATTTTTCTGCCATTCCTAACTTTTCAATATTCTCTTCTTCTGACACGTTTAGGATTAACTCTATTAAATGAGGAGTCAACAGAAAAGAATATAGAAAAGTTAGGAATGGCAGAAAAATGTACTCAAACATATAAGGATATTCATATAAATACCAGTAGATAACATTCAATTTCATTATATGTCTTGTGAAGTTTATTTAAACACTTATATGTAGATTTTAATGGCCAACATATCATTACATACTGATGAAAAGTAGTCGATAGTGTATATTTGGAATATTAGGATGATTAATACTTTCTTATGTCAATAGTGCTATTTCTCTGACATTGTATCAAATGCTAATTATTTTTTTTTCTGTTGAATACATAGTCAATCAATGCTTTCTGAGGTTAACATCTTTTACATATCTGTAAAATTCCACGTCAGGATAAACTCTCTGTGAAAATAATGTTGTCTTCGTGAAAGAAAAAGTTTCAAAATCATATTTATATTGTGATACAGGTAATTTTTTATTTTGCTCATTACCTATTTCTATATATCCTTTTTTTATAAGGACCACCAATACCTATAATGATTTCTATTTATTCATTCCATATTTTAAACTTTTTATAGATATTTACCTTGTGAAGTTAATGTTCCTAATGTTTTTTGACACAGAATAGTCATACTTTTTTATTCTATAAGCCAACCTTAATAACTTACACAAACACGCCTCCCGGCATCTTACAAGAGAACCCCAACCACTCTCTCAGGAGTAATACCAAAACTTGGTATTTGTATTTGAAAACATGGATAAATATATTTAAGAACTAACACACCATTGAATGAACTGTGTGAAATGACTTTGGGCAATGTATAACTATTTAATGATTTCAAAAATTGTATTCCTTCACAGTGTTTTAAAACCTTATTTCGAGAATACAGTGAATATAGAAATGTAAATCAGAAACGTGAACCTAAATTCTATGAAATAACTAAATGAAAAGAATTTTCATAATACATACCAGTATAAAACGTTCAGCTTGGTTGTACGTCATGTGATGTCTATTTAAACACTTATATGTATATTTTAATGGTCAACATATTGTTACTTATAACGAAAAATAGTCAGTAGTGTATAATTGTAATATTAGGATGATAAATACTGTTTATGTCAATAGTGCTTTTTACGTACTTTTCTAATTTAAAAACCATTGTAAATGCTTCAAAGAGGGACTCCTTATCAACCAACCTTTGTCCCTTGCAAGGTTTGGTTCTATTCAAGACGTTGATCAAACGACATCCCTCCCGTCACTCTCGACGAGACGCAGTTTTTTGTTTCTCCCGTCGTGTGACGAAGACAATTATTAGCTGGTAACCGTGACTATTTTGAATTATGTACTCTTTCTTATTGTTAATTAGGTAAGTGATAAGTGCGTGAAAGGGTGCACCTGAGCAACTGTTCGTCATCCGACAGGAAGGACAAGTGGTGGTACTTCGTCGAGTAAGGTATGTGCGATAGCTGTTCACATTTTCATTTTTTGTGTCTTTAAGGTCCTCTGGAGTACTATGGCATTACATGGCAAAAATATATAACAGTGCTATTTCTCTGTAATTGTATCACATGGTAATTTTTTTTTTGTCTGTTTAATACATAGACAAACAAAGCTTTCTGAGTTTAACTTCTCTTACATATCTGTAAAATACCATGTCAGGATAAACTGTCAGTGCCAATGATGTTGTCTTCCTGAAAAAAAAAATTCATAAAGCATATTTATATTGTGTTATACAGGAAATTTTGTATTTTGTGAATTATCTATTCCTATATTCCTTTTTTTATAAAGTCAACAAATACCTATAATGGTTTCTATTTAATCGTTCCATATATTTAACTTTTAATAGACATTTAAATGGTGAAGTTAATGTTCCTAATATTTTTCTGACAAACAATACTCATATATTTTTGTGTATAAGCCAACCTTAATAACTTAAACAAACACTCCTCCCAGCAGCATACAAGAGAGCTCCAACCAGGCTCTCAGGAATAGGGCAATGTATCATTGTTTAAAAATTTCCAAAACTTTATTCCATCACAGCCTTTAAAAATTTTTGATTCTAGAATACAGTGAATATAAAAAATGTAAATCAAGAAAGTAAACTAAAATACTTTTGAACTAATTAAATGAAAATAATATTGATATTACATAACAGTAGAAAACGTTCTTTTTGGTTGTATGTCTAGTGATTTTTATTTAAACTCTTATATGTATATTTTAATGGCCAACATATCGTTACCTACTGAGGAAAAGTAGTCGGTAGTGTATATTTGGAATAATAAGATGAATAATACTTATTATGTCAATAGTGCTACTTCTCTATCATTGTATCGCAAGTTAGTTATTTTTTAATTTTGAATACATAGGCAATCATGCTTTTTGAGTTAAACTTCACTTACATATCTGTATTATACAATGTCAGGATAAACTATCTGTGACCATGATGTCATCATCGTGAAAGAAAAAGTATCAATAGCATATTTATATCGTGTGATACAGGCAATTTTTATTTTTGTTTATTATCTATTTCTATATTCCTTTTTATATAAAGACAACAAGTACCTATATTGATTTCTAATCATTCCATATTTTTACCTTTTTATAGACATTTATCTTTTGAAGGTAATGTTCCTAAAATTTTTGGCAATAAATACATATATTTTTTTATTCTATAAGCCAATTTTAATAACCTGCACAAACAAACCTCCCAGCTGCGTACAAGAAAGCCCTAACCACGCTCTCAGGAGTGGTGAGCAAACTTATCACCCTCACCTCCATACAATTGTTTACATCAGTCTACTAATCTTTAATCTTGCCTGTATATAGATAGATGTAGGATAACTTCAAATTACATATCATATTGTGATATACTAGTATTTGTTCTTCTATTTTTTAATGTTTGTATTTTTACAAAATTTTTTCTGCTATAGATAAATGTTTGTCATCTTTTTGGAGCAATGAAAGGTAATAAGAAATATACAACCAGCTCATAAGAATCTTTCAAATCAGCAGCACCCAGCCGCGTACAAGAGAGCCCCAACCAAGCTCTCAGGTGTGATGAGCCTCCAGTTATCGTCATCTCCAACATTTTTCATCTTTATACACGCAATAGATTCAATTATGTAAAGCCGAAGGAAGAGATTCGGATAGGATATTGTAAATAGAAAGAGTATTCGAAATTTTTCTCAAACACCCATTATTCGGTTATATCTTTTAGTATTTGAGTCATTCAGAATGAATCACACCGTGTTTGTTGGAAACATTATTAGTTTTGTCAATTTGGATTTCCTATCAAGATCATACTAAAAAATTTATTTTTTCAAAATTGCATATTGCCTAGCAACGCTTTCACGAATTTTGTAAAAAAAAATATAATTTTTCAATATTTCAAAATGCCTAGCTACGCTTTCATGAATTTTGTAAAAAAAATATTTATTTCCAACATTTTAATATGCATAGTAACGCTTTCATGAATTTTGTTAAAAAAAATATATTTTGTCAACATTTCAAAATGCCTAGCAACGCCGTTATGAATAATGTGAAAAAAATTTATTTTTTCAACACTTCATAATGCCTAGCAACCCTTTAATGTATTTTGTAAAAAAATATTTTTTTTTCAACATTTCAAAATGCCTAGTAACGCTTTCACGAATTTTGTAAAAAAAAATATAATTTTTCAATATTTCAAAAAGCCTAGCTACGCTTTCATGAATTTTGTAAAAAAAATATTTATTTCCAACATTTTAATATGCATAGTAACGCTTTCATGAATTTTGTTAAAAAAAATATATTTTGTCAACATTTCAAAATGCCTAGCAACGCCGTTATGAATAATGTGAAAAAAATTTATTTTTTCAACACTTCATAATGCCTAGCAACCCTTTAATGTATTTTGTAAAAAAATATTTTTTTTTCAACATTTCAAAATGCCTAGTAACGCTTTCATGAATTTTGTAAAAAAAATATATTTTTTCAACATTTTAAAATGAATAGCAACGCTTTCATGAGTTTTGTAAAAAAAAAATATTTTTTCAACATTTTAAACTGCCTAGCAAAGCTTTCATGAATTTTGTAAAAAAAATATATTTTTTCAACATTTTAAAATGAATAGCAACGCTTTCAATGATTGTGAGAAAAAAAAATATTTTTCAACATTTCAAAATGCCTAGCAACGCTGTTATGAATAATGTGAAAAAAATAAATTTTTTCAACATTTCAAAATGCCTAGCAACACTTTCAAAAGTTTTGTAAACAAAATATATTTTTTCAACATTTTAAAATGCCTAGCAACGCTTTCATGAATTTTGTAAAAAAAATATATTTTTTCAAAATTTTAAAATGCCTAGCAACGCTTTCATGAATTTTGTGAAAAAAATATATTTTTTCAACATTTCTAAATGCCTAGCAACGCTGTTATGAATAATGTGAAAAAAATATATTTTTCAACAATTCAAAATTTCAACGCTTTCTTGAATTTTGTAAAAAAAATATATTTTTTCAACATTTTAAAATGCCTATCAATGCTTTCAATAATTGTGTGAAAAAAATATATTATTTCAACATTTCAAAATGCCTAGCAACGCTGTTAAGAATAATGTGAAAAAAATATATTTTTCAAAATTTCAACGCTTTCATGAATTTTATAAAAAAAATATATTTTTTCAACATTTAAAAATGCCTAGCAACGCTTTCATGAATTTTGTAAAAAAAATAAATTTTTTCAACATTTCAAAATGCCTTGCAATAATTTTATAAATAATTTGAAAAAAAAATGATTTTTTCAACATTTCTTAATGCCTAGCAACGCTTTCATGAATTTTGTAAAAAAAATATATATTTTTTCAACAATTTAAAATGCCTAGCAACACTTTCATGAATTTTGTAAAAAAAATATATTTTTTTAACATTTTAAAATGCGTAGCAACGCTTTCATGAATTTTGTGAAAAAAATATATTTTGTTAACATTTCAAAATGCCTAGCAACGACGTTATGAATAATGTGAAAAAAATTTATTTTTTCAACACTTCATAATACCTAGCAACGCTTTTATGTATTTTGTAAAAAAATATATTTTTTTCAACAATTTCAAATGCCTAGCAATGCTTACATTAATTTTGTGAAAAATATATATTTTTTCCACATTTCAAAATGCTTAACAACGCTTTCATGAATTTTGTGAAAAAAAATTATTTTTTCAACATTTTAAAATGCCTAGCAACTCTTTCAATAATTGTGTGAAAAAAATATATTTTTTCAACATTTCAAAATGGCTAGCAACGCTTTTATGAATATGTGAAAAAAATTTAATTTTTCAACATCTCATAATGCCTATCAACGCTTTCATGAATTTTGTAAACAAAATTAATTTTTTCAACATTTCAAAATGCCTAGCAACGCTATCATGAATTTTGTAAAAAAAATATATTTTTTCGACATTTCAAAATGCCTAGCAACCCTTTCATAATTTTGTGAAAAAAATATATTTTTTCAACATTTTAAAATGCCTAGCATCGATGTTATGAATAATGTGAAAAATAATTATTTTTTCAAAATATCATAATGCCTAGCAAAGCTTTCATGTATTTTGTAAAAAAATTTATTTTTTCAACATTTTAAAATGCCTAGCAACGCTTACGTTATTTTTGTCAGAAAAATATATTTTTTCAACACTTCGTAATGCCTAGCAACGCTTTTATGTATTTTGTTAAACAAATATATTTTTTCAAAATGCCTAGCAACGCTTCATGAATTTGGTAAACAAAATATATCTTTTCCACATTTAAAAATGCCTAGCAACGCTTTCATGAATTGTGTGAAAAAAATATACTTTTTCAATATTTCTAAATGCCTAGCAACGCTGTTATGAATAATGTGAAAAAAATATATTTTTTCAAAATTTCAAAATGCCTAGCAACTCTTTCATGAATTTGGTAAACAATATATATTTTTTTCTCATTTCAAAATGCCTAGCAACGCTTTCATGAGTTTTGTAAAAAAAATATATTTTTTCAACATTTCAAAATGCCTAGCAACGCTTTCATGAATTTGGTAAACAATATATATTTTTTCCACATTTCATAATGCCTAGCAACACTTTCTTGAATTTTGTAAAAAAAATATATTTTTTCAACATTTAAAATGCCTAGCAATGCTTTCAATAATTGTGTGAAAAAATATATTTTTTCAATATTTCAAATTGCCTAGCAACGATGTTATGAATAATGTGAGAAAAATATAATTTTTCAACATTTCAAAATGCCTAGCAATGCTTTCATGAATTTTGTAGAAAAAATATATTTTTTCAACATTTCAAAATGCCTAGCAATGCTGTTATGTAAAATGTGAAACAAATTTATTTCTTCAACATTTCATAAAGCCTTGCAATGAGGTCATGAATTTTGTAAAAAAAATATATTTTTTCAACATTTCTAAATGCCTAGCAACGCTGTTATGAATAATGTGAAAAAAATTTACTTTTTCAAAATTTCAAAATGCCTAGCAACGCTTCTATGAATTTGGTAAACTATATATATTTTTTTCTCATTTCAAAATGCCTAGAAACGCTTTCATGAGTTTTGTAAAAAAAATATATTTTTTCTACATTTAAAAATGCCCAGCAATGCTTTCATGAAAGTTGTAAAAAAAATATATTTTTTCAACATTTCAAATTCCTAGCAACGCTTACATAAATTTTGTAGAAACATATATTTTTTCAACATTTAAAAATGCCTAGCAACGCTTTCATGAATTTTGTAAAACAAATATATTTTTTCAACATTTTAAAATGCCTAGCAACGCTCTCAATAATTTTGTGTATAAAATATATGTTTTCAACATTTTTAAATGCCTAGCAACGCTTTCATGAACTTTGAAAAAAAAATATATTTTTTCAAAATGCCTAGCAATGCTTCATGAATTTGGTAAACAAAATTAATTTTTTCCACATTTAAAAATGCCTAGCATAGCTTTCATGAATTTTGTAAAAAAAATATATTTTTTCAACATTTCTAAATGCTTAGCAATGCTTTCATGAATTTGGTAAACAATATATATTTTTTTCTGATTTCAAAATGCCTAGCAACGCTTTCATGAAATTGGTAAACAATATATATTTTTTCCACATTTCAAAATGCCTAGCAACGCTTTCATGAATTTTGAAAACAAATATATTTTTTCAACATTTCAAAATGCCTAGCAACGCTTTCATGAATTTTGTAAAAAAAATATATTTTTTCAACATTTCAAAATGCCTAGCAATGCTTTTAATAATTGTGTGAAAAAAATATATTTTTTCAACATTTCAAAATGCCTAGCAACGATGTTATGAATAATGAGAAAAAAAATATTTTTTCAACATTTCAAAATTCCTAGCAACGTTTTCATGAGTTTTGTAAAAACAAATTTATTTTTTCAACATTTCATAATGCCTAGCAACGCTTTCATAAATTTTGTAAAAAAAATATATTTTTTCAACATTTTAAAATGCCTAGCAACGCTCTCAATTATTTTGTGTATAAAATATATTTTTTCAACATTTCTAAATGCCTAGCAACGCTGTTATGAATAATGTAAACAAAATATTTTTTCAACATTTAAAAATGCCTAGCAACGCTTTCATGAATTTTGTGAAAAAAATATCTTTTTTCAACATTTCAAAATCCTAGCAACGCTTTCATGAAATTGGTAAACAATATATGTTTTCTCCACATTTCAAAATGCCTAGCAACGCTTTCATGAATTTTGAAAAAAAAATATATATTTTCAACATTTCAAAATGCCTAGCAACGCTATCACGAATTTTGTAAAAAAAAGTATATTTTGTCAACATTTCAAAATGCCTAGCAACGCTTTCACGAATTTTGTAAAAAAAAGTATATTTTTTCAACATTTCAAATTTCCTTGAACGCTCCCATGAATTTCGTAAACAAATTATATTTTTACCACATTTCAAAATGCCTAGCAACGATGTTATGAATAATGTGAAAAAATATATTTTTTCAACATTTCAAAATGCCTAGCAACGCTTCCATGTATTTGTTAAAGAAAATATATTTTTTCCACATTTCAAAATGCCTAGCAACACTTTTATGAATATTGTGAAAAAAGTATATTTTTTCAACATTTCAAAATGCCTAGCAACGCTTTCATAAATTTTGTAGAAACATATATTTTTCAACATTTTAAAATGCCTAGCAACGCTCTCAATAATTTTGTGTATAAAATATATTTTTACAACAATTCTAAATGCCTAGCAACGCTGTTATGAATAATGTACAAAAAATATATTTTGTCAACATTTCAAAATTCCTAGCAACACTTTCATGAATTTTGTGAAAAAAATATATTTTTTCAAACTGCCTAGCAATGCTTCATGAATTTGGTAAACAAAATATATTTTTTCCACATTTAAAAATGCCTAGCAACGCTTTCATGAATTGTGTGAAAAAAATATATTTTTTCAACATTTTAAAATGCCTAGCAACGCTCTCAATAATTTTGTGTATAAAATATATTTTTTCAACATTTCTAAATGCCTTGCAACGCTTTTACGAATTTTGTAAAAAAAAGTATATTTTTTAAACATTTCAAAATGCCTAGCAACGATTCCATGTATTTGGTAAAGAAAATATATTTTTTCCACATTTCAAAATGCCTAGCAACACTTTTATGAATATTGTGAAAAAAATTGATTTTTTCAACATTTCATATTGCCTAGCAACGCTTTCACGAATTTTGTAAAAAAAAGTATATTTTTTCAACATTTCAAAATGCCTAACAACGCTTTCATGAATTTTGTAAACAATATATAATTTTTTCTGATTTCAAAATGCCTAGCAACGCTTTCATGAAATTGGTAAACAGTAGAACTGCCGTCAGTTTGGCGCGCCCACCCCTAAACTCGGCCGCTACGTAACCTAGGACTATAGGGGTAGTTTTGGATGATGCTCAAGGTCATCCCGACCTTGACCCCAGACCAAGGGGTGGTTTCGACCACATTCAGGGGGGTGGGGGGTAGTTTTTCGAAAAAAAAAAAAAATCGGCCGCTACGTAACCCAGGACTATAGGGGTAGTTTTGGACGATGCTGAAGGTCATCGCGCACCGGATCCCAGCCTTAGGGGTGGTTTTGACCACGTTTAGAGGGGTAGGGGGTAGTTTGTCGAAAAAATTTATTTCTAACCTACTAACCTAAGCTAGCCAAATTGGATCCAGCCTAACCTAACCTAAGTGTAGGGGGTGACCTTAGCTACGTTCAGGACCTTCCCCGGCGGATGCTCCGGGGGTAGAATGGGGGTGGGGCGATTCTCGATAAAATTTTGGAACATGTGCCTTGTCCGATAGGGTGCGTAACCTAGGACTATAGGGGTAGTTTTGGATGATGCAGGAGGTCATCCCGGCCGCGACCCCAGACCCGGACGTGGTTTCGACCACGTCTAGAGGGGTGGGGGGTAGTTTTTCGAAATAAATTTTATTGTAACCCAACTCGGCCGCTACGTAACCTAAGACTATAGGGGTAGTTCTGGATGATGCAGGGGGTTGACGCCGACCCTCACCCAACCCCTAAGGGTCGTTTTGACCATGCCTAGAGTGGCGGTAAATGGAAAAAACTAATTCCAACCAGCTTACCTAAGCTAGCCAAAACGGATCTAACCTAACCTAAGTGTTGTGGGACATCTCAGCTACGTTCAGGACCACCCCATGGACGAAGGGGCCTATGATTGGCCCTGATCATATACAATGGTGCCCATTTGACTACGTCTAGATGTAGTTATTGGAAAACCTCGCTAGCCAAATTGTATCTAACCCAACATAATCATAATTACAAGGGTGACCTTAGCTACGTTCAGGACCATCCCCGGGGTTGTTACGGACGAATGGGGGCTCTGAAACGCCTTGATCATAGACTATGGGGTGTATAATCGACTAACCAAGGCCAGCCAAAATGTATCTAACCTAACCTACCCTTAGTAGATTCTGCGATGTCAGCAACGAACAGGACCATCCCTGGGGGATGTTATGGACGAAAGGCGGCTCTGTAACGCCATGAGCATGGAACAGGGGGTGGCTACGTCTAGAGGTGGTTATTGGAAAAAACCTAATCAGGCAGGTCTATGACGTAACAACCTGACCCATGGACAGCCACGTTCAGGACCCTCCCCCGGAGGTGGCTACCGGCGAGGGGTTAAATTGTGGAAAGATTTTATATATATGACGATGTATCTGCGCTCGAATGACTCTAGGTAGTAAGCCTACAGCTATAATGATATGGCCGATACGGGGCAAACGGTCATCATTGCCAAACTCAAATTTTGTCTATGCTACATTGCGACAAAGCCTTATGTTGGAAGACGCCTGACCGTGTGCCAGACGTGTACAGACAACGATAACGCGATATCAGAAAACCGCAATGATAACCGGTGACCGCTATAGCAAGCCTAAAACACGTACGGCTATGTCGATTTGATTACTGCATCGATATACTATGTAATATCGTTATACCATGGCATACATATATAATAAAACGTCAGCTATGTATACACCCTACAGCCAAAAATGTGTTTAAATATAATCGTATTAGGCCGTTGTAGATTAAGTAAACAGATAGCTACTATGTATATATTCTATAATGTAAATAGGTTTAGATATAAAGGTCTATGGAGAAACACTAATAACGAGGTCTATCACATAACATGAATAAATATATGCTATAAAACGAACCCAACTATCTATTCAACAGAGTGATTTAGCAATATAAACATATAATTTTGGATAAGGCCAACGATATAAGGATCCGAAAAGGGTAGGTATATGAAATAATATATACAATAAGTATATTCAGCATGACGATTTATTAAACAAACTTTTAAAATAATTTTACAGTGCATAGATATAAATTGTTCCTCAATATTACAAATATAATTTAAATATATCGATGATCCGAGATCTGCAATGTGGGCAGCGAATACATCTTGAGAGACAGGTTAAGCAAAAGACATGTCCGCAAGGCGTGGCAACAGCGTTGCGAGGGTTCTCACAACATATAATGCATAAGCCAAACTCCGCCGGTTGTGGCTGAAGGCAAAAAAGTCAATTAGTAACAAGTGTATATGCATATACAAATCCTGTAAGAAACAATATGATTAGTAAATAGGTCCAGATATCCTGAAAGAAAAGTCAATCGAAATAATATGAAAATCTACCTACATTATTGGTACGCTGGATAGCGTAGTCTCCAGCCACCACAATATCCTGTAGGAACCGTCTCGTCATGCCCCAAACGTTATACGCAAAGGTCCGGCTCGTCTTGTAGTAAGATTTTGAGGCAGCCGTCCGCAGATCCCTAATAGCCAGCTGGAGCTGCATTAAGGTGTAATCCAGCGTCTGTATGCATGTGCGGGGTGAAGGCGGGTTCCTCGGTGGATGAGTAACCATCAGGAAATCGTGCAGGCGAAACGAAAACGAATCATCACAACTATAGCAGGGTCTATGGTCTTCCTCATCGCTGTCCGTATCAATGCCAGGTGGACGGGTAGGTAAATCTCCTGGAGACGAGCCCATAGGTAGTAGTAGAGGCGAATAGGATAGTGAAGAATCTGAAAGCGCTGTGTACGCCTAGAAAAAAGAATCTAAATAAACTACCATTGAATATATTCTATGATCTAGGCTTCAGATAATTTGAACATGACGCTACCTTGTGTCCAAAATATGTATTAAGCGCTGTTGAAAATAGACTACCACTCATTCAATATACTGTGTGATCTAATGTTGAACATAATTTGAAAAAGGCCTGACATTAACATATAATATCTCGTATCCAAAATATATATTAAACGCTAATGAAAATAAACTACCACTCACTCAATATATTCTATGATCTAGGCTTCAGATAATTTGAAAATGACGCTACCTTGTGTCCAAAATATATATTAAGCGCTGTTGAAAATAGACTACCACTCATTCAATATACTGTGTGATCTAAGCCTTACAAAAATTGAAAAAGACGTGACATTAACATATAATATCTCGTGTTCAAAATATATATTAAACGTTATTGAAAATACACCACCACTCATTCAATATAGTGTATGACCTAGGCATTACAAAAAAAAAATGAAGTGTGAAAATATTCTCTCCTATAAATAAACACCTATTGTGTCATCTAGACTTAACTCAATTTGAAAAAAGACTAGGTACTTACAATGCGAGTGTTTATAGGTTGTCGTGACGCCATCTCTCGTGAATGTATGATCTACAGATTAACGGATCACAATAGTTGATCAAAGTCTCCTTCGGGGTCGATTGTAGAAAGTCTTCAAAACTAAATAACGGGCAAATATTATTACACAGACCGGTAAAATTTAATAAAGTTGAAAATTGTTCTCTCACTCTAAACACAGACTATGCAAAAACACTATATCTCCACCTGTATTATACATAGCTGTGGAAGAGTCCATTTGAGAGGTGAGTGGACGAGTCCAAGCAAGTTGGACTGATCCATAATTACGTCACAACCGCGACTGTTGATTACAGCAAGGCGGGCGATGCTGTTTGTAGAGGTAAACACATCGTATCCGATGAGAAGTTTAAATACAAGTTAACACATAATATAAAATGCACGGTCTGACTAGGGCCTAACAAACAGTATCCGATTGACTATGGTTTATCTCGTAGTATCCGAGAGGTAGAGCCTCATGCTCGACGCCAGACCTCAGGTAAAGCCACCCAGGCCTTAGGTAAAGCTACCTTGGAGTGGTAAAACAACTACCAATCAATAACCTAACACAATAGTATACAGCCTGTATTAAACCATTATGTATGTTACGCAACAAGCTAGTAAGCAAGGACACCTACATTCTCTCTCTGTATTAATCCAATATCTATGTTACCCTACATTAGCCTACAGATTGTGTTTAGCCAATATCCACGTAAACCTGTATTAAGTATATATGGGTGTTAACCTACATAGGCATACATATTGTGTTAGGTCGAAATACCTGTAAATCTACACACATTCTGTATTAAACCAATATGCATGATACGGTACATAGGCCTACAAGTCAATAAACAGTGTTATTACGCTTCATTGCAGGTGTAGATCATACACACAGCTCGACAAATAAATACTTGTTTAAAACCTTTACAGTAATATTGTTACGACCGCAATAGCACACTCTGGACATAACCGCAGCAAATGACGTCAAACTCAATGTCGGTCAAGACGGCGTCTAACAATATGTTGGACAGTCATCTGTATAGGATTAACTTACCACCTATATTTGCTATCTACAGGACAGTTACATACCAGTGCCTATGATCATGTTCTGACGCTAGTCATTTAACAATTTCTCAATGGGTGTGCATTGAACCATCAAGAGTACAGACATCCGCTACGCTAAGAGTCTAATGCAGTGTGATCCCTCAAGCGACTATGTTTACATGTGCTTGCACTTAATGCAAAGGTCAACACAGGATAAGGTAATTAGTAATAGTCATTTGACAATAGAAAGGTATAATTACAATAACATTATGATCTGAACAATGTACACAACTAAACATTCATTCTTAACTCTAATTACAATTGCTTTATACACAATTAAAAAAAAAGTTTAGACATATCTAGGTAATTAATACATCAACTATAGACACTAGCTTAGACATATCTCATAAATATTCCAATCACATGGCATAATTTAGGCTAAATACAATTCATGTCATAGGTCTAATGCTAAATCTAACAAAAATATAAACTGATTAGCAGCAAAACACAGCAAAGTCATAGATAGTATTCCCAGGCCTCTGTAAAGTCTAAAATTCTAAATCTGTATGTTTTACAATATAATAGGTGCTTCAAATAAATGATTACAAGTATAAAATATATATAACATAAAGGTTATTGCAATAATATTGTCTATACTTTGTTCACACAAATATCCCCCGAAGGGGAAGGAGAGGCCCCAAGCCCCGCCTACTCCACGTGACATCCTCCAAAATCAAATTGATGCCTCCGTTCAAACCTCCTGCTTGACAAGTACATTCACCCTTACGAACCTTTACGGCCACTCCAGAGGGGATGCATACAACCTTACGGGCTACGCAGAGCCTCGCCAGTGGGCTTTCATTCGTCTCTTTCACACTACCCGCCAAGCAGGGGGTCAAATTACTTTACAAAAACATTTGTGTGTGTGAAAAAATCAACATTCGTCAGCTATTCATATTGTTTACTCATTCGTGGAATTTTGTAGCCATAAGTTGGTTAGTCTGAATATTTATAGAAAACATAGCAAATCATTGTGCATAATTAATACTTATATATAATCTAGTTGAATATATATACAATACACAGATAATCATTATGCATAATTAATACATATATATATAATCTAGCTTCTGCTTAACAGACTGTTTATACAATATATAGATAATCATTATTATTATGTTTACCTAATCACTAGACAGCAATCAATGTGAATAAATAATACCTATATATAATCTAGTGTTTGTTAGGCTGAATTACAATATGCTTATCTAACCACTTTACAGAATTAATACAAAATTAATCTATTAGCGTTTGTCAAGTTGAATATTTACAGTGCGTGGCTACTCGCTCATGCGTGGACGCTTGTAACCGTAGGGCAGTGTGTTGTATCCGTCGTCCTCGTCCAACTTCCTCTTTGCACCAGTTAACCTGAAGATTTTACTTTCTGACGTGGTGATGACGTCACGATCTTCTGTGCGGCGTATCCTATCGCTGGTGGTTACTATAGGATCGCTACCCTCCAAAACCATCCGCTTCATCGATTCAAAATTGACCGACGCTGATGTGCCGAGATTGAGAGTCAATCCTTTGACCTTGCACACGGTCACGTGTTTGTTTTTATTTGTAGACCATACTTTGTAGGCGTACACTTTAGGACCTCCAGAGACGAATTCTGTGATGTAGGAACCATGGCCGTATTCCGAGAGCTCGTCAGTCATCTGGCCTAAATAATCTCCAGTCACCACTCTTGGCAATCCCTCCCTATGAAGGTATACCACACTGTCTGTATCCTTGTAGATAAGTTGAGGGCCGAGAGCGTCCATATATTCGTAAAGCTTTAACCGAGCGTGAGCGGTGGTGTAGACGGCCAGCACAACGTTGACAGTGGGCAGTATCTCGCAAACGTCATCCGCAAACTGCCAATTCACAACCAATACGTCTTCGTTTACTTCCTGAATGTGGTTGACGTCAATGGATGGGCTCTGTAGCATTTTGAACAGTTCCTGAGGCTGCCTGATAATCGACGTTTTAGTCTGGTTCTCCCTCTGTCCAAATTTTCCCCAAAACGAGTTCAACATTAGTTTGGCCAACGAACGGGATCCTTCGTTTTTGGCAATCTTTGATTGGTCCAAACGGACACCCTCGTTGGTGAAATAATCCTCCACATACTTTGCCCTGTCCTCTTCAGTTTTACACCAGCCGGGGTAGCCTGACGCTTCCTGTTTCATCTTTAGAAATTTATTAATAAAATCTTTAAACAGGCCGTCGTTCCCTGATGCCATCTCGTACTGCCACATCTCGTGCATTTCCACAACAACATAGCCCTTCTCTACGGCCTTGCGTATCTCGTCCATGGTCCATGTGCCCGTCAGAGCGCGCTCGTCCACCGTATGGACGCAATCGCCAGGATTGAGAGTTTCGCCGCATGTCCGACATAGTACAAACATCAGCTTGTTATTCATCTTTAGCGGCAATACGGGGTGGTAGAGCGATGTAGGCGGCAGAATTGTACACTTGAGCAACCCCTCGGCGCTCATCCCCAGTTTCCTGCATTCGTCGTTGCCGACGGCCATCTTTGGATGTCCAATCGGATATTTTCCATACTTGCATACCCAAGGGTAGAGGGAACACACGTCGGCGTACTGGATGGTTTCATCCGCTTTAGCGGCGCAGTAGGTCTTTATATTTCCCGTCCTGCCGCCGAAGAATGCGTGGCGGGGGTTGAGAGGCGCTGCGTTGAGGACGGGGTGGTTGTCGAGGTAATCCATGGACTTGTCGTCCTTCTTCTGCTGCCTAAATACACACTCCCACATCTCGACGACCTGGTAGCCGGCCTGTGCGATTTTAGCGTTCTTAACTTTTGTCCTTTCGAGGCGTGCGTTGTGCGTGCCCGCCGGATCGTCCTCCAGAGCAGCGTCACGTCCGTTGGGGAAGCACTTGGGGCAGCCGTGGAACCAGCATCCTTGGAACTCGTACACGGTGTTTGTCTCTGTGCACAGCCCGTCGACCTTTAGGCCGTCGACCTTCATCTCTCGGCCGTTACCTGCATGACTTATTCGCAGGTTGCCCTCTGTTTCGAGCCACAACAACCATTGCAAAGCGATATACGATTGTTTATCGGCCAGGCGGTAGCCAGCTTTCGGAAGTATGTCTATGGTGTTTGGTTTCAGAAAGTTCCTTCTGAACGCCAGGTTACATGCGCTGGCGATAGTCACCGCCTCTAGAAACGGATCAACATTGCACTCTTGTAGGAAACAGGCCCTGAATTTCAGGCACGCCTGTGCCAGGATCTCCACGTCCGATAGGCAGTACTCGAATATCTCCTTTTGAAAGTCAAAGACGTACTCGTTGCGCACGTGCTCGTCGTACCATCGTGTGAACTCTTCGTGATTCTTGTCAAACATGGAGTCGGGGCAGTAGTACTCTTTGGCAGGCATGGGGCCTACATACGTTTGGTTTGCCAGCGTGTTGAACAGGTGCGGAAAATATCCCTTCTTCTTTTCCGGAGGCAGATCGAAGGCTTTAGGCAGTTTTGATAGAGCCATAGGCATGTAGTTGAGAGAGTCAATGAACTTTGTGTTATCAATCTCCATGAGGATGACCTTGGTGCCTCGCATAATCAGGTCGGGTGTAAATTGTGTCTCTTCTATTACGTACTTTAGGATAAACTGGAAGTCAAAGGCCTGGCCGTTGTGAGCGATTACAATCACCTTTTTGTACGCCTTTCGCACTTCCATTAGGTACGCCATGAACCCGTTGATGGGATCCTCTCTGAACACTCTGGTTCTATCCGTGCACTGTGGGCAGGCGCCGCCGCCATTCATACACATCCAACAGTATTGCTGGGATACACACAGGTTGACTCGATGCACACGAGCGTCGTTAATAACCTCGTCTTGTCGTGTTTCAAGATCTAAGAAGACAAACAGAAAGTTGGTTGATAGCGGGCGACGTGTATCAATTCTCATGTAGCACAGATGGCCTGCAGGCATGTAATCCTTACACACTTTACAATAGTTTTCGCCGCACACGTGAGGAGTTTTTCTACCCTTCTTTAGAATGTATCTATTACAGTCTGGGCACTTTCTTATAGCCCGGCATACGCTCTTCATGTGCGCCTTAAAACAGGCTCTATTTTGAAATTGTCTATTGCAGTCGCCACACAGGATGCCGTCGTCTTCAAGCACACACGGCGGGGTCCTCTTGCATGAGTTGCATTGGGCTGAACATCTATGGCGTAGGCGATCATCGTATGGTACATGACACAATTCGCAATAGTAAACACACGCGAACGCACCTGTCAGGCTTGTAACAACATTATAGTGGTTGGCGTGATATAACAAGTTTAACTTATGCTTGGGATTCTGAACGTCGCCTTCAAAGTAGATATCACGACCTTTGCTGCCGTAATTGTAGACGGTGATTTTATAATCGGAGAGTAAATCTTGAAACTGTTGCAACTCTCGAATGCCTGCACCGCCGTCTCCTATCTGCACCCCTGCGTCAGTCATTAGCTGTTTTGCTCTGTTGGTTTGACGTTTGCATCTGTCCCTACACACAAGCTTGTACTCTGGGTCTCTTGACGCATGCGCTATAGCTACAACCAGAGCACGGGGTAAACAGAGGTTGTCTGTGTTTTTAATCGTAACAATCCCTTTAATACGGTGCGATTCTTCTACGAATTTATTATACATTCCGGGTCTTACACGCCCACGCCCTCGCCCTATAGGTACTTTGACCTTGGTACAGGTCACTCTGAAGGTGTCGTCGGCTTTAAATGTATTTGCATTGCTCTGGATTATTGAGCCGAGGATGTTAAACAAGGCGTCCACAGTTGTCGCAGAGGCAGCTCTAAATGCAATATATCCAGGGGCGTGGTTTCGGAGATTTAAGCTCTGCATGGTGAAGCCCAGTTGTATGTCTTCGGTAGCGTTGTTCTTCATCGTCTCTAGGATTTCCTCTAGCCCTCGTCTCGCCCACATCAGCTCGTTTTCCGTGGCTGGTACGGGGTTAAAGTTGAATGTCACTCTAGTCCCGTTCAAACGGAATTTCCTTACATATGTCTGTTCCGTTGATACAACACGTACGGCCATTTTACAGATACAATTCACTATAATAGATCTTAAATTAACACAGGTATATGCTATATATATTCAAATTGATTCTATGTGAAATAGTTTTGAGAAAATAACTAGAATAGATACTGGTTTGACAATGGTATATGTTGAACAATTTAAAATTAAATCTAGTTGTTTGCTAATACTAACAATTGTATTTTGTTAGATAATTATTAAAATATTGTGATTAATTTGTTTTCATAAATATTCAGATTAACAATGATATTAGATTATACGAGTTATTCGACTCACAGGTCGCAATGAATAGCGATTGCTTTAATATAGGCTACAGATTTCCCACGAGAAAAGTAAAAACAAGATAGCTTACCAGAATGTTTCTTCTTCCAAAGCTGTATAGCAAGTGTTGTTTTTCGCGATGAGATTTATACTTCATAACCGCCTGCCCCTCCATACCAAATGGGATCTCCCGCCGAGATTAATAGAGAACGGTCCATCTCGAATGGACTCGTCCACCCCTCTCGAATGGACTCTTCCACAGCTATTTGTTTACTTTTTACTAGCATGCGTAATAAATCGATACGTTTGTTGACACAATTACAATAGCCTTGTCTCACAACACGGCTGTGCGGGTTATAGCGGTCACCAGGTGTCTTTGCGGTTCTATGCGTTATCTCTGCATGGTTGCACATGTAGGTTAGGCTTGTTCACTCAGGCTATAAGGCTTTGTTACACTGTTTCACCTCTAAAAGGTGGGCCATACTCTATATGTTTTTTGATAATCTGTAGCGCGGGTCGCTAGCTAGTCATGGATCATAGCCCACTGTTGTGTTTAGCAATCAACCTGTGGCCCACGTTACCTGGGTTCCCTGGGTGGGCCCTGGGATGATTCGAGCGTTGATATTTCATATATTAATCAATTATATCTCGCGATATCCCCCACGTTGGTAGCCACCTCAGGGGCAGATCCTGAGACTGTCCGTGGGGTAGGTTGTTACGTCATAGGCTTGCCTGATTAGGTTTTTTTCCAATAACCACCTCTAGACGTAGCCACCCCCGGTTCCATGCTCATGGTCTTTCAGAGCCGCCTCTCGTCCATAACATCCCCCAGAGATGGTCCTGTTCGTTGCTGAGATCGCCCAATCTACTAGGGGTAGGTTAGATACATTTTGGCCGGCTTAGGTTAGTCGATTATAAACCCCATAGTCTATGATCAACACCATGGGGTGGTCCTAAACGTAGCTAAGATCGCCCTTGTAATTAGGAGTATGTTGGGTTAGATACAATTTGGCTAGCGAGGTTTTCCAATAACTACATCTAGACGTAGCCAAAAGGGCACCATTGTCTATGATCAAGGCCAATCATGGGGCTCTTTGTCCTTGGCAACCCCCGGGGATGGTCCTAAACGTACCGGAGATGTCCCCCAACACTTAGGTTAGGTTAGATCCGTTTTGCCTAGCTTAGGTTAGTTGGTTGGAATTTATTTTTTTCCATTTACCGCCCCTCTAGGCATGGTCAAAACCACCCTTAGGGTTGGGTGAGGGTAGGCGTCAGGCCTCTGCAACATCCAAAACTACCCCTATAGTCCTAGGTTACGCACCCTATCGGACAAAGCACATGTTCCAATATTCTATCGAAAATCGCCCCACCCCCAATCTACCCCCGGAGCATCCGCCGGGGAAGGTCCTGAACGTAGCTGAGGTCACCCCCTACACTTAGGTTGGGTTAGGTTGGATACAATTTGGCTAGCCTAGGTTAGTGGCTTGGAGTTAAATTTTTTCGAAAAACTACCCCCTACCCCTCTAAACGTGTTCAATACCACCCCTAAGGCTTGGATCAGGGTAGCGACGTCCGCCCGCATCATCCGAAACTACCCCTATAGTTCTGGGTTACGTAGCGGCCGATTTTTTTTTTTTTCGAAAAACTACCCCCTACCCCCCTAAACGTGGTCGAAACCACCCCTTGGTCCTAGGGTCAAGGTCGGGATGACCTTGAGCATCATCCAAAACTACCCCTATAGTCCTAGGTTACGTAGCGGCCGAGTTTAGGGGTGGGCGCGCCAAACTGACGGCAGTTCTACTGTAAACAATATATATTTTTTCCACATTTCAAAATGCCTAGCAACGCTTTCATGAATTTTGTAAACAAATATATTTTTTCGACATTTCAAAATGCCTAGCAACGCTTTCACAAATTTTGTAAAAAAAAGTATATTTTTCAACATTTCAAAATGCCTAGCAACGCTTTCACGAATTTTGTAAAAAAAAGTATATTTTTTCAACATTTCAAATTGCCTAGCAATGCTTCCATGAATTTGGTAAACAAAATATTTTTTTTCCACATTTCAAAATGATTAGCAACGATGGTATGAATAATGTGAACAAATATATTTTTTCAACATTTCAAAATGCCTAGCAACGCTCTCACGAATTTTGTAAAAAAAAGTATATTTTTTCCACATTTCAAAATGCCTAGCAACGCTTTTACGAATTTTGTAAACAAAAGTATATTATTTCAAGATTTCAAAAGGCCTAGCAACGCTTCCATGAATTTGGTAAAGAAAATATATTTTTTCCACATTTCAAAATGCCTAGCAACACTTTTATGAATATTGTGAAAAAAAATTATTTTTTCAACATTTCATATTGCCTAGCAACGCTTTTACGAATTTTGTAAAAAAAAGTATATTTTTTCAACATTTCAAAATGCCTAGCAACGCTTTCATGAATTTTGTAAAAAAAATATATTTTTTCAACATTTCAAAATGCCTAGCAACGCTGTTATGTACAAAGTGAAATAAATTTATTTTTCAACATATATTTTTTCAAAATGCCTAGCAACGCTCTCAGTAATTTTGTGTAAAAAATATATTTTTTCAACATTTCTAAAAGCCTAGCAACGCTTTCATGAATTTTGAAAAAAAATATATTTTTTAAACATTTCAAAATGCCTAGCAACGCTTTCATGAATTTTGTAAAAAAAATATATTTTTTTAACATTTCAAAATGCCTAGCAACGCTTTCATAAATTTTGTAGAAAAATATATTTCTTCAACATTTAAAAATGCCTAGCAACGCTTTAATGAATTTTTTAAAAAAATATATTTTTTCAACATTTCTAAATGCCTACCAACGCTTTCATGAATTTTGTGTAAAAAATATATTTTTTCAACATTTCTAAGTGCCTAGCAACGCTGTTATGAATAATGTAAAAAAAATATATTTTTCAACATTTCAAAATTCCTAGCAACGCTTTCATGAATTTTGTAAAAACAATATATTTTTTCAAAATTCCTAGCAATGCTTCATGAATTTGGTAAACAAAATATATTTTTGCCATATTTCAAAATGCCTAGCAACGCTTTCACGAATTTTGTAAAAAAAAGTATATTTTTTCAACATTTCAAATTGCCTAGCAATGCTTCCATGAATTTGGTAAACAAAATATTTTTTTTCCACATTTCAAAATGATTAGCAACGATGGTATGAATAATGTGAACAAATATATTTTTTCAACATTTCAAAATGCCTAGCAACGCTCTCACGAATTTTGTAAAAAAAAGTATATTTTTTCAACATTTCAAAATGCCTAGCAACGCTTTTACGAATTTTGTAAACAAAAGTATATTATTTCAAGATTTCAAAAGGCCTAGCAACGCTTCCATGAATTTGGTAAAGAAAATATATTTTTTCCACATTTCAAAATGCCTAGCAACACTTTTATGAATATTGTGAAAAAAAATTATTTTTTCAACATTTCATATTGCCTAGCAACGCTTTTACGAATTTTGTAAAAAAAAGTATATTTTTTCAACATTTCAAAATGCCTAGCAACGCTTTCATGAATTTTGTAAAAAAAATATATTTTTTCAACATTTCAAAATGCCTAGCAACGCTGTTATGTACAAAGTGAAATAAATTTATTTTTCAACATATATTTTTTCAAAATGCCTAGCAACGCTCTCAGTAATTTTGTGTAAAAAATATATTTTTTCAACATTTCTAAAAGCCTAGCAACGCTTTCATGAATTTTGAAAAAAAATATATTTTTTAAACATTTCAAAATGCCTAGCAACGCTTTCATGAATTTTGTAAAAAAAATATATTTTTTTAACATTTCAAAATGCCTAGCAACGCTTTCATAAATTTTGTAGAAAAATATATTTCTTCAACATTTAAAAATGCCTAGCAACGCTTTAATGAATTTTTTAAAAAAATATATTTTTTCAACATTTCTAAATGCCTACCAACGCTTTCATGAATTTTGTGTAAAAAATATATTTTTTCAACATTTCTAAGTGCCTAGCAACGCTGTTATGAATAATGTAAAAAAAATATATTTTTCAACATTTCAAAATTCCTAGCAACGCTTTCATGAATTTTGTAAAAACAATATATTTTTTCAAAATTCCTAGCAATGCTTCATGAATTTGGTAAACAAAATATATTTTTGCCATATTTCAAAATGCCTAGCAACGCTTTCACGAATTTTGTAAAAAAAAGTATATTTTTTCAACATTTCAAATTGCCTAGCAATGCTTCCATGAATTTGGTAAACAAAATATTTTTTTTCCACATTTCAAAATGATTAGCAACGATGGTATGAATAATGTGAACAAATATATTTTTTCAACATTTCAAAATGCCTAGCAACGCTCTCACGAATTTTGTAAAAAAAAGTATATTTTTTCAACATTTCAAAATGCCTAGCAACGCTTTTACGAATTTTGTAAACAAAAGTATATTATTTCAAGATTTCAAAAGGCCTAGCAACGCTTCCATGAATTTGGTAAAGAAAATATATTTTTTCCACATTTCAAAATGCCTAGCAACACTTTTATGAATATTGTGAAAAAAAATTATTTTTTCAACATTTCATATTGCCTAGCAACGCTTTTACGAATTTTGTAAAAAAAAGTATATTTTTTCAACATTTCAAAATGCCTAGCAACGCTTTCATGAATTTTGTGTAAAAAATATATTTTTTCAACATTTCTAAGTGCCTAGCAACGCTGTTATGAATAATGTAAAAAAAATATATTTTTCAACATTTCAAAATTCCTAGCAACGCTTTCATGAATTTTGTAAAAACAATATATTTTTTCAAAATTCCTAGCAATGCTTCATGAATTTGGTAAACAAAATATATTTTTGCCATATTTCAAAATGCCTAGCAACGCTTTCATGAATTGTGTGAAAAAATTTATTTTTTCAACATTTCTAAATGCCTACCAACGCTTTAATGAATTTTGTGTAAAAAATATATTTTTTCAACATTTCTAAGTGCCTAGCAACGCTGTTATGAATAATGTAAAAAAAATATTCTTTTCAACATTTCAAAATTCCTAGAAACGCTTTCATGAATTTTTTAAAACAATATATTTTTTCAAAATGCTTAGCAATGCTTCATGAATTTGGTAAACATAATATATTTTTGCCATATTTCAAAATGCCTAGCAACGCTTTCATGAATTGTGTGAAAAAATTTATTTTTTCAACATTTCTAAATGCCTACCAACGCTTTAATGAATTTTGTGTAAAAAATATATTTTTTCAACTTTTTTAAGTGCCTAGCAACGCTGTTATGAATAATGTAAAAAAAATATTCTTTTCAACATTTCAAAATTCCTAGAAACGCTTTCATGAATTTTTTAAAACAATATATTTTTTCAAAATGCCTAGCAATGCTTCATGAATTTGGTAAACATAATATATTTTTGCCATATTTCAAAATGCCTAGCAACGCTTTCATGAATTGTGTGAAAAAAATATATTTTTTCAACATTTCTAAATGCCTACCAACGCTTTCTTGAATTTTGTGTAAAAAATATTATTTTTCAACATTTCTAAATACCTAGCAACGCTGTTATGAATAATGTGAAAAAATATATTTTTTCAACAGTTCATAATGCCTAGCAACGCTTTCATGAATTTGGTAAACAATATATATTTTTTTCTCATTTCAAAATGCCTAGCAACGCTTTCATGAATTTTGAAAAAAATTATATTTTTTCAACATTTCAAAATGCCTAGCAACGCTCTCATGAATTTTGTAAAAAAAATATATTTTTTCAACATTTATAATGGCTAGCAATTCTTTCAATAATTGTGTGAAAAAAATATATTTTTTCAACATTTTAAATTGCCTAGCAACGATGTTGTGAATAATGTGAACAAATATATTTTTTCAACATTTCAAAATGCCTAGCAACGATTTCATGAGTTGTGTAAAAAAAATATAATTTTTCAACATTTCAAAATGAATAGCAACGCTTCCATGAATTTGGTAAACAAAATATATTTTTCAACATTTCATATTGCCTATCAACGCTTTTACGAATTTTGTAAAAAAAATATATTTTTTCAACATTTCAAAATGCCTAGCAACACTGTTATGTATAATGTGAAACAAATTTATTTTTTCAACAATTCATAATGCCTAGCAACGCTTTCATACATTTTGTAAAAAAAATATATTTTTTCAACATTTTAAAATGCCTAGCAACGCTCTCAATAATTTTGTGTATAAAATATATTTTTTCAACATTTCTAAATGCCTAGCAACGCTGTTATGAATAATGTAAACAAAATATATTTTTTCCACATTTAAAAATGCCTAGCAACGCTTTCATGAATTTTGTGAAAAAAATATATTTTTTCAACATTTCAAAATGCCTAGCAACGCTTTCATGAATTTTGTAAAAAAAAGTATATTTTTTCAACATTTCAAAATGCCTAGCAACGCTTTCACGAATTTTGTAAAAAAAAGTATATTTTTTCAACATTTCATATTGCCTAGCAACGCTTTCACGAATTTTGTAAAAAAAAGTATATTTTTTCAACATTTCAAAATGTCTAGCAACGCTTTCATGAATTTTGTAAAAAAAATAAATTTTTTCAACATTTCAAAATGCGTAGCAACGCTTTCATAAATTTTGTAAAAAAAATATATTTTTCAACATTTCAAAATGCCTAGCAACGCTTTCATAAATTTTGTAGAAAAATATATTTTTTCAACATTTAAAAATGCCTAGCAACGCTTTCATGAATTTTGAAAAAAAGTATATTTTTTAAACATTTCAAAATGCCTAGCAACGATTTCATGAATTTTGTAAAAAAAACATATTTTTTTACCAATTCAATATGCCTAGCAACGCTTTCATAAATTTTGTAGAAAAATATATTTTTTCAACATTTAAAAATGCCTAGCAACGCTTTCATGAATTTTGAAAAAAAACAAAGTTTTTTTCAAAATGCCTAGCCACGCTTTCATGAATTTGGTAAACAAAATATATTTTTGCCATATTTCAAAATGCCTAGCAACGCTTTCATGATTTGTGTGAAAAAATATATTTTTTCCACATTTCAAAATGCCTAGCAACACTTTTATGAATATTGTGAAAAAAATTGATTTTTTCAACATTTCATATTGCCTAGCAACGCTTTCACGAATTTTGTAAAAAAAAGTATATTTTTTCAACATTTCAAAATGCCTAGCAACGCTTTCATGAATTTTGTAAACAATATATATTTTTTTCTGATTTCAAAATGCCTAGCAACGCTTTCATGAAATTGGTAAACAATATATATTTTTTCCACATTTCAAAATGCCTAGCAACGCTTTCATGAATTTTGTAAACAAATATATTTTTTCGACATTTCAAAATGCCTAGCAACGCTTTCACAAATTTTGTAAAAAAAAGTATATTTTTCAACATTTCAAAATGCCTAGCAACGCTTTCACGAATTTTGTAAAAAAAAGTATATTTTTTCAACATTTCAAATAGCCTAGCAATGCTTCCATGAATTTGGTAAACAAAATATTTTTTTTCCACATTTCAAAATGATTAGCAACGATGGTATGAATAATGTGAACAAATATATTTTTTCAACATTTCAAAATGCCTAGCAACGCTCTCACGAATTTTGTAAAAAAAAGTATATTTTTTCAACATTTCAAAATGCCTAGCAACGCTTTTATGAATATTGTGAAAAAAAATTATTTTTTCAACATTTCATATTGCCTAGCAATACTTTTACTAATTTTGTAAAAAAAAGTATATTTTTCCAACATTTCAAAATGCCTAGCAACGCTTTCATGAATTTTGTAAAAAAAATATATTTTTTCAACATTTCAAAATGCCTAGCAACGCTGTTATGTATAAAGTGAAATAAATTTATTTTTTCAACATTTCAAAATGCCTAGCAACGCTTTCATAAATTTTGTAGAAAAATATACTTTTTCCACATTTAAAAATGCCTAGCAACGCTCTCAATAATTTTGTGTAAAAAATATATTTTTTTAACATTTCAAAATGCCTATCAACGCTTTCATAAATTTTGTAGAAAAATATATTTCTTCAACATTTAAAAATGCCTAGCAACGCTTTAATGAATTTTTAAAAAAAAATATATTTTTTCAACATTTCTAAATGCCTACCAACGCTTTCATGAATTTTGTGTAAAAAATATATTTTTTCAACATTTCTAAGTGCCTAGCAACGCTGTTATGAATAATGAAAAAAAATATATTTTTCAACATTTCAAAATTCCTAGCAACGCTTTCATGAATTTTGTAAAAACAATATATTTTTTCAAAATTCCTAGCAATGCTTCATGAATTTGGTAAACAAAATATATTTTTGCCATATTTCAAAATGCCTAGCAACGCTTTCATGAATTGTGTGAAAAAATTTTTTTTTCAACATTTCTAAATGCCTACCAACGCTTTAATGAATTTTGTGTAAAAAATATATTTTTTCTACATTTCTAAGTGCCTAGCAACGCTGTTATGAATATTGTAAAAAAAATATTCTTTTCAACATTTCAAAATTCCTAGCAACGCTTTCATGAATTTTTTAAAACAATATATTTTTTCAAAATGCCTAGCAATGCTTCATGAATTTGGTAAACAAAATATATTTTTGCCATATTTCAAAATGCCTAGCAACGCTTTCATGAATTGTGTGAAAAAAATATATTTTTTCAACATTTCTAAATGCCTACCAACGCTTTCATGAATTTTGTGTAAAAAATATTATTTTTCAACATTTCTAAATACCTAGCAACGCTGTTATGAATAATGTGAAAAAATATATTTTTTCAACAGTTCAAAATGCCTAGCAACGCTTTCATGAATTTGGTAAACAATATATATTTTTTTCTCATTTCAAAATGCCTAGCAACGCGTTCATGAATTTTGAAAAAAATTATATTTTTTCAACATTTCAAAATGCCTAACAACGCTCTCATGAATTTTGTAAAAAAAATATATTTTTTCAACATTTAAAATGGCTAGCAATGCTTTCAATAATTGTGTGAAAAAAATATATTTTTTCAACATTTTAAATTGCCTAGCAACGATGTTGTGAATAATGTGAAAAAATATATTTTTCAACATTTCAAAATTCCTAGCAACGATTTCATGAGTTGTGTAAAAAAAATATATTTTTTCAACATTTCAAAATGCCTAGCAACGCTTCCATGAATTTGGTAAACAAAATATATTTTTCAACATTTCATATTGCCTATCAACGCTTTTACGAATTTTGTAAAAAAAATATATTTTTTCAACATTTCAAAATGCCTAGCAACACTGTTATGTATAATGTGAAACAAATTTATTTTTTCAACATTTCATAATGCCTAGCAACGCTTTCATACATTTTGTAAAAAAAATATATTTTTCAACATTTTAAAATGCCTAGCAACGCTCTCAATAATTTTGTGTATAAAATATATTTTTTCAACATTTCTAAATGCCTAGCAACGCTGTTATGAATAATGTAAACAAAATATATTTTTTCCACATTTAAAAATGCCTAGCAACGCTTTCATGAATTTTGTGAAAAAAATATATTTTTTCAACATTTCAAAATGCCTAGCAACGCTTTCATGAATTTTGTAAAAAAAAGTATATTTTTTCAACATTTCAAAATGCCTAGCAACGCTTTCACGAATTTTGTAAAAAAAAGTATATTTTTTCAACATTTCATATTGCCTAGCAACGCTTTCACGAATTTTGTAAAAAAAAGTATATTTTTTAAACATTTCAAAATGCCTAGCAACGATTTCATGAATTTTGTAAAAAAAACATATTTTTTAACAATTCAAAATGCCTAGCAACGCTTTCATAAATTTTGTAGAAAAATATATTTTTTCAACATTTAAAAATGCCTAGCAACGCTTTCATGAATTTTGAAAAAAAACAAAGTTTTTTTCAAAATGCCTAGCCACGCTTTCATGAATTTGGTAAACAAAATATATTTTTGCCATATTTCAAAATGCCTAGCAACGCTTTCATGATTTGTGTGAAAAAATATATTTTTTCCACATTTCAAAATGCCTAGCAACACTTTTATGAATATTGTGAAAAAAATTGATTTTTTCAACATTTCATATTGCCTAGCAACGCTTTCATGAATTTTGTAAAAAAAAGTATATTTTTTCAACATTTCAAAATGCCTAGCAACGCTTTCATGAATTTTGTAAACAATATATAATTTTTTCTGATTTCAAAATGCCTAGCAACGCTTTCATGAAATTGGTAAACAATATATATTTTTTCCACATTTCAAAATGCCTAGCAACGCTTTCATGAATTTTGTAAACAAATATATTTTTTCGACATTTCAAAATGCCTAGCAACGCTCTCACAAATTTTGTAAAAAAAAGTATATTTTTCAACATTTCAAAATGCCTAGCAACGCTTTCACGAATTTTGTAAAAAAAAGTATATTTTTTCAACATTTCAAATTGCCTAGCAATGCTTCCATGAATTTGGTAAACAAAATATTTTTTTTCCACATTTCAAAATGATTAGCAACGATGGTATGAATAATGTGAACAAATATATTTTTTCAACATTTCAAAATGCCTAGCAACGCTCTCACGAATTTTTAAAAAAAGTATATTTTTTCAACATTTCAAAATGCCTAGCAACGCTTTTATGAATATTGTGAAAAAAAATTATTTTTTCAACATTTCATATTGCTTAGCAATACTTTTACTAATTTTGTAAAAAAAAGTATATTTTTCCAACATTTCAAAATGCCTAGCAACGCTTTCATGAATTTTGTAAAAAAAATATATTTTTTCAACATTTCAAAATGCCTAGCAACGCTGTTATGTATAAAGTGAAATAAATTTATTTTTTCAACATTTCAAAATGCCTAGCAACGCTTTCATAAATTTTGTAGAAAAATATACTTTTTCCACATTTAAAAATGCCTAGCAACGCTCTCAATAATTTTGTGTAAAAAATATATTTTTTTAACATTTCAAAATGCCTATCAACGCTTTCATAAATTTTGTAGAAAAATATATTTCTTCAACATTTAAAAATGCCTAGCAACGCTTTAATGAATTTTTTAAAAAAAATATATTTTTTCAACATTTCTAAATGCCTACCAACGCTTTCATGAATTTTGTGTAAAAAATATATTTTTTCAACATTTCTAAGTGCCTAGCAACGCTGTTATGAATAATGAAAAAAAATATATTTTTCAACATTTCAAAATTCCTAGCAACGCTTTCATGAATTTTGTAAAAACAATATATTTTTTCAAAATTCCTAGCAATGCTTCATGAATTTGGTAAACAAAATATATTTTTGCCATATTTCAAAATGCCTAGCAACGCTTTCATGAATTGTGTGAAAAAAATTTTTTTTTCAACATTTCTAAATGCCTACCAACGCTTTAATGAATTTTGTGTAAAAAATATATTTTTTCTACATTTCTAAGTGCCTAGCAACGCTGTTATGAATATTGTAAAAAAAATATTCTTTTCAACATTTCAAAATTCCTAGCAACGCTTTCATGAATTTTTTAAAACAATATATTTTTTCAAAATGCCTAGCAATGCTTCATGAATTTGGTAAACAAAATATATTTTTGCCATATTTCAAAATGCCTAGCAACGCTTTCATGAATTGTGTGAAAAAAATATATTTTTTCAACATTTCTAAATGCCTACCAACGCTTTCATGAATTTTGTGTAAAAAATATTATTTTTCAACATTTCTAAATACCTAGCAACGCTGTTATGAATAATGTGAAAAAATATATTTTTTCAACAGTTCAAAATGCCTAGCAACGCTTTCATGAATTTGGTAAACAATATATATTTTTTTCTCATTTCAAAATGCCTAGCAACGCTTTCATGAATTTTGAATAAAAATTATATTTTTTCAACATTTCAAAATGCCTAGCAACGCTCTCATGAATTTTGTAAAAAAAATATATTTTTTCAACATTTAAAATGGCTAGCAATGCTTTCAATAATTGTGTGAAAAAAATATATTTTTTCAACATTTTAAATTGCCTAGCAACGATGTTGTGAATAATGTGAAAAAATATATTTTTCAACATTTCAAAATTCCTAGCAACGATTTCATGAGTTGTGTAAAAAAAATATATTTTTTCAACATTTCAAAATGCCTAGCAACGCTTTCATGAAATTGGTAAACAATATATATTTTTTCCACATTTCAAAATGCCTAGCAACGCTTTCATGAATTTAAAAAAAATATATATTTTATCAACATTTGAAAATGCCTAGCAACGCTATCACGAATTTTGTAAAAAAAAGTATATTTTGTCAACATTTCAAAATGCCTAGCAACGCTTTCACGAATTTTGTAAAAAAAGTATATTTTTTCAACATTTCAAATTGCCTAGCAACGCTTCCATGAATTTGGTAAACAAATTATATTTTTTCCACATTTCAAAATGCCTAGCAACGATGTTATGAATAATGTGAAAAAATATATTTTTTCAACATTTCAAAATGCCTATCAACGCTATCACGAATTTTGTAAAAAAAAGTATATTTTTTCAACATTTCAAAATGCCTAGCAACGCTTTCACGAATTTTGTAAAAAAAAGTATATTTTGTCAACATTTCATATTGCCTAGCAACGCTTTCACGAATTTTGTAAAAAAAAGTATATTTTTTCAACATTTCAAAATGCCTAGCAACGCTTTCATGAATTTTGTAAAAAAAATATATTTTTTGATCATTTCAAAATGCATAGCAACGCTTTCATAAATTTTGTAAAAAAAATATATTTTTTCAACATTTCTAAATGCCTAGCAACGCTTTTATGAGTAATGTAAAAAAAATATATTTTTCAACATTTCAAAATTCCTAGCAACGCTTTCATGAATTTTGTAAAAAATATATATTTTTTCAAAATGCCTAGCAATGCTTCATGAATTTGGTAAACAAAATATATTTTTTCCACATTTAAAAATGCCTAGCAACGCTTTCATGAATTGTGTTAAAAAAATATTATTTTTCAACATTTCTAAATAACTAGCAACGCTGTTATGAATAATGTGAAGAAAATATATTTTTTCAACATTTCTAAATGCCTAGCAACGCTTTCATGAATTTGGTAAACAATATATATTTTTTTCTCATTTCAAAATGCCTAGCAACGCTTTCATGAATTTTGAAAAAAAATATATTTTTTCAACATTTAAAATGCCTAGCAATGCTTTCAATAATTGTGTGAAAAAAAAATATTTTTTCAACATTTCAAATTTCCTAGCAACGATGTTGTGAATAATGTGAAAAAAAATATTTTTTCAACATTTCATATTGCCTAGCAACGTTTCACGAATTTTGTAAAAAAAAGTATATTTTTTCAACATTTCAAAATGCCTAGCAACGCTTTCATTATGTTTGTAGAAAAATATATTTTGTTCAACATTTAAAAATGCCTAGCAACGCTTTCATGAATTTTGTAAAAAAATATATTTTGTCATAATTTTAAAATGCCTAGCAACGCTCTCAAAAATTTTGTGTATAAAATATATTTTTTCAACATTTCGTATTGCCTAGCAACGCTTTCACGAATTTTGTAAAAAAAAGTTTATTTTTTCAACATTTCAAAATGCCTAGCAACGCTTTCATAAATTTTGTAAAGAAAATATATTTTTTCAACTTTTCTAAATGCCTAGCAACGCTGTTATGAATAATGTAAACAAAATATATTTTTTCCACATTTAAAAATGCCTAGCAACGCTTTCATTATTTGTGTGAAAAAAATATAATTTTTCAACATTTCTAAATGCCTAGCAACGCATTCATGAATTTGGTAAACAATATATATTTTTTCTGATTTCAAATTGCCTAGCAACGCTTTCATGAATTTTGTAAAAAAAATATATTTTTTCAACATTTCAAAATGCCTAGCAACGCTTTCATGAAATTGGTAAATAATATATATTTTTTCCACATTTCAAAATGCCTAGCAACGCTTTCATGAATTTAAAAAAAAAATATATTTTTTCAACATTTCAAAATACCTAGCAACGCTATCAGGAATTTTGTAAAAAAAAGTATATTTTGTCAACATTTCAAAATGCCTAGCAACGCTTTCACGAATTTTGTAAAAAAAAGTATATTTTTTCAACATTTCAAATTGCCTAGCAACGCTTCCATGAATTTGGTAAACAAATTATATTTTCTCCACATTTCAAAATGCCTGGCAACGATGTTATGAATAATGTGAAAAAATATATTTTTTCAACATTTCAAAATGCCTAGCAACGCTATCACGAATTTTGTAAAAAAAAGTATATTTTTTCAACGTTTCATATTGCCTAGCAACGCTTTCACGAATTTTGTAAAAAAAAGTATATTTTTTCAACATTTCAAAATGGCTAGCAACGCTTTCATAAATTTTGTAAAAAAAATATATTTTTTCAACATTTCAAAATGCCTTGGAACGCTTTCATAAATTTTGTAGAAAAATATATTTTTTCAACATTTAAAAATGCCTAGCAACGCTTGCATGAATTTTGAAAAAAAATATGTTTTTTAAACATTTCAAAATGCCTAACAACGATTTCATGAATTTTGTAAAAAAAATATATTTTTTTAACAATTCAAAATGCCTAGCAACGCTTTCATAAATATTGTAAAAAAATATATTTTTTCAACATTTCAAATTGCCTAGCAACGAAGTTGTGAATAATATGAAAAAATATATTTTTTCAACATTTTAAAATGCCTAGCAACGCTCTAAATAATTTTGTGTATAAAATATATTTTTTCAACATTTCTAAATGCCTAGAAACGCTGTTATGAATAATGTAAACAAAATATATTTTTTCCACATTTAAAAATGCCTAGCAACGCTTTCATGAATTGTGTGAAAAAAATATATTTTTTCAACAGTTCAAAATGTCTAGCAACGCTTTCATGAATTTGGTAAACAATATATATTTTTTTCTCATTTCAAAATGCCTAGCAACGCTTTCATGAATTTTGTAAAAAAAATATATTTTTTGAACATTACAAAATGCATAGCAACGCTTTCATAAATTTTGTAAAAAAAATATATTTTTTCAACATTTCAAAATGACTTGCAACGCTTTCATAAATTTTGTAGAAAAATATATTTATTCAACATTTAAAAATGCCTAGCAACGCTTTCATGAATTTTGTAAAAAAAATATATTATTTCAACATTTCAAATTGCCTAGCAACGAAGTTGTGAATAATGTGAAAAAATATATTTTTTCAACATTTCAAAATGCCTAGCAACGCTTTCATGAGTTTTGTAAAAAAAAATATATTTTTTCAACATTTCAAAATGCCTAGCAACGGTTCCATGAATTTGGTAAACAAAATATATTTTTTCAACATTTCATATTGCCTAGCAATGCTTTCACGAATTTTGTAAATAAAAGTATATTTTTTCAATATTTCAAAATGCCTAGCAACGCTTTAACGAATTTTGTAAAAAAAAGTATATTTTTTCAACATTTAAAATTGCCTAGCAACGCTTCCATGAATTTGGTAAACAAAATATATTTTTTCCACATTACAAAATGCCTAGCAACGATGTTATGAATAATGTGAAAAAATATATTTTTTCAACATTTCAAAATGCCTAGCAACGCTTCCATGAATTTGGTAAACAAAATATATTTTTTCAACATTTCATATTGCCTAGCAACGCTTTCACGAATTTTGTAAAAAAAAGTATATTTTTTCAATATTTCAAAATGCCTAGCAACGCTTTCATAAATTTTGTAACAAAAATATATTTTTTCAACATTTCAAAATGCCTAGCAACCCTTTCATTAATTTTGTAGAAAAATATATTTTTTCAACATTTAAAAATGCCTAGCAACGCTTTCATGAATTTTGAAAAAAAGTATATTTTTTAAACATTTCAAAATGCCTAGCAACGATTTCATGAATTTTTTTTAAAAAATATATTTTTTTAACATTTCAAAATGCCTAGCAACGCTTTCATGAATTTTGAAAAAAAAAATAATTTTTTTCAAAATGCCTAGCCACGCTTTCATGAATTTGGTAAACAAAATATATTTTTGCCATATTTCAAAATGCCTAGCAAAGCTTTCATGAATTGTATGAAAAAATATGTTTTCAACATTTCTAAATGCCTAGCAACGCTTTCGTGAATTTTGAGTAAAAAATATATTTTTTCAACATTTCTAAATGCCTAGCAACGCTGTTATGAGTAATGTAAAAAAAATATATTTTTCAACATTTCAAAATTCCTATCAACGCTTTCATGAATTTTGTAAAAAATATATATTTTTTTAAAATGCCTAGCAATGCTTCATGAATTTGGTAAACAAAATATATTTTTTCCACATTTAAAAATGCCTAGCAACGCTTTCATGAATTGTGTTAAAAAAATATTATTTTTCAACATTTCTAAATAACTAGCAACGCTGTTATGAATAATGTGAAAAAAATATATTTTTTCAACATTTCAAATTGCCTAGCAACGATGTTGTGAATAATGTGAAAAAATATATTTTTTCAACATTTCAAAATGCCTAGCAACGCTTTCATGAGTTTTGTAAAAAAAAATATATTTTTTCAACATTTCAAAATGCCTAGAAACGCTTCCATGAATTTGGTAAACAAAATATATTTTTTCAACATTTCATATTGCCTAGCAACGCTTTCATGTATTTTGTAGAAAAATATATTTTTTCAACATTTAAAAATGCCTAGCAACGCTTTCATGAATTTTGTAAAAAAAATATATATTTTTTCAAAATGCCTAGCCACGCTTTCATGAATTTGGTAAACAAAATATATTTTTGCCATATTTCAAAATGCCTAGTAACGCTTTCATGAATTGTGTGAAAAAAATATATTTTTTCAACATTTCTAAATGCCTACCAACGCTTTCATGAATGTTGTATGAAAACATATTTTTTCAACATTTCTAAATGCCTAGCAACGCTGTTATGAATAATGTAAAAAAAATATATTTTTCAACATTTCATAATTCCTAGCAACGCTTTCATGAATTTTGTAAAAAAAAATTATTTTTCAACATTTCAAAATGCCTAGCAACGGTACCATGAATTTGGTAAACAAAATATATTTTTTCAACATTTCATATTGCCTAGCAATGCTTTCACGAATTTTGTAAATAAAAGTATATTTTTTCAATATTTCAAAATGCCTAGCAACGCTTTAACGAATTTTGTAAAAAAAAGTATATTTTTTCAACATTTAAAATTGCCTAGCAACGCTTCCATGAATTTGGTAAACAAAATATATTTTTTCCACATTACAAAATGCCTAGCAACGATGTTATGAATAATGTGAAAAAATATATTTTTTCAACATTTCAAAATGCCTAGCAACGCTTCCATGAATTTGGTAAACAAAATATATTTTTTCAACATTTCATATTGCCTAGCAACGCTTTCACGAATTTTGTAAAAAAAAGTATATTTTTTCAATATTTCAAAATGCCTAGCAACGCTATCACGAATTTTGTAAAAAAAAGTATATTTTTTCAACATTTCAAAATGCCTAGCAACGCTTTCATGAATTTTGTAAAAAAAATATATTTTTTGAACATTTCAAAATGCATAGCAACGCTTTCATAAATTTTGTAACAAAAATATATTTTTTCAACATTTCAAAATGCCTAGCAACCCTTTCATTAATTTTGTAGAAAAATATATTTTTTCAACATTTAAAAATGCCTAGCAACGCTTTCATGAATTTTGAAAAAAAGTATATTTTTTAAACATTTCAAAATGCCTAGCAACGATTTCATGAATTTTTTTTAAAAAATATATTTTTTTAACATTTCAAAATGCCTAGCAACGCTTTCATGAATTTTGAAAAAAAAAATAATTTTTTTCAAAATGCCTAGCCACGCTTTCATGAATTTGGTAAACAAAATATATTTTTGCCATATTTCAAAATGCCTAGCAAAGCTTTCATGAATTGTATGAAAAAATATGTTTTCAACATTTCTAAATGCCTAGCAACGCTTTCGTGAATTTTGAGTAAAAAATATATTTTTTCAACATTTCTAAATGCCTAGCAACGCTGTTATGAGTAATGTAAAAAAATATATTTTTCAACATTTCAAAATTCCTATCAACGCTTTCATGAATTTTGTAAAAAATATATATTTTTTTAAAATGCCTAGCAATGCTTCATGAATTTGGTAAACAAAATATATTTTTTCCACATTTAAAAATGCCTAGCAACGCTTTCATGAATTGTGTTAAAAAAATATTATTTTTCAACATTTCTAAATAACTAGCAACGCTGTTATGAATAATGTGAAAAAAATATATTTTTTCAACATTTCAAATTGCCTAGCAACGATGTTGTGAATAATGTGAAAAAATATATTTTTTCAACATTTCAAAATGCCTAGCAACGCTTTCATGAGTTTTGTAAAAAAAAATATATTTTTTCAACATTTCAAAATGCCTAGAAACGCTTCCATGAATTTGGTAAACAAAATATATTTTTTCAACATTTCATATTGCCTAGCAACGCTTTCATGTATTTTGTAGAAAAATATATTTTTTCAACATTTAAAAATGCCTAGCAACGCTTTCATGAATTTTGTAAAAAAAATATATATTTTTTCAAAATGCCTAGCCACGCTTTCATGAATTTGGTAAACAAAATATATTTTTGCCATATTTCAAAATGCCTAGTAACGCTTTCATGAATTGTGTGAAAAAAATATATTTTTTCAACATTTCTAAATGCCTACCAACGCTTTCATGAATGTTGTATGAAAACATATTTTTTCAACATTTCTAAATGCCTAGCAACGCTGTTATGAATAATGTAAAAAAAATATATTTCTCAACATTTCATAATTCCTAGCAACGCTTTCATGAATTTTGTAAAAAAAAATTATTTTTCAACAGTTCAAAATGCCTGGCAACGCTTTCATGAATTTGGTAAAACAATATATATTTTTTTCTCATTTCAAAATGCCTAGCAACGCTTTAATGAATTTTGAATAAAAATATATTTTTTCAACATTTCAAATTGCCTAGCAACGATGTTATGAATAATGAGGAAAAAAATATTTTTTTCAAAATTTCAAAATGAATAGCAACGTTTTCGTGAGTTTTGTAAAAAAAATATATTTTTTCAACATTTCAAAATGCCTAGCAACGCTTCCATGTATTTGGTAAACAAAATATATTTTTCCAACATTTCATATTGCCTAGCAACGCTTTCACGAATTTTGTAAAAAAAAGTATATTTTTTCAACAGTTCAAAATGCCTAGCAACGCTTTCATGAATTTTGTAAAAAAAATATATTTTTTCAACATTTCAAAATGCCTAGCAACACTGTTATGTATAATGTGAAACAAATTTATTTTTTCAACGTTTCATAATGCCTAGCAACGCTTTCATAAATTTTGTAAAAAAAATGTATTTTTCAACATTTTAAAATGCCTAGCAACGCTCTCAATAATTTTGTGGATAAAATATATTTTTTCAACATTTCTAAATGCCTAGAAACACTGTTATGAATAATGTAAACAAAATATATTTTTTCCACATTTAAAAATGCCTAGCAACGCTTTCATGAATTGTGTGAAAAAAATATATTTTTTCAACATTTCTAAATGCCTAGCAACGCTTTCATGAATTTGGTAAACAATATATATTTTTTTCTGATTTCAAAATGCCTAGCAACGCTTTCATGAGTTTTGTAAAAAAAATATATTTTTTCAACAGTTCAAAATGCCTAGCAACGCTTTCATGAATTTGGTTAACAATATATATTTTTTTCTCATTTCAAAATGCCTAGCAACGCTTTCATGAATTTTGTAAAAAAAAATATTTTTTCAACATTACAAAATGCCTAGCTACGCTTTTATGAATTTTGTGAAAAAAATATATTTTTCAACATTTCATAATGCATAGCAACGCTTTCTGGAATTTTGTAAAAAAAATATATTTTTTCAACATTAAAAAATCCTAGCATCACTTTCATTAATTTGATAAACAAAATATATTTTTTCAACATTAAAATGCCTAGCAACGCTTTCATGAATCTGATAAACAAAATATATTTTCTCAACATTTTAAAATGCCTAGCAACGCTTTTAATAATTGTGTAAAAAAAATATATTTTTTCAACATTTCATAATGCCTAGCAATGCTTTCATGATTTTGGTAAACAAAATATATTTTTACAAAATTTATAATGCCTAGCAACGCTTTCATGAATGTTGTAAAAAAATATATTTTTTCCACATTTCAATATGCCTAGCAACGCTTTCATGAATTTGTGAAAAAATATATATTATTTCAACATTTTAAAATGCCTAGCAACGCTTTCATGAATTTTGTAAAAAAAATATATTTTTTTAACATTTAAAATGCCTAGCAACGCTTTCAATAATAGTGTGAAAAAAATATATTTTTTCAACATTTCTAGATGCCTAGCAACGCTGTTATGAATAATGTGAAAAAAAATATTTTTTCAACATTTCAAAATGCCTAGCAACGCTGTTATGTATAATGTGAAACACATTTATTTTTTCAACATTTCATAATACCTAATAACGCTTTCTTGAATTTTGTAAAAAAAATATATTTTTTCAACATTTTAAAATGCCTAGCTACGCTGTAATGAATAACGTGAAAAAAATACATTTTTTGAACATTTCAAAATGCCTAGCAACGCTTTCATGAATTTTGTAAAAACAATATATTTTTTCAACATTTCATAATGCCTAGCAACGCTTTCTCAAATTTTGTAAAAAAATATATTTTTTCAACATTGCAAAATGCCTAGCTACGCTTTCATGAATTTTGTGAAAAAAATATATTTTTTCAACATTTCACAATGCCTAGCAACGCTTTCTGGAATTTTGTAAAAAAAATATATTTTTTAACATTTAAAAATGCCTAGCAACGCTCTCATGAATTTTGCAAAAAAAAATATATTTTTTCAACATTTCTAAATGCCTAGCAACGCTTTCATGAATTTGATAAACAAAATATATTTTTTCAACATTTTAAAATGCCTAGCAACACTTTCAATAATTGTGTGAAAAAATTATAATTTTTCAACATTTCACAATGCCTAGCAACGCTTTCATGAATTTTGTAAAAAAAATATATTTTTTCAACATTTCAAAATGCCTAACAACGCTTTCATGAATTTTGTAAAAAAAATATATTTTTTCAACATTAAAAATTGCCTAGCAACGCTTTCTGGAATTTTGTGAAAAAAATATATTTTTTCAACATTTCTAATTGCCTAACAACGCTGTTATGAATAATGTGAAAAAAAATATATTTTTAAACATTTCAAAATGCCTAGCTACGCTTTCATGAATTTTGTGAAAAAAATATATTTTTTTAACATTTCATAATGCCTAGCAACGCTTTAATGAATTTTGCAAAAAAAAAAATATTTTTTCAACATTTCAAAGTGCCTAGCAACGCTTTCATGTGTTTTGTAAAAAAATATATTTTTTCAACATTTTAAAATGCCTAGCAACGCTTTCAATAATTGTGTGAAAAAATTATAATTTTTCAACATTTCACAATGCCTAGCAACGCTTTCATGAATTTTGTAAAAAAAATATATTTTTTCAACATTTCAAAATGCCTAACAATGCTTTCATGAATTTTGTAAAAAAAATATATTTTTTCAACATTAAAAATTGCCTAGCAACGCTTTCTCGAATTTTGTGAAAAAAATATATTTTTTCAACATTTCTAAATGCCTAACAACGCTGTTATGAATAATGTGAAAAAAAATATATTTTTAAACATTTCAAAATGCCTAGCTACGCTTTCATGAATTTTGTGAAAAAAATATATTTTTTCAACATTTCATAATGCCTAGCAACGCTTTCATGAATTTTGTTAAAAAATATATTTTTTCAACATTTCTAAATGCCTAGCAACGCTTTCATGAATTTGATAAACAAAATATATTTTTTCAACATTTTAAAATGCCTAGCAACGCTTTCAATAATTGTGTAAAAAAATATATTTTTTCAACATTCCAAAATGCCTATCAACGCTTTCTTGAATTTTGTAAAAAAAATATATTTTTTCAACATTGCAAAATGCCTAGTTACGCTTTCATGAATTTTGTGAAAAAAATATATTTTTTCAACATATCATAATGCCTAGCAACGCTTTTTGGAATTTTGTAAGAAAAATATATTTTTTCAACATTAAAAAATGCCTAGCAAGGCTTTCATGAATTTGATAAACAAAATATATTTTTTCAACATTTCAAAATGCCTAGCAACGCTTTGATGGATTTTGCGAAAAAAATATATTTGTTCAACCTTTCTAAATGCCTAGCAACGCTGTTATGAATAATGTGAAAAACATATATTTTTTAAACATTTCAAAATGCCTAGCAACACTTTCATGAATTTTGCACAAAAAAATATATTTTTTCAACATTTCTAAATGCCTAGCAACGCTTTCATGAATCTGATAAAAAAAAACATTTTTTTTCAACATTTTAAAATGCCTATCAACGCTTTCAATAATTGTGTAAAAAAATATATTTTTTCAACATTTCTAAATGCCTAGCAACGCTTTCATGAATTTGATAAACAAAATATATTTTTTCATCACATCAAAATGCCTAGCAACGCTTTCATGAGTTTTGTGTAAAAAATGTATTTTTTCAACATTTCAAAATGCCTAGCAACGCTTTCTCGAATTGTGCTAAAAAATAATTTTTTTTCAACATTTCAAAATTCCTAGCAACGCTGTTATGAATAATGTGAAAAAAATATATTTTTTAAACATTTTAAAAAGCCTAAAAACGCTTTCATAAATTTTGAAAAAAAATATATTTTTTCAACATTTCAAATTGCCTAGGAACGCTTTCTCGAATTTTGTAAAAAAAATATATTTTTTCAACATTAAAAAATGCCTAGCAACGCTTTCATGAATTTTGAAAAAAAATATATTTTTTCAACATTTCAAAATGCCTAACAACGCTTTCATGAATTTTGTAAAAAAAATATATTTTTTCAACATTCCAAATTGCCTAGCAACGCTGTTATGAATAATGTGAAAAAAAATATATTTTTAAACATTTCAAAATGCCTAGCTACGCTTTCATGAATTTGGTGAAAAAATATATTTTTTCAACAATTCATAATGCCTAGCAACGCTTTCATGAATTTTGTTAAAAAATATATTTTTTCAACATTTCTAAATGCCTAGCAACGCTTTCATGAATTTGATAAACAAAATATATTTTATCAACATTTTAAAATGCCTAGCAACGCTTTCAATAATTGTGTAAAAAAATATATTTTTTCAACATTCCAAAATGCCTATCAACGCTTTCACGAATTTTGTAAAAAAAATATATTTTTTCAACATTGCAAAATGCCTAGTTACGCTTTCATGAATTTTGTGAAAAAAATATATTTTTTCAACATATCATAATGCCTAGCAACGCTTTTCGGAATTTTGTAAGAAAAATATATTTTTTCAACATTAAAAAATGCCTAGCAAGGCTTTCATGAATTTGATAAACAAAATATATTTTTTCAACATTTCAAAATGCCTAGCAACGCTTTGATGGATTTTGTGAAAAAAATATATTTCTTCAACATTTCTAAATGCCTAGCAACGCTGTTATGAATAATGTGAAAAACATATATTTTTTAAACATTTCAAAATGCCTAGCAACACTTTCATGAATTTTGCACAAAAAAATATATTTTTTCAACATTTCTAAATGCCTAGCAACGCTTTCATGAATCTGATAAACAAAACATATTTTTTCAACATTTTAAAATGCCTATCAACGCTTTCAATAATTGTGTAAAAAAATATATTTTTTCAACATTTCTAAATGCCTAGCAACGCTTTCATGAATTTGATAAACAAAATATATTTTTTCATCACATCAAAATACCTAGCAACGCTCTCATGAATTTTGTGTAAAAAATGTATTTTTTCAACATTTCAAAATGCCTAGCAACGCTTTCTCGAAATGTGTTAAAAAATAATTTTTTTTCAACATTTCAAAATTCCTAGCAACGCTGTTATGAATAATGTGAAAAAAATATATTTTTTTAACATTTTAAAAAGCCTAAAAACGCTTTCATAAATTTTGAAAAAAAAATATATTTTTTCAACATTTTAAAATGCCTAGCAACGCTTTCTCGAATTGTGTAAAAGAAATATATTTTTTCAACATTTCAAAATGCCTAGCAACGCTTTCATGAATAATGTGAAAAAAAAAATTTTTTTGAACATTTTAAAATGCCTAGCAACGCTTTCATGAATTTTGTAAAAAAAATATATTTTTTCAATATTTCATAATGCCTAGCAACGCTTTCTCAAATTTTGTAAAAAAAATATATTTTTTCAACATTTTAAAATGCCTAGCAACGCTTTCAATAATTGTGTGAAGAAATATATTTTTTCAACATTTCAAAATGCCTAGCAACGCTTTCTCGACTTTTGTAAAAAAAATTTATTTTTTCAACATTAAAAAATGCCTAGCAACGCTTTCATGAATTTTGTAAAAAAATATATTTTTTCAACATTTTAAAATGCCTAGCAACGCTTTCAATAATTGTGTGAAGAAATATATTTTTTCAACATTTCAAAATGCCTAGCAACGCTTTCTCGAATTTTGTAAAAAAAATATATTTTTTCAACATTAAAAAATGCCTAGCAACGCTTTCATGAATTTTGTAAAAAAAAATATTTTTTCAACATTGCAAAATGCCTAGCAACGATATCATGAATTTTGTGAAAAAAATATATTTTTTCAACATTTCATAATGCCTAGCACGCTTTCTCGAATTTTGTAAAAAAAATATATTTTTTCCACATTAAAAAATGCCTAGCAACGCTTTCATGAATTTTGTAAAAAAAAATATTTTTTCAACATTACAAAATGCCTAGCTAGGCTTTCATGAATTTTGTGAAAAAAATATATTTTTCAACATTTCATAATGCATAGCAACGCTTTCTGGAATTTTGTAAAAAAAATATATTTTTTCAACATTAAAAAATGCCTAGCATCACTTTCATTAATTTGATAAACAAAATATAATTTTTCAACATTTTAAAATGCCTAGCAACGCTTTCATGAACCTGATAAACAAAATATATTTTCTCAACATTTTAAAATGCCTAGCAACGCTTTCAATAATTGTGTAAAAGAAATATATTTTTTCAACATTTCTAAATGCCTAGCAACGCTTTCATGAATTTGATAAACAAAATATATTTTTTCATCACATCAAAATGCCTAGCAACGCTTTCATAAATTTTGTAAAAAAAACATATTTTTTCAACATTTTAAAATGCCTAGCAACTCTGTAATGAATAATGTGAAAAAAATATATTTTTTGAACATTTCAAAATGCCTAGCAACGCTTTCATGAATTTTGTAAAAAAAATATATTTTTTCAACATTTTAAAATGCCTAGCAACGCTTTCAATAATTGTGTCTAAAAAATATATTTTTTCAACATTTCTAAATGCCTAGCAACGCTTTCTGGAATTTTGAAAAAAAATATATTTTTTCAACATTAAAAAATGCCTAGCAACGCTTTCATGAATTTTGTAAAAAAAAATATTTTTTCAACATTGCAAAATGCCTAGCAACGCTTTCATGAATTTTGTGAAAAAAATTTATTTTTTCAACATTTCATAATGCCTAGCAACGCTTTCTCGAATTTTGTAAAAAAAATATATTTTTTCAACAAAAAAATGCCTAACAATGCTTTCATGAATTTTGTAAAAAAAATATATTTTTTTCAACATTCCAAATTGCCTAGCAACGCTTTCTCGAATTTTGTGAAAAAAATATATTTTTTCAACATTTCTAAATGCCTAACAACGCTGTTATGAATAATGTGAAAAAAAATATATTTTAAATCATTTCAAAATGCCTAGCTACGCTTTCATGAATTTTGTGAAAAAAATATATTTTTTCAACATTTCATAATGCCTAGCAACGCTTTCTGGAATTTTGTAAAAAAATTATATTTTTGTAACATTTCAAAATGCCTAGCAACGCTTTCATGAATTTTGCAAAAAAAATATATTTTTTCAACATTTTAAAATGCCTAGCAACGCTTTCAATAATTGTGTAAAAAAATATATTTTTTCAACATTTCTAAATGCCTACCAACGCTGTTATGAATAATGTGAAAAAAAATATATTTTTAAACATTTCAAAATGCCTTACAACGCTTTCATGAATTTTGTTAAAAAATATATTTTTTCAACATTTCTAAATGCCTAGCAACGCTTTCATGAATTTGATAAACAAAATATATTTTTTCAACATTGCAAAATGCCTAGTTACGCTTTCATGAATTTTGTGGAAAAAATATATTTTTTCAACATATCATAATGCCTAGCAACGTTTTTTGGAATTTTGTAAGAAAAATATATTTTTTCAACATTGAAAAATGCCTAGCAACGCTTTCATGAATTTGATAAACAAAATATATTTTTTCAACATTTCAAAATGCCTAGCAACACTTTCATGAATTTTGCACAAAAAAATATATTTTTTCAACATTTCTAAATGCCTAGCAACGCTTTCATGAATTTGATAAACAAAATATATTTTTTCATCACATCAAAATGCCTAGCAACGCTTTCATGAGTTTTGTGTAAAAAATGTATTTTTTCAACATTTCAAAATGCCTAGCAACGCTTTCTCGAATTGTGTTAAAAAATAATTTTTTTTCAACATTTCAAAATTCCTAGCAACGCTGTTATGAGTAATGTGAAAAAAAATATTTTTTAAACATTTTAAAAAGCCTAAAAACGCTTTCATGTATTTGATAAACAAAATATATTTTTTCAACATTTCAAAATGCCTAGCAACGCTTTCATGAATTTGATAAACAAAATATATTTTTTCATCACATCAAAATGTTTAGCAACGCTTTCATGAGTTTTGTGAAAAAAATGTATTTTTTCAACATTTTAAAATGCCTAGCAACGCTTTCTCGAATTGTGTAAAAAAAATATTTTTTTTAACATTTCAAAATGCCTAGCAACGCTTTCATAAATTTTGTAAAAAAAATATATTTTTTCAACATTTTAAAATGCCTAGCAACGCTTTCTCGAATTGTGTAAAAGAAATATATTTTTTCAACATTTCAAAATGCCTAGCAACGCTTTCATGAATAATGTGAAAAAAAAAATATTTTTTGAACATTTTAAAATGCCTAGCAACGCTTTCATGAATTTTGTAAAAAAAATATATTTTTTCAACATTTCATAATGCCTAGCAACGCTTTCTCAAATTTTGTAAAAAAAATATATTTTTTTAACATTTTAAAATGCCTAGCAACGCTTTCAATAATTGTGTGAAGAAATATATTTTTTCAACATTTCAAAATGCCTAGCAACGCTTTCTCGACTTTTGTAAAAAAAATATATTTTTTCAACATTAAAAAATGCCTAGCAACGCTTTCATGAATTTTGTAAAAAAATATATTTTTTCAACATTTTAAAATGCCTAGCAACGCTTTCAATAATTGTGTGAAAAAATATATTTTTTCAACATTTCAAAATGCCTAGCTACGCTTTCATGAATTTTGTGAAAAAAATATATTTTTTCAACATTTCATAATGCCTAGCAACGCTTTCTGGAATTTTGTAAAAAAATTATATTTTTGTAACATTTCAAAATGCCTAGCAACGCTTTCATGAATTTTGCAAAAAAAATATATTTTTTCAACATTTTAAAATGCCTAGCAACGCTTTCAATAATTGTGTAAAAAAATATATTTTTTCAACATTTCTAAATGCCTACCAACGCTGTTATGAATAATGTGAAAAAAAATATATTTTTAAACATTTCAAAATGCCTTACAACGCTTTCATGAATTTTGTTAAAAAATATATTTTTTCAACATTTCTAAATGCCTAGCAACGCTTTCATGAATTTGATAAACAAAATATATTTTTTCAACATTGCAAAATGCCTAGTTACGCTTTCATGAATTTTGTGAAAAAAATATATTTTTTCAACATATCATAATGCCTAGCAACGTTTTTTGGAATTTTGTAAGAAAAATATATTTTTTCAACATTGAAAAATGCCTAGCAACGCTTTCAGGAATTTGATAAACAAAATATATTTTTTCAACATTTCAAAATGCCTAGCAACACTTTCATGAATTTTGCACAAAAAAATATATTTTTTCAACATTTCTAAATGCCTAGCAACGCTTTCATGAATTTGATAAACAAAATATATTTTTTCATCACATCAAAATGCCTAGCAACGCTTTCATGAGTTTTGTGTAAAAAATGTATTTTTTCAACATTTCAAAATGCCTAGCAACGCTTTCTCGAATTGTGTTAAAAAATAATTTTTTTTCAACATTTCAAAATTCCTAGCAACGCTGTTATGAGTAATGTGAAAAAAAATATTTTTTAAACATTTTAAAAAGCCTAAAAACGCTTTCATGTATTTGATAAACAAAATATATTTTTTCAACATTTCAAAATGCCTAGCAACGCTTTCATGAATTTGATAAACAAAATATATTTTTTCATCACATCAAAATGTTTAGCAACGCTTTCATGAGTTTTGTGAAAAAAATGTATTTTTTCAACATTTTAAAATGCCTAGCAACGCTTTCTCGAATTGTGTAAAAAAAATATTTTTTTTAACATTTCAAAATGCCTAGCAACGCTTTCATAAATTTTGTAAAAAAAATATATTTTTTCAACATTTTAAAATGCCTAGCAACGCTTTCTCGAATTGTGTAAAAGAAATATATTTTTTCAACATTTCAAAATGCCTAGCAACGCTTTCATGAATAATGTGAAAAAAAAAATATTTTTTGAACATTTTAAAATGCTCAGCAACGCTTTCATGAATTTTGTAAAAAAAATATATTTTTTCAACATTTCATAATGCCTAGCAACGCTTTCTCAAATTTTGTAAAAAAAATATATTTTTTTAACATTTTAAAATGCCTAGCAACGCTTTCAATAATTGTGTGAAGAAATATATTTTTTCAACATTTCAAAATGCCTAGCAACGCTTTCTCGACTTTTGTAAAAAAAATATATTTTTTCAACATTAAAAAATGCCTAGCAACGCTTTCATGAATTTTGTAAAAAAATATATTTTTTCAACATTTTAAAATGCCTAGCAACGCTTTCAATAATTGTGTGAAAAAATATATTTTTTCAACATTTCAAAATGCCTAGCTACGCTTTCATGAATTTTGTGAAAAAAATATATTTTTTCAACATTTCATAATGCCTAGCAACGCTTTCTGGAATTTTGTAAAAAAATTATATTTTTGTAACATTTCAAAATGCCTAGCAACGCTTTCATGAATTTTGCAAAAAAAATATATTTTTTCAACATTTTAAAATGCCTAGCAACGCTTTCAATAATTGTGTAAAAAAATATATTTTTTCAACATTTCTAAATGCCTACCAACGCTGTTATGAATAATGTGAAAAAAAATATATTTTTAAACATTTCAAAATGCCTTACATCGCTTTCATGAATTTTGTTAAAAAATATATTTTTTCAACATTTCTAAATGCCTAGCAACGCTTTCATGAATTTGATAAACAAAATATATTTTTTCAACATTGCAAAATGCCTAGTTACGCTTTCATGAATTTTGTGAAAAAAATATATTTTTTCAACATATCATAATGCCTAGCAACGTTTTTTGGAATTTTGTAAGAAAAATATATTTTTTCAACATTAAAAAATGCCTAGCAACGCTTTCATGAATTTGATAAACAAAATATATTTTTTCAACATTTCAAAATGCCTAGCAACACTTTCATGAATTTTGCACAAAAAAATATATTTTTTCAACATTTCTAAATGCCTAGCAACGCTTTCATGAATTTGATAAACAAAATATATTTTTTCATCACATCAAAATGCCTAGCAACGCTTTCATGAGTTTTGTGTAAAAAATGTATTTTTTCAACATTTCAAAATGCCTAGCAACGCTTTCTCGAATTGTGTTAAAAAATAATTTTTTTTCAACATTTCAAAATTCCTAGCAACGCTGTTATGAGTAATGTGAAAAAAAATATTTTTTAAACATTTTAAAAAGCCTAAAAACGCTTTCATGAATTTGATAAACAAAATATATTTTTTCAACATTTCAAAATGCCTAGCAACGCTTTCATGAATTTGATAAAAAAAAATATATTTTTTCATCACATCAAAATGTTTAGCAACGCTTTCATGAGTTTTGTGAAAAAAATGTATTTTTTCAACATTTTAAAATGCCTAGCAACGCTTTCTCGAATTGTGTAAAAAAAATATTTTTTTTAACATTTCAAAATGCCTAGCAACGCTGTTATGAATAATGTGAAAAAAATATATTTTTTAAACATATCAAAATGCCTAGCAACGCTTTCATAAATTTTGTAAAAAAAATATATTTTTTCAACATTTTAAAATGCCTAGCAACGCTTTCTCGAATTGTGTAAAAGAAATATATTTTTTCAACATTTCAAAATGCCTAGCAACGCTTTCATGAATAATGTGAAAAAAAAAATATTTTTTGAACATTTTAAAATGCCTAGCAACGCTTTCATGAATTTTGTAAAAAAAATATATTTTTTCAACATTTCATAATGCCTAGCAACGCTTTCTCAAATTTTGTAAAAAAAATATATTTTTTCAACATTTTAAAATGCCTAGCAACGCTTTCAATAATTGTGTGAAGAAATATATTTTTTCAACATTTCAAAATGCCTAGCAACGCTTTCTCGACTTTTGTAAAAAAAATATATTTTTTCAACATTAAAAAATGCCTAGCAACGCTTTCATGAATGTTGTAAAAAAATATATTTTTTCAACATTTTAAAATGCCTAGCAACGCTTTCAATAATTGTGTGAAAAAATATATTTTTTCAACATTTCAAAATGCCTAGCAACGCTTTCTCGAATTTTGTAAAAATAATATATTTTTTCAACATTAAAAAATGCCTAGCAACGCTTTCATGAATTTTGTAAAAAAAAATATTTTTTCAACATTACAAAATGCCTAGCTACGCTTTCATGAATTTTGTGAAAAAAATATATTTTTTCAACATATCATAATGCATAGCAACGCTTTCTGGAATTTTGTAAAAAAAATATATTTTTTCAACATTAAAAAATGCCTAGCATCACTTTCATTAATTTGATAAACAAAATATATTTTTTCAACATTTTAAAATGCCTAGCAACGCTTTCATGAATCTGATAAACAAAATATATTTTCGCAACATTTTAAAATGCCTAGCAACGCTTTCAATAATTGTGTAAAAAAAAAATATTTTTTCAACATTTCTAAATGCCTAGCAACGCCTTCATGAATTTGATAAACAAAATATATTTTTTCATCACATCAAAATGCCTAGCAACGCTTTCATAAATTTTGTAAAAAAAACATATTTTTTCAACATTTTAAAATGCCTAGGAACGCATTCTCGAATTGTGTAAAATAAATATATTTTTTCAACATTTCAAAATGCCTAGCAACGCTGTAATGAATAATGTGAAAAAATATATTTTTTGAACATTTCAAAATGCCTAGCAACGCTTTCATGAATTTTGTAAAAAAAATATATTTTTTCAACATTTCATAATGCCTAGGAACGCTTTTTCAAATTTTGTAAAAAAAATATATTTTTTCAACATTTTAAAATGCCTAGCAACGCTTTCAATAATTGTGTGAAAAAAATATATTTTTTCAACATTTCAAAATGCCTAGCAACGCTTTCTGGAATTTTGTAAAAAAAATATATTTTTTCAACATTAAAAAATGCCTAGCAACGCTTTCATGAATTTTGTAAAAAAAAATATTTTTTCAACATTGCAAAATGCCTAGCAACGCTTTCATGAATTTTGTGAAAAAAATATATTTTTTCAACATTTCATAATGCCTAGCAACGCTTTCTCGAATTTTGTAAAAAAAATATATTTTTTCAACAATAAAAATGCCTAGCAACGCTTCCATGAATTTTGTAAAGAAAAATATTTTTTCAATATTGCAAAATGCCTAGCTACGCTTTCATGAATTTTGTGAAAAAAATATATTTTTTCAACATTTCATAATGCCTAGCAACGCTTTCTGGAATTTTGTAAAAAAATTATATTTTTGTAACATTTCAAAATGCCTAGCAACGCTTTCATGAATTTTGCAAAAAAAATATATTTTTTCAACATTTTAAAATGCCTAGCAACGCTTTCAATAATTGTGTAAAAAAATATATTTTTTCAACATTTCTAAATGCCTACCAACGCTGTTATGAATAATGTGAAAAAAAATATATTTTTAAACATTTCAAAATGCCTTACAACGCTTTCATGAATTTTGTTAAAAAATATATTTTTTCAACATTTCTAAATGCCTAGCAACGCTTTCATGAATTTGATAAACAAAATATATTTTTTCAACATTGCAAAATGCCTAGTTACGCTTTCATGAATTTTGTGAAAAAAATATATTTTTTCAACATATCATAATGCCTAGCAACGTTTTTTGGAATTTTGTAAGAAAAATATATTTTTTCAACATTAAAAAATGCCTAGCACCGCTTTCATGAATTTGATAAACAAAATATATTTTTTCAACATTTCAAAATGCCTAGCAACACTTTCATGAATTTTGCACAAAAAAATATATTTTTTCAACATTTCTAAATGCCTAGCAACGCTTTCATGAATTTGATAAACAAAATATATTTTCTCAACATTTTAAAATGCCTAGCAACGCTTTCAATAATTGTGTAAAAAAAATATATTTTTTCAACATTTCTAAATGCCTAGCAACGCCTTCATGAATTTGATAAACAAAATATATTTTTTCATCACATCAAAATGCCTAGCAACGCTTTCATAAATTTTGTAAAAAAAACATATTTTTTCAACATTTTAAAGTGCCTAGGAACGCATTCTCGAATTGTGTAAAATAAATATATTTTTTCAACATTTCTAAATGCCTAGCAACGCTTTCATGAATTTTGTAAAAAAAATATATTTTTTCAACATTTCATAATGCCTAGGAACGCTTTTTCAAATTTTGTAAAAAAAATATATTTTTTCAACATTTTAAAATGCCTAGCAACGCTTTCAATAATTGTGTGAAAAAAATATATTTTTTCAACATTTCAAAATGCCTAGCAACGCTTTCTGGAATTTTGTAAAAAAAATATATTTTTTCAACATTAAAAAATGCCTAGCAACGCTTTCATGAATTTTGTAAAAAAAAATATTTTTTCAACATTGCAAAATGCCTAGCAACGCTTTCATGAATTTTGTGAAAAAAATATATTTTTTCAACATTTCATAATGCCTAGCAACGCTTTCTCGAATTTTGTAAAAAAAATATATTTTTTCAACAATAAAAATGCCTAGCAACGCTTCCATGAATTTTGTAAAGAAAAATATTTTTTCAATATTGCAAAATGCCTAGCTACGCTTTCATGAATTTTGTGAAAAAAATATATTTTTTCAACATTTCATAATGCCTAGCAACGCTTTCTGGAATTTTGTAAAAAAATTATATTTTTGTAACATTTCAAAATGCCTAGCAACGCTTTCATGAATTTTGCAAAAAAAATATATTTTTTCAACATTTTAAAATGCCTAGCAACGCTTTCAATAATTGTGTAAAAAAATATATTTTTTCAACATTTCTAAATGCCTACCAACGCTGTTATGAATAATGTGAAAAAAAATATATTTTTAAACATTTCAAAATGCCTTACAACGCTTTCATGAATTTTGTTAAAAAATATATTTTTTCAACATTTCTAAATGCCTAGCAACGCTTTCATGAATTTGATAAACAAAATATATTTTTTCAACATTGCAAAATGCCTAGTTACGCTTTCATGAATTTTGTGAAAAAAATATATTTTTTCAACATATCATAATGCCTAGCAACGTTTTTTGGAATTTTGTAAGAAAAATATATTTTTTCAACATTTTAAAATGCCTAGCAACGCTTTCATGAATCTGATAAACAAAATATATTTTCTCAACATTTTAAAATGCCTAGCAACGCTTTCAATAATTGTGTAAAAAAAATATATTTTTTCAACATTTCTAAATGCCTAGCAACGCCTTCATGAATTTGATAAACAAAATATATTTTTTCATCACATCAAAATGCCTAGCAACGCTTTCATAAATTTTGTAAAAAAAACATATTTTTTCAACATTTTAAAATGCCTAGGAACGCATTCTCGAATTGTGTAAAATAAATATATTTTTTCAACATTTCAAAATGCCTAGCAACGCTGTAATGAATAATGTGAAAAAATATATTTTTTGAACATTTCAAAATGCCTAGCAACGCTTTCATGAATTTTGTAAAAAAAATATATTTTTTCAACATTTCATAATGCCTAGGAACGCTTTTTCAAATTTTGTAAAAAAAATATATTTTTTCAACATTTTAAAATGCCTAGCAACGCTTTCAATAATTGTGTGAAAAAAATATATTTTTTCAACATTTCAAAATGCCTAGCAACGCTTTCTGGAATTTTGTAAAAAAAATATATTTTTTCAACATTAAAAAATGCCTAGCAACGCTTTCATGAATTTTGTAAAAAAAAATATTTTTTCAACATTGCAAAATGCCTAGCAACGCTTTCATGAATTTTGTGAAAAAAAATTTTTTTCAACATTTCATAATGAATAGCAACGCTTTCTCGAATTTTGTAAAAAAAATATATTTTTTCAACAATAAAAATGCCTAGCAACGCTTCCATGAATTTTGTAAAGAAAAATATTTTTTCAATATTGCAAAATGCCTAGCTACGCTTTCATGAATTTTGTGAAAAAAATATATTTTTTCAACATTTCATAATGCCTAGCAACGCTTTCTGGAATTTTGTAAAAACATTATATTTTTGTAACATTTCAAAATGCCTAGCAACGCTTTCATGAATTTTGCAAAAAAAATATATTTTTTCAACATTTTAAAATGCCTACCAACGCTGTTATGAATAATGTGAAAAAAAATATATTTTTAAACATTTCAAAATGCCTTACAACGCTTTCATGAATTTTGTTAAAAAATATATTTTTTCAACATTTCTAAATGCCTAGCAACGCTTTCATGAATTTGATAAACAAAATATATTTTTTCAACATTGCAAAATGCCTAGTTACGCTTTCATGAATTTTGTGAAAAAAATATATTTTTTCAACATATCATAATGCCTAGCAACGTTTTTTGGAATTTTGTAAGAAAAATATATTTTTTCAACATTAAAAAATGCCTAGCAACGCTTTCATGAATTTGATAAACAAAATATATTTTTTCAACATTTCAAAATGCCTAGCAACACTTTCATGAATTTTGCACAAAAAAATATATTTTTTCAACATTTCTAAATGCCTAGCAACGCTTTCATGAATTTGATAAACAAAATATATTTTTTCATCACATCAAAATGCCTAGCAACGCTTTCATGAGTTTTGTGTAAAAAATGTATTTTTTCAACATTTCAAAATGCCTAGCAACGCTTTCTCGAATTGTGTTAAAAAATAATTTTTTTTCAACATTTCAAAATTCCTAGCAACGCTGTTATGAGTAATGTGAAAAAAAATATTTTTTAAACATTTTAAAAAGCCTAAAAACGCTTTCATGAATTTGATAAACAAAATATATTTTTTCAACATTTCAAAATGCCTAGCAACGCTTTCATGAATTTGTTAAAAAAAAATATATTTTTTCATCACATCAAAATGTTTAGCAACGCTTTCATGAGTTTTGTGAAAAAAATGTATTTTTTCAACATTTTAAAATGCCTAGCAACGCTTTCTCGAATTGTGTAAAAAAAATATTTTTTTTAACATTTCAAAATGCCTAGCAACGCTGTTATGAATAATGTGAAAAAAATATATTTTTTAAACATATCAAAATGCCTAGCAACGCTTTCATAAATTTTGTAAAAAAAATATATTTTTTCAACATTTTAAAATGCCTAGCAACGCTTTCTCGAATTGTGTAAAAGAAATATATTTTTTCAACATTTCAAAATGCCTAGCAACTCTTTCATGAATAATGTGAAAAAAAAAATATTTTTTGAACATTTTAAAATGCCTAGCAACGCTTTCATGAATTTTGTAAAAAAAATATATTTTTTCAACATTTCATAATGCCTAGCAACGCTTTCTCAAATTTTGTAAAAAAAATATATTTTTTCAACATTTTAAAATGCCTAGCAACGCTTTCAATAATTGTGTGAAGAAATATATTTTTTCAACATTTCAAAATGCCTAGCAACGCTTTCTCGACTTTTGTAAAAAAAAATATATTTTTTCAACATTAAAAAATGCCTAGCAACGCTTTCATGAATGTTGTAAAAAAATATATTTTTTCAACATTTTAAAATGCCTAGCAACGCTTTCAATAATTGTGTGAAAAAATATATTTTTTCAACATTTCAAAATGCCTAGCAACGCTTTCTCGAATTTTGTAAAAATAATATATTTTTTCAACATTAAAAAATGCCTAGCAACGCTTTCATGAATTTTGTAAAAAAAAATATTTTTTCAACATTACAAAATGCCTAGCTACGCTTTCATGAATTTTGTGAAAAAAATATATTTTTTCAACATATCATAATGCATAGCAACGCTTTCTGGAATTTTGTAAAAAAAATATATTTTTTCAACATTAAAAAATGCCTAGCATCACTTTCATTAATTTGATAAACAAAATATATTTTTTCAACATTTTAAAATGCCTAGCAACGCTTTCATGAATCTGATAAACAAAATATATTTTCTCTACATTTTAAAATGCCTAGCAACGCTTTCAATAATTGTGTAAAAAAAATATATTTTTTCAACATTTCTAAATGCCTAGCAACGCCTTCATGAATTTGATAAACAAAATATATTTTTTCATCACATCAAAATGCCTAGCAACGCTTTCATAAATTTTGTAAAAAAAACATATTTTTTCAACATTTCAAAATGCCTAGCAACGCTGTAATGAATAATGTGAAAAAATATATTTTTTGAACATTTCAAAATGCCTAGCAACGCTTTCATGAATTTTGTAAAAAAAATATATTTTTTCAACATTTCATAATGCCTAGGAACGCTTTTTCAAATTTTGTAAAAAAAATATATTTTTTCAACATTTTAAAATGCCTAGCAACGCTTTCAATAATTGTGTGAAAAAAATATATTTTTTCAACATTTCAAAATGCCTAGCAACGCTTTCTGGAATTTTGTAAAAAAAATATATTTTTTCAACATTAAAAAATGCCTAGCAACGCTTTCATGAATTTTGTAAAAAAAAATATTTTTTCAACATTGCAAAATGCCTAGCAAAGCTTTCATGAATTTTGTGAAAAAAATATATTTTTTCAACATTTCATAATGCCTAGCAACGCTTTCTCGAATTTTGTAAAAAAAATATATTTTTTCAACAATAAAAATGCCTAGCAACGCTTCCATGAATTTTGTAAAGAAAAATATTTTTTCAATATTGCAAAATGCCTAGCTACGCTTTCATGAATTTTGTGAAAAAAATATATTTTTCAACATTTCATAATGCATAGCAACGCTTTCTGGAATTTTGTAAAAAAAATATATTTTTTTAAATTAAAAAATGCCTAGCATCACTGTCATGAATTTGATAAACAAGATATATTTTTTCATCACATCAAAATGTTTAGCAACGCTTTCATGAGTTTTGTGAAAAAAATATATTTTTTCAACATTTCATAATGCCTAGCACGCTTTCTCGAATTTTGTAAAAAAAATATATTTTTTCCACATTAAAAAATGCCTAGCAACGCTTTCATGAATTTTGTAAAAAAAATATATTTTTTCAACATTAAAAAATGCCTAGCATCACTTTCATTAATTTGATAAACAAAATATATTTTTTCAACATTTTAAAATGCCTAGCAACGCTTTCATGAATCTGATAAACAAAATATATTTTCTCAACATTTTAAAATGCCTAGCAACGCTTTCAATAATTGTGTAAAAAAAATATATTTTTTCAACATTTCTAAATGCCTAGCAACGCTTTCATGAATTTGATAAACAAAATATATTTTTTCATCACATCAAAATGCCTAGCAACGCTTTCATAAATTTTGTAAAAAAAACATATTTTTTCAACATTTCAAAATGCCTAGCAACGCTTTCATGAATTTTGTAAAAAAAATATATTTTTTCAACATTTCATAATGCCTAGCAACGCTTTTTCAAATTTTGTAAAAAAAATATATTTTTTCAACATTTTAAAATGCCTAGCAACGCTTTCAATAATTGTGTGAAAAAAATATATTTTTTCAACATTTCAAAATGCCTAGCAACGCTTTCTGGAATTTTGTAAAAAAATATATTTTTTGAACATTTTAAAATGCCTAGCAACGCTTTCAATAATTGTGTGAAAAAATATATTTTTTCAACATTTCAAAATGCCTAGCAACGCTTTCTCGAATTTTGTAAAAAAAATATATTTTTTCAACATTAAAAAATGCCTAGCAACGATTTCATGAATTTTGTGAAAAAAATATATTTTTTTCAACATTTCATAATGCCTAGCACGCTTTCTCGAATTTTGTAAAAAAAATATATTTTTTCCACATTAAAAAATGCCTAGCAACGTTTTCTGGAATTTTGTAAAAAAAATATATTTTTTCAACATTAAAAAATGCCTAGCATCACTTTCATTAATTTGATAAACAAAATATATTTTTTCAACATTTTAAAATGATTAGCAACGCTTTCATGAATTTGATAAACAAAATATATTTTTTCATCACATCAAAATGCCTAGCAACGCTTTCTTAAATTTTGTAAAAAAAACATATTTTTTCAACATTTCAAAATGCCTAGCAACGCTTTCATGAATTTTGTAAAAAAAATATATTTTTTCAACATTTCATAATGCCTAGCACCGCTTTTTCAAATTTTGTGAAAAAAATATATTTTTTCAACATTTCATAATGCCTAGCAACGCTTTCTCGAATTTTGTAAAAAAAATATATTTTTTCAACAATGAAAATGCCTAGCAACGCTTCCATGAATTTTGTGAAAAAAATATATTTTTCAACATTTCATAATGCATAGCAACGCTTTCTGGAATTTTGTAAAAAAAATATATTTTTTTAAATTAAAAAATGCCTAGCATCACTGTCATGAATTTGATAAACAAGATATATTTTTTCATCACATCAAAATGTTTAGCAACGCTTTCATGAGTTTTGTGAAAAAAATGTATTTTTTCAACATTTTAAAATGCCTAGCAACGCTTTCTCGAATTGTGTAAAAAAAATATTTTTTTTAACATTTCAAAATGCCTAGCAACGCTGTTATGAATAATGTGAAAAAAATATATTTTTTAAACATATCAAAATGCCTAGCAACGCTTTCATAAATTTTGTAAAAAAAATATATTTTTTCAACATTTTAAAATGCCTAGCAACGCTTTCTCGAATTGTGTAAAAGAAATAAATTTTTTCAACATTTCAAAATGCCTAGCAACGCTTTCATGAATAATGTGAAAAAAAAAAAATTTTTTGAACATTTTAAAATGCCTAGCAACGCTTTCATGAATTTTGTAAAAAAAATATATTTTTTCAACATTTCATAATGCCTAGCAACGCTTTCTCAAATTTTGTAAAAAAAATATATTTTTTCAACATTTTAAAATGCCTAGCAACGCTTTCCATAATTGTGTAAAGAAATATATTTTTTCAACATTTTAAAATGCCTAGCAACGCTTTCAATAATTGTGTAAAAAAAATATATTTTTTCAACATTTCTAAATGCCTAGCAACGCTTTCATGAATTTGATAATCAAAATATATTTTTTCATCACATCAAAATGCCTAGCAACGCTTTCGTAAATTTTGTAAAAAAAACATATTTTTTCAACATTTCAAAATGCCTAGCAACGCTTTCATGAATTTTGTAAAAAAAATATATTTTTTCAACATTTCATAATGCCTAGCAACGCTTTTTCAAATTTTGTAAAAAAAATACATTTTTTCAACATTTTAAAATGCCTAGCAACGCTTTCAATAATTGTGTGAAAAAAATATATTTTTTCAACATTTCAAAATGCCTAGCAACGCTTTCTGGAATTTTGTAAAAAAATATATTTTTTCAACATTTTAAAATGCCTAGCAACGCTTTCAATAATTGTGTGAAAAAATATATTTTTTCAACATTTCAAAATGCCTAGCAACGCTTTCTCGAATTTTGAAAAAAAAATATATTTTTTCAACTTTAAAAAATGCCTAGCAACGATTTCATGAATTTTGTGAAAAAAATATATTTTTTCAACATTTCATAATGCCTAGCACGCTTTCTCGAATTTTGTAAAAAAAATATATTTTTTCAACATTTCATAATGCCTAGCAACGCTTTTTCAAATTTTGTAAAAAAAATACATTTTTTCAACATTTTAAAATGCCTAGCAACGCTTTCAATAATTGTGTGAAAAAATATATTTTTTCAACATTTCAAAATGCCTAGCAACGCTTTCTCGAATTTTGTAAAAAAAATATATTTTTTCAACATTAAAAAATGCCTAGCAACGATTTCATGAATTTTGTGAAAAAAAATATATTTTTTCAACATTTCATAATGCCTAGCTCGCTTTCTCGAATTTTGTAAAAAAAATATATTTTTTCCACATTAAAAAATTCCTAGCAACGCTTTCATGAATTTTGTAAAAAAAAATATTTTTTCAACATTACAAAATGCCTAGCTACGCTTTCACGAATTTTGTGAAAAAATATATTTTTCAACATTTCATAATGCATAGCAACGCTTTCTGGAATTTTGTAAAAAAAATATATTTTTTCAACATTAAAAAATGCCTAGCATCACTTTCATTAATTTGATAAACAAAATATATTTTTTCAACATTTTAAAATGCCTAGCAACGCTTTCATGAATCTGATAAACAAAATATATTTTCTCAACATTTTAAAATGCCTAGCAACGCTTTCAATAATTGTGTAAAAAAAATATATTTTTTCAACATTTCTAAATGCCTAGCAACGCTTTCATGAATTTGTAAAACAAAATATATTTTCTCATCACATCAAAATGCCTAGCAACGCTTTCATAAATTTTGTAAAAAAAACATATTTTTTCAACATTTCAAAATGCCTAGCAACGCTTTCATGAATTTTGTAAAAAAAATATATTTTTTCAACATTTCATAATGCCTAGCAACGCTTTTTCAAATTTTGTAAAAAAAATATATTTTTTCAACATTTTAAAATACCTAGCAACGCTTTCAATAATTGTGTGAAAAAAATATATTTTTTCAACATTTCAAAATGCCTAGCAACGCTTTCTGGAATTTTGTAAAAAAAATATATTTTTTCAACATTAAAAAATGCCTAGCAACGCTTTCTCGAATTTTGTAAAAAAAATATATTTTTTCAACAATAAAAATGCCTAGCAACGCTTCCATGAATTTTGTAAAAAAAAATAATTTTTCAATATTGCAAAATGCCTAGCTATGCTTTCATGAATTTTGTGAAAAAAATATATTTTTCAACATTTCATAATGCATAGCAACGCTTTCTGGAATTTAATAAAAAAAATATATTTTTTCAACATTAAAAAATGCCTAGCATCACTTTCATTAATTTGATAAACAAAATATATTTTTTCCACATTTTAAAATGCCTAGCAACGCTCTCAATAATTGTGTAAAAAAATATATTTTTTCAACATTTCTAAATACCTACCAACGCTGTTATGAATAATGTGAAAAAAAATATATTTTTAAACATTTCAAAATGCCTAACAACGCTTTCATGAATTTTGTAAAAAAAATATATTTTTTCAACATTTCATAATGCCTAGCAACGCTTTCTCAAATTTTGTAAAAAAAATATATTTTTACAACATTTCAAAATGCCTAGCAACGCTTTCTCGAATTGTGTAAAAAAAATATATTTTTTCAACATTTCAAAATGCCTAGCAACGCTGGTATGAATAATGTGAAAAAAATATATTTTTTCAACATTTTAAAATGCTGATCAACGATTTCAATAATTGTGTGAATAAAATATATTTTTTCAACATTTCAAAATGCCTAGCAACGCTTTCTCGAATTGTGTAAAAAAATATATTTTTTCAACATTTCAAAATGCCTAGCAACGCTGTTATGAATAATGTGAAAAAAAAATATTTTTCAACATTTTAAAATGCCTAGCAACGCTTTCATGAATTTTGTAAAAAAAATATATTTTTTCAACATTTTAAAATGCCTAGCAACGCTTTGTCGAATTTTGTAAAAAAATATATTTTTTCAACATTTCCAAATGCCTAGCAATGCTTTCGTGAATTTTGTAAAAAAAAAAAATTTTTCAACATTTTAAAGTGCCTAGCAACGCTTTCTCGAATTGTGTAAAAAAAATATATTTCTTCAACATTTCAAAATGCCTAGCAACGCTGTTATGAATAATGTGAAAAAAATATATTTTTTCAACATTTCATAATGCCTAGCAACGCTTTTTCAAATTTTGTAAAAAAAATATATTTTTTCAACATTTTAAAATGCCTAGCAACGCTTTCATGAATCTGATAAACAAAATATATTTTCTCAACATTTTAAAATGCCTAGCAACGCTTTCAATAATTGTGTAAAAAAAATATATTTTTTCAACATTTCTAAATGCCTAGCAACGCTTTCATGATTTTGATAAACAAAATATATTTTTTCATCACATCAAAATGCCTAGCAACGCTTTCATAAATTTTGTAAAAAAAACATATTTTGTCAACATTTCAAAATGCCTAGCAACGCTTTCATGAATTTTGTAAAAAAAAATATATTTTTTCAACATTTCATAATGCCTAGCAACGCTTTTTCAAATTTTGTAAAAAAAATATATTTTTTCAACATTTTAAAATGCCTAGCAACGCTTTCAATAATTGTGTGAAAAAATATATTTTTTCAACATTTCAAAATGCCTAGCAACGCTTTCTCGAATTTTGTAAAAAAAATATATTTTTCAACATTAAAAAATGCCTAGCAACGATTTCATGAATTTTGTGAAAAAAATATATTTTTTCAACATTTCATAATGCCTAGCACGCTTTTTCAAATTTTGTAAAAAAAATATATTTTTTCAACATTTTAAAATGCCTAGCAACGCTTTCAATAATTGTGTGAAAAAATATATTTTTTCAACATTTCAAAATGCCTAGCAACGCTTTCTCGAATTTTGTAAAAAAAATATATTTTTTCCACATTAAAAAATGCCTAGCAACGCTTTCATGAATTTTGTAAAAAAAAATATTTTTTCAACATTACAAAATGCCTAGCTACGCTTTCACGAATTTTGTGAAAAAAATATATTTTTCAACATTTCATAATGCATAGCAACGCTTTCTGGAATTTTGTAAAAAAAATATATTTTTTCAACATTAAAAAATGCCTAGCATCACTTTCATTAATTTGATAAACAAAATATATTTTTTCAACATTTTAAAATGCCTAGCAACGCTTTCATGAATCTGATAAACAAAATATATTTTCTCAACATTTTAAAATGCCTAGCAACGCCTTCAATAATTGTGTAAAAAAAATATATTTTTTCAACATTTCTAAATGCCTAGCAACGCTTTCATGAATTTGATAAACAAAATATATTTTTTCATCACATCAAAATGCCTAGCAACGCTTTCATAAATTTTGTAAAAAAAACATATTTTTTCAACATTTCAACATGCCTAGCAACGCTTTCATGAATTTTGTAAAAAAAAAATTTTTTTTCAACATTTCAAAATGCCTAGCAACGCTTTTTCAAATTTTGTAAAACAAATATATTTTTTCAACATTTTAAAATGCCTAGCAACGCTTTCAATAATTGTGTGAAAAAAATATATTTTTTCAACATTTCAAAATGCCTAGCAACGCTTTCATGAATAATGTGAAAAAAAAATATTTTTTGAACATTTTAAAATGCCTAGCAACGCTTTCATGAATTTCGTAAAAAAAATATATTTTTTCAACATTTCATAATGCCTAGCAACGCTTTCTCAAATTTTGTAAAAAAAATATATTTTTTCAACATTTTAAAATGCTTAGCAACGCTTTCCATAATTGTGTAAAGAAATATATTTTTTCAACATTTCAAATTGCCTAGCAACGCTTTCTCGACTTTTGTAAAAAAAATATATTTTTTCAACATTAAAAAATGCCTAGCAACGCTTTCATGAATTTTGTAAAAAAATATATTTTTTCAACATTTTAAAATGCCTAGCAACGCTTTCAATAATTGTGTGAAAAAATATATTTTTTCAACATTTCAAAATGCCTAGCAACGCTTTCTCGAATTTTGTAAAAAAAATATATTTTTTCAACATTAAAAAATGCCTAGCAACGCTTTCAATAATTGTGTGAAAAAATATATTTTTTCAACATTTCAAAATGCCTAGCAACGCTTTCTCGAATTTTGTAAAAAAAATATATTTTTTCCACATTAAAAAATGCCTAGCAACGCTTTCATGAATTTTGTAAAAAAAAATATTTTTTCAACATTACAAAATGCCTAGCTACGCTTTCATGAATTTTGTGAAAAAAATATATTTTTCAACATTTCATAATGCATAGCAACGCTTTCTGGAATTTTGTAAAAAAAATATATTTTTTCAACATTAAAAAATGCCTAGCATCACTTTCATTAATTTGATAAACAAAATATATTTTTTCAACATTTTAAAATGCCTAGCAACGCTTTCATGAATCTGATAAACAAAATATATTTTCTCAACATTTTAAAATGCCTAGCAACGCTTTTAATAATTGTGTAAAAAAAATATATTTTTTCAACATTTCTAAATGCCCAGCAACGCTTTCATGAATTTTGTAAAATAAATATATTTTTTCAACATTTCATAATGCCTAGCAACGCTTTTTCAAATTTTGTAAAAAAAATATATTTTTTCAACATTTTAAAATGCCTAGCAACGCTTTCAATAATTGTGTGAAAAAAATATATTTTTTCAACATTTCAAAATGCCTAGCAACGCTTTCTGGAATTTTGTAAAAAAATATATTTTTTCAACATTTTAAAATGCCTAGCAACGCTTTCAATAATTGTGTGAAAAAATATATTTTTTCAACATTTCAAAATGCCTAGCAACGCTTTCTCGAATTTTGTAAAAAAAATATATTTTTTCAACATTAAAAAATGCCTAGCAACGCTTTCATGAATTTTGTAAAAAAAATATATTTTTTCAACATTTTAAAATGCCTAGCAACGCTTTCTGGAATTTTGTAAAAAAATATATTTTTTCAACATTTTAAAATGCCTAGCAACGCTTTCAATAATTGTGTGAAAAAATATATTTTTTCAACATTTCAAAATGCCTAGCAACGCTTTCTCGAATTTTGTAAAAAAAATATATTTTTTCCACATTAAAAAATGCCTAGCTACGCTTTCACGAATTTTGTGAAAAAAATATATTTTTCAACATTTCATAATGCATAGCAACGCTTTCTGGAATTTTGTAAAAAAAATATATTTTTTCAACATTAAAAAATGCCTAGCATCACTTTCATTAATTTGATAAACAAAATATATTTTTTCAACATTTTAAAATGCCTAGCAACGCTTTCAATAATTGTGTAAAAAAAATATATTTTTTCAACATTTCTAAATGCCTAGCAACGCTTTCATGAATTTGATAAACAAAATATATTTTTTCATCACATCAAAATGCCTAGCAACGCTTTCATAAATTTTGTAAAAAAAACATATTTTTTCAACATTTCAAAATGCCTAGCAACGCTTTCATGAATTTTGTAAAAAAAATATATTTTTTCAACATTTCATAATGCCTAGCAACGCTTTTTCAAATTTTGTAAAAAAAATATATTTTTTCAACATTTTAAAATGCCTAGCAACGCTTCCAATAATTGTGTGAAAAAAATATATTTTTTCAACATTTCAAAATGCCTAGCAACGCTTTCTGGAATTTTGTAAAAAAAATATATTTTTTCAACAATAAAAAATGCCTAGCATCACTTTCATTAATTTGATAAACAAAATATATTTTTTCAACATTTTAAAATGCCTAGCAACGCTCTCAATAATTGTGTAAAAAAATATATTTTTTCAACATTTCTAAATACCTACCAACGCTGTTATGAATAATGTGAAAAAAAATATATTTTTAAACATTTCAAAATGCCTAACAACGCTTTCATGAATTTTGTAAAAAAAATATATTTTTTCAACATTTCATAATGCCTAGCAACGCTTTCTCAAATTTTGTAAAAAAAATATATTTTTACAACATTTCAAAATGCCTAGCAACGCTTTCTCGAATTGTGTAAAAAAAATATATTTTTTCAACATTTCAAAATGCCTAGCAACGCTGTTATGAATAATGTGAAAAAAATATATTTTTTCAACATTTTAAAATGCTGAGCAACGATTTCAATAATTGTGTGAATAAAATATATTTTTTCAACATTTCAAAATGCCTAGCAACGCTTTCTCGAATTGTGTAAAAAAAATATATTTTTTCAACATTTCAAAATGCCTAGCAACGCTTTCTCGAATTTTGTAAAAAAAATATATTTTTTCAACATTTCCAAATGCCTAGCAATGTTTTCGTGAATTTTGTAAAAAAAATATATTTTTCAACATTTTAAAGTGCCTAGCAACGCTTTCTCGAATTGTGTAAAAAAAATATATTTCTTCAATATTTCAAAATGCCTAGCAACGCTGTTATGAATAATGTGAAAAAAATATATTTTTTCAACATTTAATAATGCCTAGCACGCTTTCTCGAATTTTGTAAAAAAAATATATTTTTTCCACATTAAAAAATGCCTAGCAACGCTTTCATGAATTTTGTAAAAAAAACATATTTTTTCAACATTTCAAAATGCCTAGCAACGCTTTCATGAATTTTGTAAAATAAATATATTTTTTCAACATTTCATAATGCCTAGCTTTCATGAATCTGATAAACAAAATATATTTTCTCAACATTTTAAAATGCCTAGCAACGCTTTTAATAATTGTGTAAAAAAAATATATTTTTTCAACATTTCTAAATGCCTAGCAACGCTTTCATGAATTTGATAAACAAAATATATTTTTTCATCACATCAAAATGCCTAGCAACGCTTTCATAAATTTTGTAAAAAAAACATATTTTATCAACATTTCAAAATGCCTAGCAACGCTTTCATGAATTTTGTAAAATAAATATATTTTTTCAACATTTCATAATGCCTAGCAACGCTTTTTCAAATTTTGTAAAAAAAATATATTTTTTCAACATTTTAAAATGCCTAGCAACGCTTTCAATAATTGTGTGAAAAAAATATATTTTTTCAACATTTCAAAATGCCTAGCAACGCTTTCTGGAATTTTGTAAAAAAATATATTTTTTCAACATTTTAAAATGCCTAGCAACGCTTTCAATAATTGTGTGAAAAAATATATTTTTTCAACATTTCAAAATGCCTAGCAACGCTTTCTCGAATTTTGTAAAAAAAATATATATTTTCAACATTAAAAAATGCCTAGCAACGATTTCATGAATTTTGTAAAAAAAATATATTTTTTCAACATTTCATAATGCCTAGTACGCTTTCTCGAATTTTGTAAAAAAAATATATTTTTTCCACATTAAAAAATGCCTAGCAACGCTTTCATAAATTTTGTAAAAAAAACACATTTTTTCAACATTTCAAAATGCCTAGCAACGCTTTCATGAATTTTGTAAAAAAAATATATTTTTTCAACATTTCATAATGCCTAGCAACGCTTTTTCAAATTTTGCAAAAAAAATATATTTTTTCAACATTTTAAAATGCCTAGCAACGCTTTCAATAATTGTGTAAAAAAAATATATTTTTTCCTCATTTTAAAATGCCTAGCAACGCTCTCAATAATTGTGTAAATAAATATTTTTTTTCAACATTTCTAAATACCAACCAACGCTGTTATGAATAATGTGAAAAAAAATATATTTTTAAACATTTCAAAATGCCTAACAACGCTTTCATGAATTTTGTAAAAAAAATATATTTTTTCAACATTTCATAATGCCTAGCAACGTTTTCTCAAATTTTGTAAAAAAAATATATTTTTTCAACATTTCAAAATGCCTAGCAACGCTTTCTCGAATTGTGTAAAAAAAATATATTTTTTCAACATTTCAAAATGCCTAGCAACGCTGTTATGAATAATGTAAAAAAAATATATTTTTTCAACATTTTAAAATGCTGAGCAACGATTTCAATAATTGTGTGAATAAAATATATTTTTTCAACATTTCAAAATGCCTAGCAACGCTTTCTCGAATTGTGTAAAAAAAATATATTTTATCAACATTTCAAAATGCCTAGCAACGCTTTCATGAATTTTGTAAAATAAATATATTTTTTCAACATTTCATAATGCCTAGCAACGCTTTTTCAAATTTTGTAAAAAAAATATATTTTTTCAACATTTTAAAATGCCTAGCAACGCTTTCAATAATTGTGTGAAAAAAATATATTTTTTCAACATTTCAAAATGCCTAGCAACGCTTTCTGGAATTTTGTAAAAAAATATATTTTTTCAACATTTTAAAATGCCTAGCAACGCTTTCAATAATTGTGTGAAAAAATATATTTTTTCAACATTTCAAAATGCCTAGCAACGCTTTCTCGAATTTTGTAAAAAAAATATATTTTTTCAACATTAAAAAATGCCTAGCAACGATTTCATGAATTTTGTAAAAAAAATATATTTTTTCAACATTTCATAATGCCTAGCACACTTTCTCGAATTTTGTAAAAAAAATATATTTTTTCCACATTAAAAAATGCCTAGCAACGCTTTCATAAATTTTGTAAAAAAAACACATTTTTTCAACATTTCAAAATGCCTAGAAACGCTTTCATGAATTTTGTAAAAAAAATATATTTTTTCAACATTTCATAATGCCTAGCAACGCTTTTTCAAATTTTGCAAAAAAAATATATTTTTTCAACATTTTAAAATGCCTAGCAACGCTTTCAATAATTGTGTGAAAAAAATATATTTTTTCCACATTTTAAAATGCCTAGCAACGCTCTCAATAATTGTGTAAAAAAATATTTTTTTTCAACATTTCTAAATACCAACCAACGCTGTTATGAATAATGTGAAAAAAAATATATTTTTAAACATTTCAAAATGCCTAACAACGCTTTCATGAATTTTGTAAAAAAAATATATTTTTTCAACATTTCATAATGCCTAGCAACGCTTTCTCAAATTTTGTAAAAAAAATATATTTTTTCAACATTTCAAAATGCCTAGCAACGCTTTCTCGAATTGTGTAAAAAAAATATATTTTTTCAACATTTCAAAATGCCTAGCAACGCTGTTATGAATAATGTAAAAAAAATATATTTTTTCAACATTTTAAAATGCTGAGCAACGATTTCAATAATTGTGTGAATAAAATATATTTTTTCAACATTTCAAAATGCCTAGCAACGCTTTCTCGAATTGTGTAAAAAAAAAATATTTTTTCAACATTTCAAAATGCCTAGCAACGCTATTATGAATAATGTGAAAAAAAAATATTTTTCAACATTTTAAAATGCCTAGCAACGCTTTCATGAATTTTGTAAAAAAAATATATTTTTTCAACATTTTAAAATGCCTAGCAACGCTTTCTCGAATTTTGTAAAAAAAAAATATTTTTTCAACATTTCCAAATGCCTAGCAATGCTGTTATGAATAATGTAAAAAAAATATATTTTTTCAACATTTTAAAATGCTGAGCAACGATTTCAATAATTGTGTGAATAAAATATATTTTTTCAACATTTCAAAATGCCTAGCAACGCTTTCTCGAATTGTGTAAAAAAAATATATTTTTTCAACATTTCAAAATGCCTAGCAACGCTATTATGAATAATGTGAAAAAAAAATATTTTTCAACATTTTAAAATGCCTAGCAACGCTTTCATGAATTTTGTAAAAAAAATATATTTTTTCAACATTTTAAAATGCCTAGCAACGCTTTCTCGAATTTTGTAAAAAAAATATATTTTTTCAACATTTCCAAATGCCTAGCAATGCTTTCGTGAATTTTGTAAAAAAAATATATTTTTCAACATTTTAAAGTGCCTAGCAACGCTTTCTCGAATTGTGTAAAAAAAATATATTTTTTCAACATTTCAAAATGCCTAGCAACGCTGTTATGAATAATGTGAAAAAAATATATTTTTTCAACATTAAAAAATGCCTAGCAACGATTTCATGAATTTTGTGAAAAAAATATATTTTTTCAACATTTCATAATGCCTAGCACGCTTTCTCGAATTTTGTAAAAAAAATATATTTTTTCCACATTAAAAAATGCCTAGCAACGCTTTCATGAATTTTGTAAAAAAAAATATTTTTTCAACATTACAAAATGCCTAGCTACGCTTTCATGAATTTTGTGAGAAAAATATATTTTTCAACATTTCATAATGCATAGCAACGCTTTCTGGAATTTTGTAAAAAAAATATATTTTTTCAACATTAAAAAATGCCTAGCATCACTTTCATTAATTTGATAAACAAAATATATTTTTTCAACATTTTAAAATGCCTAGCAACGCTTTCATGAATCTGATAAACAAAATATATTTTTTCATCACATCAAAATGCCTAGCAACGCTTTCATAAATTTTGTAAAAAAAACATATTTTTTCAACATTTCAAAATGCCTAGCAACGCTTTCTATAATTTTGTAAAAAAAATATATTTTTTCAACATTAAAAAATGCCTAGCAACGCTTTCATGAATTTTGTAAAAAAAAATATTTTTTCAACATTGCAAAATGCCTAGCTACGCTTTCATGAATTTTGTGAAAAAAATATATTTTTCAACATTTCATAATGCATAGCAACGCTTTCTGGAATTTAATAAAAAAAATATATTTTTTCAACATTAAAAAATGCCTAGCATCACTTTCATTAATTTGATAAACAAAATATATTTTTTCCACATTTTAAAATGCCTAGCAACGCTCTCAATAATTGTGTAAAAAAATATATTTTTTCAACATTTCTAAATACCTACCAACGCTGTTATGAATAATGTAAAAAAAATATATTTTTAAACATTTCAAAATGCCTAACAACGCTTTCATGAATTTTGTAAAAAAAATATAGTTTTTCAGCATTTCATAATGCCTAGCAACGCTTTCTCAAATTTTGTAAAAAAAATATATTTTTTCAACATTTCAAAATGCCTAGCAACGCTTTCTCGAATTGTGTAAAAAAAATATATTTTTCAACATTTTAAAGTGCCTAGCAACGCTGTTATGAATAATGTGAAAAAAATATATTTTTTCAATATTTTAAAATGCCTAGCAACGCTTTCATGAATTTTGTGAAAAAAATATATTTTTTCAACATTTATAAATGCCTAGCAACGCTGTTATGAATAATGTGAAAAAATATATTTTTTAAACATTTCAATTGTGAAGAAATATATTTTTTAAACATTTCAAAATGCTAGCAACGCTTTCATGAATTTTGTAAAAAAAATATATTTTTTACATTTCTAAATGCCTAGCAAAGCTTTCATGAATTTGATAAACAAAATATACCTTTTCATCACATCAAAATGCCTAGCAACGCTTTCATGAGTTTTGTGAAAAAAATGTATTTTTTCAACATTTTAAAATGCCTAGCAACGCTTTCTCGAATTGTGTAAAAAAAATATATTTTTTCAACATTTCAAAATGCCTAGCAACGCTGTAATGAATAATGTGAATAAAAAATATTTTTTCAACATTTTAAAATTCCTAGCAACGCTTTCATAAATTTTGTAAAAAAAATATATTTTTTCAACATTTTAAAATGCCTAACAACGCTTTCTCGAATTGTGTAAAAAAATATATTTTTTCAACATTGCAAAATGCCTAGTTACGCTTTCATGAATTTTGTAAAAAAATATATTTTTTAACATTTCTAAATGCCTAGCAACACTTTCATGAATTTGATAAACAAAATATATTTTTTCAACATTTTAAAATGCCTAGCAACGCTCTCAATAATTGTGTAAAAAATATATTTTTTCAACATTTCTAAATGCCTAACAACGCTGTTATGAATAATTTGAAAAAAACATATTTTTAAACATTTCAAAATGCCTAACAACGCTTTCATGAATTTTGTAAAAAGAATATATTTTTTCAACATTTCATAATGCCTAGCAACGCTTTCTCAAATTTTGTAAAAAAAATATATATTTTCAACATTTCAAAATGCCTAGCAACGCTTTCTCGAATTGTGTAAAAAAAATATATTTTTTCAACATTTCAAAATGACTAGCAATGCTTTCGTGAATTTTGTAAAAAAAATATATTTTTTCAACATTTTAAAATGCTGAGCAACGATTTCAATAATTGTGTGAATAAAATATATTTTTTCAACATTTCAAAATGCCTAGCAACGATTTCAATAATTGTGTGAATAAAATATATTTTTTCAACATTTCAAAATGCCTAGCAACGCTTTCTCGAATTTTGTAAAAAAAATATATTTTTTCAACATTTCCAAATGCCTAGCAATGCTTTCGTGAATTTTGTAAAAAAAATATATTTTTCAACATTTTAAAGTGCCTAGCAACGCTTTCTCGAATTGTGTAAAAAAAATATATTTCTTCAACATTTCAAAATGCCTAGCAACGCTGTTATGAATAATGTGAAAAAAATATATTTTTTTAATATTTTAAAATGCCTAGCAACGATTTCATGAATTTGTGAAAAAAATATATTTTTTCAACATTTATAAATGCTTAGCAACGCTGGTATGAATAATGTGAAAAAATATATTTTTTAAACATTTCAAAATGCCTAGCAACGTTTTCATGAATTTTGTAAAAAAAATATATTTTTTACATTTCTAAATGCCTAGCAAAGCTTTCATGAATTTAATAAACAAAATATATCTTTTCATCACATCAAAATGCCTAGCAACGCTTTCATGAGTTTTGTGAAAAAAATGTATTTTTTCAACATTTTAAAAAGCCTAGCAACGCTTTCTCGAATTTTGTAAAAAAAATATATTTTTTCACATTTCAAAATGCCTAGCAACGCTGTAATGAATAATGTGAAAAAAATATATTTTTTCAACATTTCAAAATGCCTAGCAACGCATTCTCGAATTGTGTAAAAAAAATATATTTTTTCAACATTTCAAAAGCCTAGCAACGCTGTTATGAATAATGTGAAAAAAAATATTTTTAAACATTTCAAAAAGCCTATCAACGCTTTCATGAATTTTGTAAAAAAAATATATTTTTTCAACATTTCAAAATGCCTAGCAACGCTTTCTGGAATTTTGTAAAAAAAATATATTTTTCAACATTTCTAAATGCCTAGCAACGCTTTCATGAATTTGATAAACAAAATATATTTTTTCATCACATCAAAATGCCTAGCAACGCTTTCATGAGTTTTGTGAAAAAAATGTATTTTTTCAACATTTTAAAATGCCTAGCAACGCTTTCTCGAATTGTGTAAAAAAAATATATTTTTTCAATATTTCAAAATGCCTAGCAACGCTTTCATGAATTTTGTGAAAAAAATATATTTTTTCAACAGTTTAAAATGCCTAGCAACGCTTTCATGAATTATGTAAAAAAATATATTTTTTCAACATTTCAACATGCCTAGCAACGCTGTTATGAATAATGTGAAAAAAATATATTTTTTCAACATTTTAAAATGCCTAGCAACGCTTTCATGAATTTTGTGAAAAAAAAATATTTTTTCAACATTTTAAAATGCTGAGCAACGATTTCAATAATTGTGTGAATAAAATATATTTTTTCAACATTTCAAAATGCCTAGCAACGATTTCTCGAATTGTGTAAAAAAAATATATTTTTTCAACATTTCAAAATGCCTAGCAACGCTGTTATGAATAATGTAAAAAAAATATATTTTTTCAACATTTTAAAATGCCTAGCAACGCTTTCTGGAATTTTGTAAAAAAAATATATTTTTTCAACATTTTAAAATGCCTAGCAACGCTTTCCCAAATTTTGTAAAAAAAATATATTTTTTCAACATTTCCAAATGCCTAGCAATGCTTTCATGAGTTTGGTAAACAAAATATATTTTCTCCATATTTCAAAATGCCTAGCAACGCCGTTATGAAAAATGTGAGGAAAATATATTTTTTTATCACATCAAAATGCCTAGCTACGCTTTCATGAGTTTTGTGAATAAAATGTATTTTTCAACATTTCAAAATGCGTAGCAACGCTGTTATGAATAATGTGAAAAAAATATATTTTTTGGACATTTCAAAATGCCTAGCAACGCTTTCATGAATTTTGTACAAAAAATATATTTTTTCAACATTTTAAAATGCCTAGCAACGCTTTCTCGAATTGTGTAAAAAAAATATATTTCTTCAACATTTCAAAATGCCTAGCAACGCTGTTATGAATAATGTAAAAAAAATATATTTTTTCAACATTTTAAAATGCCTAGCAACGCTTTCTGGAATTTTGTAAAAAAAATATATTTTTTCAACATTTCCAAATACCTAGCAATGCTTTCATGAATTTGGTAAACAAAAGATATTTTCTCCACATTTCAAAATGCTCAGCAACGCTGTTATGAAAAACGTGAAAAAAATATATTTTTTCATCACTTCAAAATGCCTAGCAACGCTTTCATGAGTTTTGTGAATAAAATGTATTTTTCAACATTTCAAAATGCCTAGCGACGCAGTAATGAATAATGTGAAAAAAATATATTTTTTGGACATTTCAAAATGCCTAGCAACGCTTTCATGAATTTTGTAAAAAAAATATATTTTTTCAACATTTCAAAGTGCCTAGCAACGCTTTCATGTGTTTTGTAAAAAAAATATATTTTTCAACATTTTAAAATGCCGAGCAACGCTTTCTCGAATTGTGTAAAAAAAATATATTTCTTCAACATTTCAAAATGCCTAGCAACGCTGTTATGAATAATGTAAAAAAAATATATTTTTTCAACATTTTAAAATGCCTAGCAACGCTTTCATGAATTTTGTAAAAAAAATATATATTTTACATTTCTAAATGCCTAGCAAAGCTTTCATGAATTTGATAAACAAAATATATCTTTTCATCACATCAAAATGCCTAGCAACGCTTTCATGAGTTTTGTGAAAAAAATGTATTTTTTCAACATTTTAAAATGCTTAGCAACGCTTTCTCGAATTGTGTAGAAAAAATATATTTTTTCAACATTTCAAAATGCCTAGCAACGCTGTAATGAATAATGTGAAAAAAATATATTTTTTCAACATTTTAAAATGCCTAGCAACGCTTTCATAAATTTTGTAAAAAAAATATATTTTTTCAACATTTTAAAATGCCTAGCAACGCTTTCTCGAATTGTGTAAAAAAAATATATTTTTTCAACATTGCAAAATGCCTTGTTACGCTTTCACGAATTTTGTGAAAAAATATATTTTTTAACATTTCTAAATGCCTAGGAACACTTTCATGAATTTGATAAACAAAATATATTTTTTCAACATTTTAAAATGCCTAGCAACGCTTTCAAAAATTGTGTAAAAAATATATTTTTTCAACATTTCTAAATGCCTAGCAACGCTGTTATAAATAATGTGAAAAAAATATATTTTTTAAACATATCAAAATGCCTAGCAACGCTTTCATACATTTTGTAAAAAAAATATATTTTTTCAACATTTTAAAATGCCTAGCAACGCTTTCTCGAATTGTGTAAAAAAATATATTTTTTCAACATTGCAAAATGCCTAGTTACGCTTTCATGAATTTTGTAATAAAAATATATTTTCTCAACATTTCATAATGCCTAGCAACGCTTTCTGGAGTTTTGTAAAAAAAATATATTTTTTCAACATTAAAAAATGCCTAGCATCGCTTTCATGAATTTTGTAAAATAATATATTTTTTAACATTTCTAAATGCCTAGCAACGCTTTCATGGATTTTGTATAAAAAATATATTTTTTAACATTTTACAATGCCTAGCAACGCTTTCAATAATTGTGTGAAAAAAATATATTTTTTCACCTTTCAAAATGCCTAGCAACGCTTTCATGAATTTTGTAAAAAAAATATATTTTTTTCACATTTCAAAATGCCTAGCAACGCTTTCATGGATTTTGTATAAAAAATATATTTTTTAACATTTTAAAATGCCTAGCAACGCTTTCAATAATTGTGTGAAAAAAATATATTTTTTCAACTTTTCAAAATGCCTAGCAACGCTTCCATGAATTTTGTAAAAAAAATATATTTTTTACATTTCTAAATGCCTAGCAACGCTTTCATGAATTTGATAAACAAAATATATCTTTTCATCACATCAAAATGCCTAGAAACGCTTTCATGAGTTTTGTGAAAAAAATGTATTTTTTCAACATTTTAAAATGCCTATCAACGCTTTCTCGAATTGTGTAAAAAAAATATATTTTTTCAACATTGCAAAATGCCTAGTTACGCTTTCATGAATTTTGTTAAAAAAATATATTTTTTCAACATTTCATAATGCCTAGCAACGCTTTCTGGAATTTTGTAAAAAAAATATATTTTTTCAACATTAAAAAATGCCTAGCAACGCTTTCATGAATTTGATAAACAAAATATATTGTTTCAACATTTTAAAATGCCTAGCAACGCTTTCAAAAATTGTGTAAGAAAACATATTTTTTCATCATTTCTAAATGCCTAACAACGCTTTCATGAATTTGATAAACAAAATATATTTTTTCATCACATCAAAATGCCTAGCAACGCTTTCATGAGTTTTGTGAAAAAAATGTATTTTTTCAACATTTTAAAATGCCTAGCAACGCTTTCTCGAATTGTGTAAAAAAAATATATTTTTTCAACATTTCAAAATGCCTAGCAACGCTTTCATGAATTTTGTGAAAAAAATATATTTTTTCAACAGTTTAAAATGCCTAGCAACGCTTTCATGAATTTTGTAAAAAAAATATATTTTTTCAACATTTCATAATGCCTAGCAACGCTTTCTTAATTTTGTAAAAAAAATATATTTTTTCAACATTTCAAAATGCCTAGCAACGCTGTTATGAATAATGTGAAAACAAATATTTTTCAACATTTTAAATTGCCTAGCAACGCTTTCATGAATTTTGTAAAAAAAATATATTTTTTCAACATTTTAAAATGCCTAGCAACGCTTTCTCGAATTTTGTAAAAAAAATGTATTTTTTCAACATTTCCAAATGCCTAGCAATGCTTTCATGAATTTGGTAAACAAAATATATTTTCTCCACATTTCAAAATGCCTAGCAACGCTGTTATGGAAAATGTGAAAAAAATATATTTTTTCAACATTTCAAAATGCCTAGCAACGCTTTCATGAATTTTGTGAAAAAATATATTTTTTCAACAGTTTAAAATGCCTAGCAACGCTTTCATGAATTTTGTAAAAAAAAATATATTTTTTCAACATTTCATAATGCCTAGCAACGCTTTCTTAATTTTGTAAAAAAAATATATTTTTTCAACATTTCAAAATGCCTAGCAACGCTGTTATGAATAATGTGAAAACAAATATTTTTCAACATTTTAAATTGCCTAGCAACGCTTTCATGAATTTTGTAAAAAAAATATATTTTTTCAACATTTTAAAATGCCTAGCAACGCTTTCTCGAATTTTGTAAAAAAAATGTATTTTTTCAACATTTCCAAATGCCTAGCAATGCTTTCATGAATTTGGTAAACAAAATATATTTTCTCCACATTTCAAAATGCCTAGCAACGCTGTTATGGAAAATGTGAAAAAAATAAATTTTTTCAACATTTCAAAATGCTTAGCAACGCTTTCATGAATTTTGTGAAAAAAATATATTTTTTCAACAGTTTAAAATGCCTAGCAACGCTTTCATGAATTTTGTAAAAAAAAATATATTTTTTCAACATTTCATAATGCCTAGCAACGCTTTCTTAATTTTGTAAAAAAAATATATTTTTTCAACATTTCAAAATGCCTAGCAACGCTGTTATGAATAATGTGAAAACAAATATTTTTCAACATTTTAAATTGCCTAGCAACGCTTTCTCGAATTTTGTAAAAAAAATGTATTTTTTCAACATTTCCAAATGCCTAGCAATGCTTTCATGAATTTGGTAAACAAAATATATTTTCTCCACATTTCAAAATGCCTAGCAACGCCGTTTTGAAAAATGTGAAAAAATATATTTTTTGGACATTTCAAAATGCCTAGCAACGCATTCATGAATTTTGTAAAAAAAATATATTTTTTCAACATTTCAAAGTGCCTAGCAACGCTTTCATGTGTTTTGTAAAAAAAATATATTTTTTTAACATTTTAAAATGCCTAGCAACGCTTTCTCGAATTGTGTAAAAAAAATATATTTCTTCAACATTTCAAAATGCCTAGCAACGCTGTTATGAATAATGTAAAAAAAATATATTTTTTCAACATTTTAAAATGCCTAGCAACGCTTTCTCGAATTTTGTAAAAAAAATATATTTTTTCAACATTTCCAAATGCCTAGCAATGCTTTCATGAATTTGGTAAACAAAATATATTTTCTCCACATTTCAAAATGCCTAGCAACGCTGTTATGGAAAATGTGAAAAAAATATATTTTTTCATCAAATCAAAATGCCTAGCTACGCTTTCATGAGTTTTGTTAAAAAAATGTATTTTTCAACATTTCAAAATGCCTAGCAACGCTGTTATGAATAATGTCAAAAAATATATTTTTTAAACATTTCAAAATGCCTAGCTACGCTTTCATGAATTTTGTAAAAAAAATATATTTTTTCAACATTTTAAAATGCCTAGCAAAGCTTTCAATATTTGTGTGAAAAAAATATATTTTTTCAACATTTCTAAATGCCTAGCAATGCTGTTATGAATAATGTGTAAAAATATATTTTTTAAACATTTTAAAATGCCTAGCTACGCTTTCATGAATTTTGTAAAAAAAATATATTTTTTCAACTTTTCAAAATGCCTAGCAATGCTTTCGTGAATTTTGTAAAAAAAATATATTTTTTACATTTCTAAATGCCTAGCAACGCTTCATGAATTTGATAAACAAAATATATCTTTTCATCACATCAAAATGCCTAGCAACGCTTTCATGAGTTTTGTGAAAAAAATGTATTTTTTCAACATTTTAAAATGCCTAGCAACGCTTTCTCGAATTGTGTAAAAAAATATATTTTTTCAACATTTCAAAATGCCTAAAAACGCTGTAATGAATAACGTGAAAAAAATATATTTTTTCAACATTTTAAAATGCCTAGCAACGCTTTAATGAATTTTGTGAAAAAAATATATTTGTTCAACATTTCTAAATGCCTAGCAACGCTGTTATGAATAATGTGAAAAAATATATTTTTTAAACATTTCAAAATGCCTAGCAACGCTGTAATGAATAATGTGAAAAAAATATATTTTTTCAATATTTTAAAATGCCTAGCAACGCTTTCATGAATTTTGTGAAAAAAATATATTTGTTCAACATTTCTAAATGCCTAGCAACGCTGCTATGAATAATGTGAAAAAATATATTTTTTCAACATTTCAAAATGCCTAGCAACGCTTTCATGAATTTTGTAAAAAAAATATATTTTTTACATTTCTAAATGCCTAGCAAAGCTTTCATGAATTTGATAAACAAAATATATCTTTTCATCACATCAAAATGCCTAGCAACGCTTTCATGAGTTTTGTGAAAGAAATGTATTTTTTCAACATTTTAAAATGCCTAGCAACGCTTTCTCGAATTGTGTAAAAAAAATATATTTTTTCAACATTTCAAAATGCCTAGCAACGCTGTAATGAATAATGTGAAAAAAATATATTTTTTCAACATTTTAAAATGCCTAGCAAGGCTTTCATAAATTTTGTAAAAAAAATATATTTTTTCAACATTTTAAAATGCCTAGCAACGCTTTCTCGAATTTTGTAAAAAAAATATATTTTTTCAACATTTCCAAATGCCTAGCAATGCTGTCATGAATTTGGTAAACAAAATATATTTTCTCCACATTTCAAAATGCCTAGCAACGCCGTTATGAAAAATGTGAAAAAAATATATTTTTTGGACATTTCAAAATGCCTAGCAACGCTTTCATGAATTTTGTAAAAAAAATATATTTTTTCAACATTTCAAAGTGCCTAGCAACGCTTTCATGTGTTTTGTAAAAAAAATATATTTTTTCAACATTTTAAAATGCCTAGCAACGCTTTCTCGAATTGTGTAAAAAAAATATATTTCTTCAACATTTCAAAATGCCTAGCAACGCTGTTATGAATAAAGTAAAAAAAATATATTTTTTGGACATTTCAAAATGCCTAGCAACGCTTTCATGAATTTTGTAAAAAAAATATATTTTTTCAACATTTCAAAGTGCCTTGCAACGCTTTCATGTGTTTTGTAAAAAAAATATATTTTTTCAACATTTCCAAATGCCTAGCAATGCTGTCATGAATTTGGTAAACAAAATATATTTTCTCCACATTTCAAAATGCCTAGCAACGCCGTTATGAAAAATGTGAAAAAAATATATTTTTTGGACATTTCAAAATGTGTAGCAACGCTTTCATGAATTTTGTGAAAAAAATATATTTGTTCAACATTTCTAAATGCCTAGCAACGCTGTTATGAATAATGTGAAAAAATATATTTTTTAAACATTTCAAAATGCCTAGCAACGCTTTCATGAATTTTGTAAAAAAAATATATTTTTTACATTTCTAAATGCCTAGCAAAGCTTTCATGAATTTGATAAACAAAATATATCTTTTCATCACATCAAAATGCCTAGCAACGCTTTCATGAGTTATGTGAAAAAAATGTATTTTTTCACCATTTTAAAATGCCTAGAAACGCTTTCTCGAATTGTGTAAAAAAAATATATTTTTTCAACATTTCAAAATGCCTAGCAACGCTGTAATGAATAATGTGAAAAAAATATATTTTTTCAACATTTTAAAATGCCTAGCAACGCTTTCATAAATTTTGTAAAAAAAATATATTTTTTCAACATTTTAAAATGCCTAGCAACGCTTTCTCGAATTGTGTAAAAAAAATATATTTTTTCAACATTGCAAAATGTCTAGTTACGCTTTCATGAATTTTGTGAAAAAATATATTTTTTAACATTTCTAAATGCCTAGCAACACTTTAATGAATTTGATAAACAAAATATATTTTTTCAACATTTTAAAATGCCTAGCAACGCTTTCAAAAATTGTGTAAAAAATATATTTTTTCAACATTTCTAAATGCCTAGCAACGCTGTTATAAATAATGTGAAAAAAATATATTTTTTAAACATATCAAAATGCCTAGCAACGCTTTCATAAATTTTGTAAAAAAAATATATTTTTTCAACATTTTAAAATGCCTAGCAACGCTTTCTCGAATTGTGTAAAAAAATATATTTTTTCAACATTGCAAAATGCCTAGTTACGCTTTCATGAATTTTGTGAAAAAAATATATTTTTTCAACATTTCATAATGCCTAGCAACGCTTTCTGGAATTTTGTAAAAAAAATATATTTTTTCAACATTAAAAAATGCCTAGCAACGCTTTCCTGAATTTGATAAACAAAATATATCGTTTCAACATTTTAAAATGCCTAGCAACGCTTTCAAAAATTGTGTAAGAAAATATATTTTTTCATCATTTCTAAATGCCTAACAACGCTGTTATGAATAATGTGAAAAAAAAATATTTTTAAACATTTCAAAAAGCCTAACAACGCTTTCATGAATTTTGTAAAAAAAATATATTTTTTCAACATTTCAAAATGCCTAGCAACGCTGTTATGAATAATGTAAAAAAAATATATTTTTTCAACATTTTAAAATGCCTAGCAACGCTTTCGTGAATTTTGTGAAAAAAATATATTTTTTCAACATTTTAAAATGCTGAGCAACCATTTCAATAATTGTGTGAATAAAATATATTTTTTCAACATTTCAAAATGCCTAGCAACGCTTTCTCGAATTGTGTAAAAAAAATATATTTTTTCAACATTTCAAAATGCCTAGCAACGCTGTTGTGAATAATGTGAAAAAAAAATATTTTTCAACATTTTAAAATGCCTAGCAACGCTTTCATGAATTTTGTAAAAAAAATATATTTTTTCAACATTTATAAATGCCTAGCAACGCTGTTATGAATAATGTGAAAAAATATATTTTTTAAACATTTCAAAATGCCTAGCAACGCTTTCATGAATTTTGTAAAAAAAATATATTTTTTACATTTCTAAATGCCTAGCAAAGCTTTCATGAATTTGATAAACAAAATATATCTTTTCATCACATCAAAATGCCTAGCAACGCTTTCTCGAATTGTGTAAAAAAAATATATTTTTTCAACATTGCAAAATGCCTAGTTACGCTTTCATGAATTTTGTGAAAAAAATCTATTTTTTCAACATTTCATAATGCCTAGCAACGCTTTCTGGAATTTTGTAAAAAAAATATATTTTTTCAACATTAAAAAATGCCTAGCAACGCTTTCCTGAATTTGATAAATAAAATATATTGTTTCAACATTTTAAAATGCCTAGCAACGCTTTCAAAAATTGTGTAAGAAAATATATTTTTTCATCATTTCTAAATGCCTAACAACGCTGTTATGAATAATGTGAAAAAAAATATTTTTAAACATTTCAAAAAGCCTAACAACGCTTTCATGAATTTTGTAAAAAAAATATATTTTTTCAACATTTCAAAATGCCTAGCAACGCTTTCTGGAATTTTGTAAAAAAAATATATTTTTCAACATTTCTAAATGCCTAGCAACGCTTTCATGAATTTGATAAACAAAATATATTTTTTCATCACATCAAAATGCCTAGCAACGCTTTCATGAGTTTTGTGAAAAAAATGTATTTTTTTAACATTTTAAAATGCCTAGTAACGCTTTCATGAATTATGTAAAAAAAATATATTTTTTCAACATTTCATAATTCCTAGCAACCCTTTCTCAAATTTTGTAAAAAAAATATATTTTTTCAACATTTTAAAATGCCTAGCAACGCTTTCTCGAATTGTGTAAAAAAAATATATTTTTTCAACATTTCAACATGCCTAGCAACGCTGTTATGAATAATGTGAAAAAAAAATATTTTTTCAACATTTTAAAATGCCTAGCAACGCTTTCATGAATTTTGTGAAAAAAATATATTTTTTCAACATTTTAAAATGCTGAGCAACGATTTCAATAATTGTGTGAATAAAATATATTTTTTCAACATTTCAAAATGCCTAGCAACGCTGTTATGAATAATGTGAAAAAAAATATTTTTCAACATTTTAAAATGCCTAGCAACGCTTTCATGAATTTTGTAAAAAAAATATATTTTTTCAACATTTTAAAATGCCTAGCAACGCTTTCTCGAATTTTGTAAAAAAAATATATTTTTTCAACATTTCCAAATGCCTAGCAATGCTTTCATGAATTTGGTAAACAAAATATATTTTCTCCACATTTCAAAATGCCTAGCAACACCGTTATGAAAAATGTGAAAAAAATATATTTTTGCATCACATCAAAATGCCTAGCTACGCTTTCATGAGTTTTGTGAATAAAATGTATTTTTCAACATTTCAAAATGCCTAGCAACGCTGTTATGAATAATGTGAAAACAATATATGTTTTGGACATTTCAAAATGCCTAGCAACGCTTTCATGGATTTTGTATAAAAAATATATTTTTTAACATTTTAAAATGCCTAGCAACGCTTTCAATAATTGTGTGAAAAAAATATATTTTTTCACCTCTCAAAATGCCTAGCAACGCTTTCATGAATTTTGTAAAAAAAATATATTTTTTTCACATTTCAAAATGCCTAGCAACGCTTTCATGAATTTTGTAAAAAAAATATATTTTTTACATTTCTAAATGCCTAGCAACGCTTTCATGAATTTGATAAACAAAATATATCTTTTCATCACATCAAAATGCCTAGCAACGCTTTCATGAGTTTTGTGAAAAAAATGTATTTTTTCAACATTTTAAAATGCCTAGCAACGCTTTGATGAATTTTGTAAAAAAAATATATTTTTTCAACATTTCAAAATGCCTAGCAACGCTGTAATGAATAATGTGAAAAAAATATATTTTTTAAACATATCAAAATGCCTAGCAACGCTTTCATAAATTTTGTAAAAAAAATTATTTTTTTCAACATTTTAAAATGCCTATCAACGCTTTCTCGAATTGTGTAAAAAAAATATATTTTTTCAACATTGCAAAATGCCTAGTTACGCTTTCATGAATTTTGTGAACAAAATCTATTTTTTCAACATTTCATTATGCCTAGCAACGCTTTCTGGAATTTTGTAAAAAAAATATATTTTTTCAACATTAAAAAATGCCTAGCAACGCTTTCATGAATTTGATAAACAAAATATATTGTTTCAACATTTTAAAATGCCTAGCAACGCTTTCAAAAATTGTGTAAGAAAATATATTTTGTCATCATTTCTAAATGCCTATCAACGCTGTTTAGAATAATGTGAAAAAAAAAATATTTTTAAACATTTCAAAAAGTCTATCAACGCTTTCATGAATTTTGTAAAAAAAATATATTTTTTCAACATTTCAAAATGCCTAGCAACGCTTTCTGGAATTTTGTAAAAAAAATATATTTTTCAACATTTCTAAATGCCTAGCAACGCTTTCATGAATTTGATAAACAAAATATATTTTTTCATCACATCAAAATGCCTAGCAACGCTTTCATGAGTTTTGTGAAAAAAATGTATTTTTTCAACATTTTAAAATGCCTAGCAACGCTTTCTCGAATTGTGTAAAAAAAATATATTTTTTCAATATTTCAAAATGCCTAGCAACGCTTTCATGAATTTTGTGAAAAAAATATATTTTTTCAACAGTTTAAAATGCCTAGCAACGCTTTCATGAATTATGTAAAAAAAATATATTTTTTCAACATTTCAACATGCCTAGCAACGCTGTTATGAATAATGTGAAAAAAATATATTTTTTCAACATTTTAAAATGCCTAGCAACGCTTTCATGAATTTTGTGAAAAAAATATATTTTTTCAACATTTTAAAATGCTGAGCAACGATTTCAATAATTGTGTGAATAAAATATATTTTTTCAACATTTCAAAATGCCTAGCAACGCTTTCTCGAATTGTGTAAAAAAAATATATTTTTTCAACATTTCAAAATGCCTAGCAACGGTGTTATGAATAATGTGAAAAAAAATATTTTTCAACATTTTAAAATGCCTAGCAACGCTTTCATGAATTTTGTAAAAAAAATATATTTTTTCAACATTTTAAAATGCCTAGCAACGCTTTCTCAAATTTTGTAAAAAAAATATATTTTTTCAACATTTCCAAATGCCTAGCAATGCTTTCATGAGTTTGGTAAACAAAATATATTTTCTCCACATTTCAAAATGCCTAGCAACGCCGTTATGAAAAATGTGAGGAAAATATATTTTTTTATCACATCAAAATGCCTAGCTACGCTTTCATGAGTTTTGTGAATAAAATGTATTTTTCAACATTTCAAAATGCCTAGCAACGCTGTTATGAATAATGTGAAAAAAATATATTTTTTGGACATTTCAAAATGCCTAGCAACGCTTTCATGAATTTTGTACAAAAAATATATTTTTTCAACATTTCAAAGTGCCTAGCAACGCTTTCATGTGTTTTGTAAAAAAAATATATTTTTTCAACATTTTAAAATGCCTAGCAACGCTTTCTCGAATTGTGTAAAAAAAATATATTTCTTCAACATTTCAAAATGCCTAGCAACGCTGTTATGAATAATGTAAAAAAAATATATTTTTTCAACATTTTAAAATGCCTAGCAACGCTTTCTGGAATTTTGTAAAAAAAATATATTTTTTCAACATTTCCAAATACCTAGCAATGCTTTCATGAATTTGGTAAACAAAATATATTTTCTCCACATTTCAAAATGCCTTGCAAAGCTGTTATGAAAAACGTGAAAAAATATATTTTTTCATCACTTCAAAATGCCTAGCAACGCTTTCATGAATTTTGTAAAAAAAATATATTTTTTACATTTCTAAATGCCTAGCAAAGCTTTCATGAATTTGATAAACAAAATATATCTTTTCATCACATCAAAATGCCTAGCAACGCTTTCATGAGTTTTGTGAAAAAAATGTATTTTTTCACCATTTTAAAATGCCTAGCAACGCTTTCTCGAATTGTGTAAAAAAAATATATTTTTTCAACATTTCAAAATGCCTAGCAACGCTGTAATGAATAATGTGAAAAAAATATATTTTTTCAACATTTTAAAATGCCTAGCAACGCTTTCATAAATTTTGTAAAAAAAATATATTTTTTCAACATTTTAAAATGCCTAGCAACGCTTTCTCGAATTGTGTAAAAAAAATATATTTTTTCAACATTGCAAAATGTCTAGTTACGCTTTCATGAATTTTGTGAAAAAATATATTTTTTAACATTTCTAAATGCCTAGCAACACTTTCATGAATTTGATAAACAAAATATATTTTTTCAACATTTTAAAATGCCTAGCAACGCTTTCAAAAATTGTGTAAAAAATATATTTTTTCAACATTTCTAAATGCCTAGCAACGCTGTTATAAATAATGTGAAAAAAATATATTTTTTAAACATATCAAAATGCCTAGCAACGCTTTCATAAATTATGTAAAAAAAATATATTTTTTCAACATTTTAAAATGCCTAGCAACGCTTTCTCGAATTGTGTAAAAAAATATATTTTTTCAACATTGCAAAATGCCTAGTTACGCTTTCATGAATTTTGTGAAAAAAATATATTTTTTCAACATTTCATAATGCCTAGCAACGCTTTCTGGAGTTTTGTAAAAAAAATATATTTTTTCAACATTAAAAAATGCCTAGCATCGCTTTCATGAATTTTGTAAAAAAAATATATTTTTTCACATTTCAAAATGCCTAGCAACGCTTTCATGGATTTTGTATAAAAAATATATTTTTTAACATTTTAAAATGCCTAGCAACGCTTTCAATAATTGTGTGAAAAAAATATATTTTTTCAACTTTTCAAAATGCCTAGCAACGCTTCCATGAATTTTGTAAAAAAAATATATTTTTTACATTTCTAAATCCCTAGCAACGCTTTCATGAATTTGATAAACAAAATATATCTTTTCATCACATCAAAATGCCTAGAAACGCTTTCATGAGTTTTGTGAAAAAAATGTATTTTTTCAACATTTTAAAATGCCCATCAACGCTTTCTCGAATTGTGTAAAAAAAATATATTTTTTCAACATTGCAAAATGCCTAGTTACGCTTTCATGAATTTTGTTAAAAAAATATATTTTTTCAACATTTCATAATGCCTAGCAACGCTTTCTGGAATTTTGTAAAAAAAATATATTTTTTCAACATTAAAAAATGCCTAGCAACGCTTTCATGGATTTGATAAACAAAATATATAGTTTCAACATTTTAAAATGCCTAGCAACGCTTTCTCGAATTGTGTAAAAAAAATATATTTTTTCAACATTTCAAAATGCCTAGCAACGCTGTTATGAATAATGTGAAAACAAATATTTTTCAACATTTTAAAATGCCTAGCAACGCTTTCATGAATTTTGTAAAAAAAATATATTTTTTCAACATTTTAAAATGCCTAGCAACGCTTTCTCGAATTTTGTAAAAAAAATATATTTTTTCAACATTTCCAAATGCCTAGCAATGCTTTCATGAATTTGGTAAACAAAATATATTTTCTCAACATTTCAAAATGCCTAGCAACGCCGTTATGAAAAATGTGAAAAAAATATATTTTTTGGACATTTCAAAATGCCTAGCAACGCTTTCATGATTTTTGTAAAAAAAATATATTTTTTCAACATTTCAAAGTGCCTAGCAACGCTTTCATGTGTTTTGTAAAAAAAATATATTTTTTCAACATTTTAAAATGAGTAGCAACGCTTTCTCGAATTGTGTAAAAAAAATATATTTCTTCAACATTTCAAAATGCCTAGCAACGCTGTTATGAATAATGTAAAAAAAATATATTTTTTCAACATTTTAAAATGCCTAGCAACGCTTTCTCGAATTTTGTAAAAAAAATATATTTTTTCAACATTTCCAAATGCCTAGCAATGCTTTCATGAATTTGGTAAACAAAATATATAATTTCTCCACATTTCAAAATGCCTAGCAACGCTGTTATGGAAAATGTGAAAAAAATATATTTTTTCATCAAATCAAAATGCCTAGCTACGCTTTCATGAGTTTTGTTAAAAAAATGTATTTTTCAACATTTCAAAATGCCTAGCAACGCTGTTATGAATAATGTGAAAAAATTTATTTTTTAAACATTTCAAAATGCCTAGCTACGCTTTCATGAATTTTGTAAAAAAAATATATTTTTTCAACTTTTCAAAATGCCTAGCAACGCTTTCATGAATTTTGTAAAAAAAATATATTTTTTACATTTCTAAATGCCTAGCAACGCTTTCATGAATTTGATAAACAAAATATATCTTTTCATCACATCATAATGCCTAGCAACGCTTTCATGAGTTTTGTGAAAAAAATGTATTCTTTCAACATTTTAAAATGCCTAGCAACGCTTTCTCGAATTGTGTAAAAAAATATTTTTTTTTAACATTTCAAAATGCCTAAAAACGCTGTAATGAATAATGTGAAAAAAATATATTTTTTCAACATTTTAAAATGCCTAGCAACGCTTTAATGAATTTTGTGAAAAAAATATATTTTTTCAACATTTTAAAATGCCTAGCAACGCTTTCTCGAATTTTGTAAAAAAAATATATTTCTTCAACATTTCAAAATGCCTAGCAACGCTGTTATGAATAATGTGAAAAAAATATATTTTTTCAATATTTTAAAATGCCTAGCAACGCTTTCTTGAATTTTGTGAAAAAATATATTTGTTCAACATTTCTAAATGCCTAGCAACGCTTTCATGAATTTTGTAAAAAAAATATATTTTTTACATTTCTAAATGCCTAGCAAAGCTTTCATGAATTTGATAAACAAAATATATCTTTTCATCACATCAAAATGCCTAGCAACGCTTTCATGAGTTTTGTGAAAAAAATGTATTTTTTCAACATTTTAAAATGCCTAGCAACGCTTTCTCCAATTGTGTAAAAAAAATATATTTTTTCAACATTTCAAAATGCCTAGCAACGCTGTAATGAATAATGTGAAAAAAATATATTTTTTCAACATTTTAAAATGCCTAGCAACGCTTTCATAAATTTTGTAAAAAAAATATATTTTTTCAACATTTTAAAATGCCTAGCAACGCTTTCTCGAATTGCGTAAAAAAAATATATTTTTTCAACATTGCAAAATGTCTGGTTACGCTTTCATGAATTTTGTGAAAAAATATATTTTTTAACATTTCTAAATGCCTAGCAACACTTTCATGAATTTGATAAACAAAATATATTTTTTCAACATTTTAAAATGCCTAGCAACGCTTTCAAAAATTGTGTAAAAAATATATTTTTTCAACATTTCTAAATGCCTAGCAACGCTGTTATAATTAATGTGAAAAAAATATATTTTTTAAACATATCAAAATGCCTAGCAACGCTTTCATAAATTTTGTAAAAAAAATATATTTTTTCAACATTTTAAAATACCTAGCAACGCTTTCTCGAATTGTGTAAAAAAATATATTTTTTCAACATTGCAAAATGCCTAGTTACGCTTTCTTGAATTTTGTGAAAAAAATATATTTTTTCAACATTTCATAATGCCTAGCAACGCTTTCTGGTGTTTTGTAAAAAAAATATATTTTTTCAACATTAAAAAATGCCTAGCAACGCTTTCATGAATTTGATAAACAAAATATATTGTTTCAACATTTTAAAATGCCTAGCAACGCTTTCTCGAATTGTGTAAAAAAAATATATTTTTTCAACATTTCAAAATGCCTAGCAACGCTGTTATGAATAATGTGAAAACAAATATTTTTCAACATTTTAAAATGCCTAGCAACGCTTTCATGAATTTTGTAAAAAAAATATATTTTTTCAACATTTTAAAATGCCTAGCAACGCTTTCTCGAATTTTGTAAAAAAAATATATTTTTTCAACATTTCCAAATGCCTAGCAATGCTTTCATGAATTTGGTAAACAAAATATATTTTCTCCACATTTCAAAATGCCTAGCAACGCCGTTATGAAAAATGTGAAAAAAATATATTTTTTCACCTTTCAAAATGCCTAGCAACGCTTTCATGAATTTTGCAAAAAAAAATATATTTTTTTCACATTTCAAAATGCCTAGCAACGCTTTCATGGATTTTGTATAAAAAATATATTTTTTAACATTTTAAAATGCCTAGCAACGCTTTCAATAATTGTGTGAAAAAAATATATTTTTTCAACATTTCAAAATGCCTAGCAACGCTGTAATGAATAATGTGAAAAAATATATTTTTTCAACATTTTAAAATGCCTAGCAACGCTTTCATAAATTTTGTAAAAAAAATATATTTTTTCAACATTTTAAAATGCCTAGCAACGCTTTCTCGAATTGTGTAAAAAAATATATTTTTTCAACATTGCAAAATGCCTAGTTACGCTTTCATGAATTTTGTGAAAAAAATATATTTTCTCAACATTTCATAATGCCTAGCAACGCTTTCTGGAGTTTTGTAAAAAAAATATATTTTTTCAACATTAAAAAATGCCTAGCATCGCTTTCATGAATTTTGTAAAAAAATATATTTTTCAACATTTCTAAATGCCTAGCAACGCTTTCATGGATTTTGTATAAAAAATATATTTTTTAACATTTTACAATGCCTAGCAACGCTTTCAATAATTGTGTGAAAAAAATATATTTTTTCACCTTTCAAAATGCCTAGCAACGCTTTCATGAATTTGGTAAAAAAAATATATTTTTTTCACATTTCAAAATGCCTAGCAACGCTTTCATGGATTTTGTATAAAAAATATATTTTTTAATATTTTAAAATGCCTAGCAACGCTTTCAATAATTGTGTGAAAAAATATATTTTTTCAACTTTTCAAAATGCCTAGCAACGCTTCCATGAATTTTGTAAAAAAAATATATTTTTTACATTTCTAAATGCCTAGCAACGCTGTCATGAATTTGATAAACAAAATATATCTTTTCATCACATCAAAATGCCTAGAAACGCTTTCATGAGTTTTGTGAAAAAAATGTATTTTTTCAACATTTTAAAATGCCTATCAACGCTTTCTCGAATTGTGTAAAAAAAATATATTTTTTCAACATTGCTAAATGCCTAGTTACGCTTTCATGAATTTTGTTAAAAAAATATATTTTTTCAACATTTCATAATGCCTAGCAACGCTTTCTGGAATTTTGTAAAAAAAAATATATTTTTTCAACATTAAAAAATGCCTAGCAACGCTTTCATGAATTTGATAAACAAAATATATTGTTTCAACATTTTAAAATGCCTAGCAACGCTTTCACAAATTGTGTAAGAAAACATATTTTTTCATCATTTCTAAATGCCTAACAACGCTTTCATGAATTTGATAAACAAAATATATTTTTTCATCACATCAAAATGCCTAGCAACGCTTTCATGAGTTTTGTGAAAAAAATGTATTTTTTCAACATTTTAAAATGCCTAGCAACGCTTTCTCGAATTGTGTAAAAAAAATATATTTTTTCAACATTTCAAAATGCCTAGCAACGCTTTCATGAATTTTGTGAAAAAAATATATTTTTTCAACAGTTTAAAATGCCTAGCAACGCTTTCATGAATTTTGTAAAAAAAAATATATTTTTTCAACATTTCATAATGCCTAGCAACGCTTTCTCAAATTTTGTAAAAAAAATATATTTTTTCAACATTTTAAAATGCCTAGCAACGCTTTCTCGAATTGTGTAAAAAAATTATATTTTTTCAACATTTCAACATGCCTAGCAACGCTTTCATGAATTTTGTGAAAAAAATATATTTTTTCAACATTTTAAAATGCTGAGCAACGATTTCAATAATTGTGTGAATAAAATATATTTTTTCAACATTTCAAAATGCCTAGCAACGCTTTCTCGAATTGTGTAAAAAAAATATATTTCTTCAACATTTCAAAATACCTAGCAACGCTGTTATGAATAATGTAAAAAAAATATATTTTTTCAACATTTTAAAATGCCTAGCAAAGCTTTCAATATTTGTGTGAAAAAAATATATTTTTTCAACATTTCTAAATGCCTAGCAATGCTGTTATGAATAATGTGTAAAAATATATTTTTTAAACATTTTAAAATGCCTAGCTACGCTTTCATGAATTTTGTAAAAAAAATATATTTTTTCAACTTTTCAAAATGCCTAGCAATGCTTTCGTGAATTTTGTAAAAAAAATATATTTTTTACATTTCTAAATGCCTAGCAACGCTTTCATGAATTTGATAAACAAAATATATCTTTTCATCACATCAAAATGCCTAGCAACGCTTTCATGAGTTTTGTGAAAAAAATGTATTTTTTCAACATTTTAAAATGCCTAGCAACGCTTTCTCGAATTGTGTAAAAAAATATATTTTTTCAACATTTCAAAATGCCTAAAAACGCTGTAATGAATAATGTGAAAAAAATATATTTTTTCAACATTTTAAAATGCCTAGCAACGCTTTAATGAATTTTGTGAAAAAAATATATTTTTTCAACATTTTAAAATGCCTAGCAACGCTTTCTCGAATTTTGTAAAAAAAATATATTTCTTCAACATTTCAAAATGCCTAGCAACGCTGTTATGTATAATGTGAAAAAAATATATTTTTTCAATATTTTAAAATGCCTAGCAACGCTTTCATGATTTTTGTGAAAAAAATATATTTGTTCAACATTTCTAAATGCCTAGCAACGCTGTTATGAATAATGTGAAAAAATATATTTTTTAAACATTTCAAAATGCCTAGCAACGCTGTAATGAATAATGTGAAAAAAATATATTTTTTCAATATTTTAAAATGCCTAGCAACGCTTTCATGAATTTTGTGAAAAAAATATATTTGTTCAACATTTCTAAATGCCTAGCAACGCTGTTATAAATAATGTGAAAAAATATATTTTTTCAACATTTCAAAATGCCTAGCAACGCTTTCATGAATTTTGTAATAAAAATATATTTTTTACATTTCTAAATGCCTAGCAAAGCTTTCATGAATTTGATAAACAAAATATATCTTTTCATCACATCAAAATGCCTAGCAACGCTTTCATGAGTTTTGTGAAAGAAACGTATTTTTTCAACATTTCAAAATGCCTAGCAACGCTGTAATGAATAATGTGAAAAAAATATATTTTTTCAACATTTTAAATTGCCTAGCAAGGCTTTCATAAATTTTGTAAAAAAAATATATTTTTTCAACATTTTAAAATGCCTAGCATCGCTTTCTCGAATTTTGTAAAAAAAATATATTTTTTCAACATTTCCAAATGCCTAGCAATGCTGTCATGAATTTGGTAAACAAAATATATTTTCTCCACATTTCAAAATGCCTAGCAAAGCCGTAATGAAAAATGTGAAAAAAATATATTTTTTGGACATTTTAAAATGCCTAGCAACGCTTTCATGAATTTTGTAAAAAAAATATATTTTTTCAACATTTCAAAGTGCCTAGCAACGCTTTCATGTGTTTTGTAAAAAAAATATATTTTTTCAACATTTTAAAATGCCTAGCAACGCTTTCTCGAATTGTGTAAAGAAAATATATTTCTTCAACATTTCAAAATGCCTAGCAACGCTGTTATGAATAAAGTAAAAAAAATATATTTTTTGGACATTTCAAAATGCCTAGCAACGCTTTCATGAATTTTGTAAAAAAAATATATTTTTTCAACATTTCAAAGTGCCTAGCAACGCTTTCATGTGTTTTGTAAAAAAAATATATTTTTTCAACATTTCCAAATGCCTAGCAATGCTGTCATGAATTTGGTAAACAAAATATATTTTCTCCACATTTCAAAATGCCTAGCAACGCCGTTATGTAAAATGTGAAAAAAATATATTTTTTGGACATTTCAAAATGCCTAGCAACGCTTTCATGAATTTTGTGAAAAAAATATATTTGTTCAACATTTCTAAATGCCTAGCAACGCTGTTATGAATAATGTGAAAAAATATATTTTTTAAACATTTCAAAATGCCTAGCAACGCTTTCATGAATTTTGTAAAAAAAATATATTTTTTACATTTCTAAATGCCTAGCAAAGCTTTCATGAATTTGATAAACAAAATATATCTTTTCATCACATCAAAATGCCTAGCAACGCTTTCATGAGTTTTGTGAAAAAAATGTATTTTTTCACCATTTTAAAATGCCTAGCAACGCTTTCTCGAATTGTGTAAAAAAAATATATTTTTTCAACATTTCAAAATGCCTAGCAACGCTGTAATGAATAATGTGAAAAAAATATATTTTTTCAACATTTTAAAATGCCTAGCAACGCTTTCATAAATTTTGTAAAAAAAATATATTTTTTCAACATTTTAAAATGCCTAGCAACGCTTTCTCGAATTGTGTAAAAAAATATATTTTTTCAACATTGCAAAATGCCTAGTTACGCTTTCATGAATTTTGTGAAAAAAATATATTTTTTCAACATTTCATAATGCCTAGCAACGCTTTCTGGAGTTTTGTAAAAAAAATATATTTTTTCAACATTAAAAAATGCCTAGCATCGCTTTCATGAATTTTGTAAAAAAATATATTTTTTAACATTTCTAAATGCCTAGCAACGCTTTCATGGATTTTGTATAAAAAATATTTTTTTTTTAACATTTTACAATGCCTAGCAACGCTTTCAATAATTGTGTGAAAAAAATATATTTTTTCACCTTTCAAAATGCCTAGCAACGCTTTCATGGATTTTGTATAAAAAATATATTTTTTAACATTTTAAAATGCCTAGCAACGCTTTCAATAATTGTGTGAAAAAAATATATTTTTTCAACTTTTCAAAATGCCTAGAAACGCTTTCATGAGTTTTGTGAAAAAAATGTATTTTTTCAACATTTTAAAATGCCCATCAACGCTTTCTCGAATTGTGTAAAAAAAATCTATTTTTTCAACATTGCAAAATGCCTAGTTACGCTTTCATGATTTTTGTTAAAAAAATATATTTTTTCAACATTTCATAATGCCTAGCAACGCTTTCTGGAATTTTGTAAAAAAAATATATTTTTTCAACATAAAAAAATGCCTAGCAACGCTTTCATGAATTTGATAAACAAAATATATTGTTTCAACATTTTAAAATGCCTAGCAACGCTTTCTCGAATTGTGTAAAAAAAATATATTTTTTCAACATTTCAAAATGCCTAGCAACGCTGTTATGAATAATGTGAAAACAAATATTTTTCAACATTTTAAAATGCCTAGCAACGCTTTCATGAATTTTGTAAAAAAAATATATTTTTTCAACATTTTAAAATGCCTAGCAACGCTTTCTCGAATTTTGTAAAAAAAATATATTTTTTCAACATTTCCAAATGCCTAGCAATGCTTTCATGAATTTGGTAAACAAAATATATTTTCTCTACATTTCAAAATGCCTAGCAACGCCGTTATGAAAAATGTGAAAAAAATATATTTTTTGGACATTTCAAAATGCCTAGCAACGCTTTCATGAATTTTGTAAAAAAAATATATTTTTTCAACATTTCAAAGTGCCTAGCAACGCTTTCATGTGTTTTGTAAAAAAAATATATTTTTTCAACATTTTAAAATGAGTAGCAACGCTTTCTCGAATTGTGTAAAAAAAATATATTTCTTCAACATTTCAAAATGCCTAGCAACGCTGTTATGAATAATGTAAAAAAAATATATTTTTTCAACATTTTAAAATGCCTAGCAACGCTTTCTCGAATTTGGTAAACAAAATATATAATTTCTCCACATTTCAAAATGCCTAGCAACGCTGTTATGGAAAATGTGAAAAAAATATATTTTTTCATCAAATCAAAATGCCTAGCTACGCTTTCATGAGTTTTGTTAAAAAAATGTATTTTTCAACATTTCAAAATGCCTAGCAACGCTGTTATGAATAATGTGAAAAAATTTATTTTTTAAACATTTCAAAATGCCTAGCTACGCTTTCATGAATTTTGTAAAAAAAATATATTTTTTCAACATTTTAAAATGCCTAGCAACGCTTTCAATATTTGTGTGAAAAAAATATATCTTTTCAACATTTCTAAATGCTTAGCAATGCTGTTATGAATAATGTGTAAAAATATATTTTTTAAACATTTTAAAATACCTAGCTACGCTTTCATGAATTTTGTAAAAAAATATATTTTTTCAACTTTTCAAAATGCCTAGCAACGCTTTCATGAATTTTGTAAAAAAAATATATTTTTTACATTTCTAAATGCCTAGCAACGCTTTCATGAATTTGATAAACAAAATATATCTTTTCATCACATCATAATGCCTAGCAACGCTTTCATGAGTTTTGTGAAAAAAATGTATTCTTTCAACATTTTAAAATGCCTAGCAACGCTTTCTCGAATTGTGTAAAAAAATATATTTTTTTAACATTTCAAAATGCCTAAAAACGCTGTAATGAATAATGTGAAAAAAATATATTTTTTCAACATTTTAAAATGCCTAGCAACGCTTTAATGAATTTTGTAAAAAAAATATATTTTTTCAACTTTTCAAAATGCCTAGCAACGCTTTCATGAATTTTGTAAAAAAAATATATTTTTTACATTTCTAAATGCCTAGCAAAGCTTTCATGAATTTGATAAACAAAATATATCTTTTCATCACATCAAAATGGCTAGCAACGCTTTCATGAGTTTTGTGAAAAAAATGTATTTTTTCAACATTTTAAAATTCCTAGCAACGCTTTCTCGAATTGTGTAAAAAAAATATATTTTTTCAACATTTCAAAATGCCTAGCAACGCTGTAATGAATAATGTGAAAAAAATATATTTTTTCAACATTTTAAAATGCCTAGCAACGCTTTCATAAATTTTGTAAAAAAAATATATTTTTTCAACATTTTAAAATGCCTAGCAACGCTTTCTCGAATTGCGTAAAAAAAATATATTTTTTCAACATTGCAAAATGTCTGGTTACGCTTTCATGAATTTTGTGAAAAAATATATTTTTTAACATTTCTAAATGCCTAGCAACACTTTCATGAATTTGATAAACAAAATATATTTTTTCAACATTTTAAAATGCCTAGCAACGCTTTCAAAAATTGTGTAAAAAATATATTTTTTCAACATTTCTAAATGCCTAGCAACGCTGTTATAAATAATGTGAAAAAATATATTTTTTAAACATATCAAAATGACTAGCAACGCTTTCATAAATTTTGTAAAAAAAATATATTTTTTCAACATTTTAAAATACCTAGCAACGCTTTCTCGAATTGTGTAAAAAAATATATTTTTTCAACATTGCAAAATGCCTAGTTACGCTTTCATGAATTTTGTGAAAAAAATATATTTTTTCAACATTTCATAATGCCTAGCAACGCTTTCTGGAGTTTTGTAAAAAAAATATATTTTTTCAACATTAAAAAATGCCTAGCATCGCTTTCATGAATTTTGTAAAAAAATATATTTTTTAACATTTCTAAATGCCTAGCAACGCTTTCATGGATTTTGTATAAAAAATATATTTTTTAACATTTTACAATGCCTAGCAACGCTTTCAATAATTAGGTGAAAAAAATATATTTTTTCACCTTTCAAAATGCCTAGCAACGCTTTCATGAATTTTGTAAAAAAAATATATTTTTTTCACATTTCAAAATGCCTAGCAACGCTTTCATGGATTTTGTATAAAAAATATATTTTTTAACATTTTAAAATGCCTAGCAACGCTTTCAATAATTGTGTGAAAAAAATATATTTTTTCAACTTTTCAAAATGCCTAGCAACGCTTCCATGAATTTTGTAAAAAAAATATATTTTTTCAACATTTCCAAATGCCTAGCAATGCTGTCATGAATTTGGTAAACAAAATATATTTTCTCCACATTTCAAAATGCCTAGCAAAGCCGTAATGAAAAATGTGAAAAAAATATATTTTTTGGACATTTTAAAATGCCTAGCAACGCTTTCATGAATTTTGTAAAAAAAATATATTTTTTCAACATTTCAAAGTGCCTAGCAACGCTTTCATGTGTTTTGTAAAAAAAATATATTTTTTCAACATTTTAAAATGCCTAGCAACGCTTTCTCGAATTGTGTAAAGAAAATATATTTCTTCAACATTTCAAAATGCCTAGCAACGCTGTTATGAATAAAGTAAAAAAAATATATTTTTTGGACATTTCAAAATGCCTAGCAACGCTTTCATGAATTTTGTAAAAAAAATATATTTTTTCAACATTTCAAAGTGCCTAGCAACGCTTTCATGTGTTTTGTAAAAAAAATATATTTTTTCAACATTTCCAAATGCCTAGCAATGCTGTCATGAATTTGGTAAACAAAATATATTTTCTCCACATTTCAAAATGCCTAGCAACGCCGTTATGTAAAATGTGAAAAAAATATATTTTTTGGACATTTCAAAATGCCTAGCAACGCTTTCATGAATTTTGTGAAAAAAATATATTTGTTCAACATTTCTAAATGCCTAGCAACGCTGTTATGAATAATGTGAAAAAATATATTTTTTAAACATTTCAAAATGCCTAGCAACGCTTTCATGAATTTTGTAAAAAAAATATATTTTTTACATTTCTAAATGCCTAGCAAAGCTTTCATGAATTTGATAAACAAAATATATCTTTTCATCACATCAAAATGCCTAGCAACGCTTTCATGAGTTTTGTGAAAAAAATGTATTTTTTCACCATTTTAAAATGCCTAGCAACGCTTTCTCGAATTGTGTAAAAAAAATATATTTTTTCAACATTTCAAAATGCCTAGCAACGCTGTAATGAATAATGTGAAAAAAATATATTTTTTCAACATTTTAAAATGCCTAGCAACGCTTTCATAAATTTTGTAAAAAAAATATATTTTTTCAACATTTTAAAATGCCTAGCAACGCTTTCTCGAATTGTGTAAAAAAATATATTTTTTCAACATTGCAAAATGCCTAGTTACGCTTTCATGAATTTTGTGAAAAAAATATATTTTTTCAACATTTCATAATGCCTAGCAACGCTTTCTGGAGTTTTGTAAAAAAAATATATTTTTTCAACATTAAAAAATGCCTAGCATCGCTTTCATGAATTTTGTAAAAAAATATATTTTTTAACATTTCTAAATGCCTAGCAACGCTTTCATGGATTTTGTATAAAAAATATTTTTTTTTTAACATTTTACAATGCCTAGCAACGCTTTCAATAATTGTGTGAAAAAAATATATTTTTTCACCTTTCAAAATGCCTAGCAACGCTTTCATGGATTTTGTATAAAAAATATATTTTTTAACATTTTAAAATGCCTAGCAACGCTTTCAATAATTGTGTGAAAAAAATATATTTTTTCAACTTTTCAAAATGCCTAGCAACGCTTCCATGAATTTTGTAAAAAAAATATATTTTTTACATTTCTAAATGCCTAGCAACGCTGTCATGAATTTGATAAACAAAATATATCTTTTCATCACATCAAAATGCCTAGAAACGCTTTCATGAGTTTTGTGAAAAAAATGTATTTTTTCAACATTTTAAAATGCCCATCAACGCTTTCTCGAATTGTGTAAAAAAAATCTATTTTTTCAACATTGCAAAATGCCTAGTTACGCTTTCATGATTTTTGTTAAAAAAATATATTTTTTCAACATTTCATAATGCCTAGCAACGCTTTCTGGAATTTTGTAAAAAAAATATATTTTTTCAACATAAAAAAATGCCTAGCAACGCTTTCATGAATTTGATAAACAAAATATATTGTTTCAACATTTTAAAATGCCTAGCAACGCTTTCTCGAATTGTGTAAAAAAAATATATTTTTTCAACATTTCAAAATGCCTAGCAACGCTGTTATGAATAATGTGAAAACAAATATTTTTCAACATTTTAAAATGCCTAGCAACGCTTTCATGAATTTTGTAAAAAAAATATATTTTTTCAACATTTTAAAATGCCTAGCAACGCTTTCTCGAATTTTGTAAAAAAAATATATTTTTTCAACATTTCCAAATGCCTAGCAATGCTTTCATGAATTTGGTAAACAAAATATATTTTCTCTACATTTCAAAATGCCTAGCAACGCCGTTATGAAAAATGTGAAAAAAATATATTTTTTGGACATTTCAAAATGCCTAGCAACGCTTTCATGAATTTTGTAAAAAAAATATATTTTTTCAACATTTCAAAGTGCCTAGCAACGCTTTCATGTGTTTTGTAAAAAAAATATATTTTTTCAACATTTTAAAATGAGTAGCAACGCTTTCTCGAATTGTGTAAAAAAAATATATTTCTTCAACATTTCAAAATGCCTAGCAACGCTGTTATGAATAATGTAAAAAAAATATATTTTTTCAACATTTTAAAATGCCTAGCAACGCTTTCTCGAATTTGGTAAACAAAATATATAATTTCTCCACATTTCAAAATGCCTAGCAACGCTGTTATGGAAAATGTGAAAAAAATATATTTTTTCATCAAATCAAAATGCCTAGCTACGCTTTCATGAGTTTTGTTAAAAAAATGTATTTTTCAACATTTCAAAATGCCTAGCAACGCTGTTATGAATAATGTGAAAAAATTTATTTTTTAAACATTTCAAAATGCCTAGCTACGCTTTCATGAATTTTGTAAAAAAAATATATTTTTTCAACATTTTAAAATGCCTAGCAACGCTTTCAATATTTGTGTGAAAAAAATATATCTTTTCAACATTTCTAAATGCTTAGCAATGCTGTTATGAATAATGTGTAAAAATATATTTTTTAAACATTTTAAAATACCTAGCTACGCTTTCATGAATTTTGTAAAAAAATATATTTTTTCAACTTTTCAAAATGCCTAGCAACGCTTTCATGAATTTTGTAAAAAAAATATATTTTTTACATTTCTAAATGCCTAGCAACGCTTTCATGAATTTGATAAACAAAATATATCTTTTCATCACATCATAATGCCTAGCAACGCTTTCATGAGTTTTGTGAAAAAAATGTATTCTTTCAACATTTTAAAATGCCTAGCAACGCTTTCTCGAATTGTGTAAAAAAATATATTTTTTTAACATTTCAAAATGCCTAAAAACGCTGTAATGAATAATGTGAAAAAAATATATTTTTTCAACATTTTAAAATGCCTAGCAACGCTTTAATGAATTTTGTAAAAAAAATATATTTTTTCAACTTTTCAAAATGCCTAGCAACGCTTTCATGAATTTTGTAAAAAAAATATATTTTTTACATTTCTAAATGCCTAGCAAAGCTTTCATGAATTTGATAAACAAAATATATCTTTTCATCACATCAAAATGGCTAGCAACGCTTTCATGAGTTTTGTGAAAAAAATGTATTTTTTCAACATTTTAAAATTCCTAGCAACGCTTTCTCGAATTGTGTAAAAAAAATATATTTTTTCAACATTTCAAAATGCCTAGCAACGCTGTAATGAATAATGTGAAAAAAATATATTTTTTCAACATTTTAAAATGCCTAGCAACGCTTTCATAAATTTTGTAAAAAAAATATATTTTTTCAACATTTTAAAATGCCTAGCAACGCTTTCTCGAATTGCGTAAAAAAAATATATTTTTTCAACATTGCAAAATGTCTGGTTACGCTTTCATGAATTTTGTGAAAAAATATATTTTTTAACATTTCTAAATGCCTAGCAACACTTTCATGAATTTGATAAACAAAATATATTTTTTCAACATTTTAAAATGCCTAGCAACGCTTTCAAAAATTGTGTAAAAAATATATTTTTTCAACATTTCTAAATGCCTAGCAACGCTGTTATAAATAATGTGAAAAAATATATTTTTTAAACATATCAAAATGACTAGCAACGCTTTCATAAATTTTGTAAAAAAAATATATTTTTTCAACATTTTAAAATACCTAGCAACGCTTTCTCGAATTGTGTAAAAAAATATATTTTTTCAACATTGCAAAATGCCTAGTTACGCTTTCATGAATTTTGTGAAAAAAATATATTTTTTCAACATTTCATAATGCCTAGCAACGCTTTCTGGAGTTTTGTAAAAAAAATATATTTTTTCAACATTAAAAAATGCCTAGCATCGCTTTCATGAATTTTGTAAAAAAATATATTTTTTAACATTTCTAAATGCCTAGCAACGCTTTCATGGATTTTGTATAAAAAATATATTTTTTAACATTTTACAATGCCTAGCAACGCTTTCAATAATTAGGTGAAAAAAATATATTTTTTCACCTTTCAAAATGCCTAGCAACGCTTTCATGAATTTTGTAAAAAAAATATATTTTTTTCACATTTCAAAATGCCTAGCAACGCTTTCATGGATTTTGTATAAAAAATATATTTTTTAACATTTTAAAATGCCTAGCAACGCTTTCAATAATTGTGTGAAAAAAATATATTTTTTCAACTTTTCAAAATGCCTAGCAACGCTTCCATGAATTTTGTAAAAAAAATATATTTTTTACATTTCTAAATGCCTAGCAACGCTTTCATGAATTTGATAAACAAAATATATCTTTTCATCACATCAAAATGCCTAGAAACGCTTTCATGAGTTTTGTGAAAAAAATGTATTTTTTCAACATTTTAAAATGCCTATCAACGCTTTCTCGAATTGTGTAAAAAAAATATATTTTTTCAACATTGCAAAATGCCTAGTTACGCTTTCATGAATTTTGTTAAAAAAATATATTTTTTCAACATTTCATAATGCCTAGCAACGCTTTCTGGAATTTTGTAAAAAAAAAATATTTTTTCAACATTAAAAAATGCCTAGCAACGCTTTCATGAATTTGATAAACAAAATATATTGTTTCAACATTTTAAAATGCCTAGCAACTCTTTCAAAAATTGTGTAAGAAAATATATTTTTTCACCATTTCTAAATGCCTAACAACGCTTTCATGAATCTGATAAACAAAATATATTTTTTCATCACATCAAAATGCCTAGCAACGCTTTCATGAGTTTTGTGAAAAAAATGTATTTTTTCAACATTTTAAAATGCCTAGCAACGCTTTCTCGAATTGTGTAAAAAAAATATATTTTTTCAACATTTCAAAATGCCTAGCAACGCTTTCATGAATTTTGTGAAAAAAATATATTTTTTCAACAGTTTAAAATGCCTAGCAACGCTTTCATGAATTTTGTAAAAAAAATATATATTTTCAACATTTCATAATGCCTAGAAACGCTTTCTCAAATTTTGTAAAAAAAATATATTTTTTCAACATTTTAAAATGCCTAGCAACGCTTTCTCGAATTGTGTAAAAAAATTATATTTTTTCAACATTTCAACATGCCTAGCAACGCTTTCATGAATTTTGTGAAAAAAATATATTTTTTCAACATTTTAAAATGCTGAGCAACGATTTCAATAATTGTGTGAATAAAATTATTTTATCAACATTTCAAAATGCCTAGCAACGCTTTCTCGAATTGTGTAAAAAAAATATATTTTTTCAACATTTCAAAATGCCTAGCAACGCTGTTATGAATAATGTGAAAACAAATATTTTTCAACATTTTAAAATGCCTAGCAACGCTTTCATGAATTTTGTACAAAAAAATATATTTTTTCAACATTTTAAAATGCCTAGCAACGCTTTCTCGAATTTTGTAAAAAAAATATATTTTTTCAACATTTCCAAATGCCTAGCAATGCTTTCATGAATTTGGTAAACAAAATATATTTTCTCCACATTTCAAAATGCCTAGCAACGCCGTTATGAAAAATGTGAAAAAAATATATTTTTTGGACATTTTAAAATGCCTAGCAACGCTTTCATGAATTTTGTAAAAAAAATATATTTTTTCAACATTTTAAAATACCTAGCAACGCTTTCTCGAATTGTGTAAAAAAATATATTTTTTCAACATTGCAAAATGCCTAGTTACGCTTTCATGAATTTTGTGAAAAAAATATATTTTTTCAACATTTCATAATGCCTAGCAACGCTTTCTGGAGTTTTGTAAAAAAAATATATTTTTTCAACATTAAAAAATGCCTAGCATCGCTTTCATGAATTTTGTAAAAAAATATATTTTTTAACATTTCTAAATGCCTAGCAACGCTTTCATGGATTTTGTATAAAAAATATTTTTTTTAACTGTTTTACAATGCCTAGCAACGCTTTCAATAATTAGGTGAAAAAAATATATTTTTTCACCTTTCAAAATGCCTAGCAACGCTTTCATGAATTTTGTAAAAAAAATATATTTTTTTCACATTTCAAAATGCCTAGCAACGCTTTCATGGATTTTGTATAAAAAATATATTTTTTAACATTTTAAAATGCCTAGCAACGCTTTCAATAATTGTGTGAAAAAAATATATTTTTTCAACTTTTCAAAATGCCTAGCAACGCTTCCATGAATTTTGTAAAAAAAATATATTTTTTACATTTCTAAATGCCTAGCAACGCTTTCATGAATTTGATAAACAAAATATATCTTTTCATCACATCAAAATGCCTAGAAACGCTTTCATGAGTTTTGTGAAAAAAATGTATTTTTTCAACATTTTAAAATGCCTATCAACGCTTTCTCGAATTGTGTAAAAAAAATATATTTTTTCAACATTGCAAAATGCCTAGTTACGCTTTCATGAATTTTGTTAAAAAAATATATTTTTTCAACATTTCATAATGCCTAGCAACGCTTTCTGGAATTTTGTAAAAAAAAAATATTTTTTCAACATTAAAAAATGCCTAGCAACGCTTTCATGAATTTGATAAACAAAATATATTGTTTCAACATTTTAAAATGCCTAGCAACTCTTTCAAAAATTGTGTAAGAAAATATATTTTTTCACCATTTCTAAATGCCTAACAACGCTTTCATGAATCTGATAAACAAAATATATTTTTTCATCACATCAAAATGCCTAGCAACGCTTTCATGAGTTTTGTGAAAAAAATGTATTTTTTCAACATTTTAAAATGCCTAGCAACGCTTTCTCGAATTGTGTAAAAAAAATATATTTTTTCAACATTTCAAAATGCCTAGCAACGCTTTCATGAATTTTGTGAAAAAAATATATTTTTTCAACAGTTTAAAATGCCTAGCAACGCTTTCATGAATTTTGTAAAAAAAATATATTTTTTCAACATTTCATAATGCCTAGCAACGCTTTCTCAAATTTTGTAAAAAAAATATATTTTTTCAACATTTTAAAATGCCTAGCAACGCTTTCTCGAATTGTGTAAAAAAATTATATTTTTTCAACATTTCAACATGCCTAGCAACGCTTTCATGAATTTTGTGAAAAAAATATATATTTTCAACATTTTAAAATGCTGAGCAACGATTTCAATAATTGTGTGAATAAAATTATTTTTTCAACATTTCAAAATGCCTAGCAACGCTTTCACGAATTGTGTAAAAAAAATATATTTTTTCAACATTTCAAAATGCCTAGCAACGCTGTTATGAATAATGTGAAAACAAATATTTTTCAACATTTTAAAATGCCTAGCAACGCTTTCATGAATTTTGTACAAAAAAATATATTTTTTCAACATTTTAAAATGCCTAGCAACGCTTTCTCGAATTTTGTAAAAAAAATATATTTTTTCAACATTTCCAAATGCCTAGCAATGCTTTCATGAATTTGGTAAACAAAATATATTTTCTCCACATTTCAAATAGCCTAGCAACGCCGTTATGAAAAATGTGAAAAAAATATATTTTTTGGACATTTTAAAATGCCTAGCAACGCTTTCATGAATTTTGTAAAAAAAATATATTTTTTCAACATTTCAAAGTGCCTAGTTACGCTTTCATGAATTTTGTGAAAAAAATATATTTTTTCAACATTTCATAATGCCTAGCAACGCTTTCTGGAATTTTGTAAAAAAAATATATTTTTTCAACATTAAAAAATGCCTAGCATCGCTTTCATGAATTTTGTAAAAAAATATATTTTTTAACATTTCTAAATGCCTAGCAACACTTTCATGAATTTGATAAACAAAATATATTTTTTCAACATTTCATAATACCTAGCAACCCTTTCTCAAATTTTGTTAAAAAAAATATATTTTTTCAACATTTTAAAATGCCTAGCAACGCTTTCAATAATTGTGTGAAAAAAATATATTTTTTCAACATTTCAAAATGCCTAGCAACGCTTTCTCGAATTGTGTAAAAAAAATATATTTTTTCAACATTTCAAAATGCCTAGCTACGCTGTTATGAATAATGTGAAAAAAATATATTTTTTCAACATTTTAAAATGCCTAGCAACGCTTTCATGAATTTTGTGAAAAAAATATATTTTTTCAACATTTTAAAATGCTGAGCAACGATTTCAATAATTGTGTGAATAAAATATATTTTTTCAACATTTCAAAATGCCTAGCAACGCTTTCTCGAATTGTGTAAAAAAAATATATTTTTTTAACATTTCCAAATGCCTAGCAATGCTTTATGAATTTGGTAAACAAAATATATTTTCTCCACATTTCAAAATGCCTAGCAACGCTGTTATGAAAAATGTGAAAAAATATATTTTTTGGACATTTCAAAATACCTAGCAACGCTTTCATGAATTTTGTAAAAAAAATATATTTTTTCAACATTTTAAAATGCCTAGCAACGCTTTCTCGTATTGTGTAAAAAAAATATATTTCTTCAACATTTCAAAATGCCTAGCAACGCTGTTATCAATAATGTGAAAAAAATATATTTTTTCAATATTTCAAAATGCCTAGCAACGCTTTCATGAATTTTGTGAAAAAAATATATTTTTTCAACATTTCTAAATGCCTAGCAACGCTGTTATGAATAATGTGAAAAAATATATTTTTTAAACATTTCAAAATGCCTAGCAACGCTTTCATGAATTTTGTAAAAAAAATATATTTTTTCAACATTTTAAAATGCCTAGCAACGCTTTCAATATTTGTGTGAAAAAATATATTTTTTCAACATTTCAAAATGATTAGCAACGCTTTCAATAATTGTGTGAAAAAAATAAATTTTTCAACATTTCTAAAAGCCTAGCAACGCTGTTATGAATAATGTGAAAAAATATATTTTTTTTTACATTTCAAAATGCCTAGCAACGCTTTCATGTATTTTGTAAAAAAATATATTTTTTTTACATTTCCAAATGCCTAGCAACGCTGTTATTAATAATGTGAAAAAAATTTATTTTTTCAACATTTCATAATGCCTAGCAACGCTTTCTCGACTTTAGTAAAAAAAATATATTTTTTCAACATTTCAAAATGCCTAGCAACGCTTTCAATAATTGTGTGAAAAAATATATTTTTCAACATTTAAATTAGCCTAGCAACCCTTTCATGAATATTTTGAAAAATATATATTTTTTCAACATTTCAAAATGCCTAGCAACGCGGTTATGAATAATGTGAAAAAAATTATTTTTTAAACATTTCATAATGCCTAGCAACGCTTTCATGAATTTTGTAAAAAAAATATATTTTTTCCACATTTCAAAATGCCTAGCAACGCTTTCATGAATTTTGTATAAAAAATATATTTTTTAACATTTTAAAATGCTTAGCAACGCTTTCAATAATTGTGTGAAAAAAATATTTTTTTTCAACATTTTAAAATGCCTAGCAACGTTTTCAATAATTGTGTGAAAAAAATATATTTTTCAACATTTCAAAATGCCTAGCAACGCTTTCATGGATTTTGTAAAAAAAATATATTTTTCCAACATTTCAAAATGCCTAGCAAAGCTTTCATGAATTTTTTGAAAAAAATATATTTTTTAAACATTTTAAAATGCCTAGCAACGTTGTTATGAATAATGTGAAAAAAATTTATTTTTTCAACATTTCATAATGCCTAGCAACGCTTTCATGAAATTTGTAAAAAAAAATATATTTTTTAACATTTCAAAATACCTAGCAACGCTTTCATGAATTTTGTAAATAAAATATAATTTTTCAACATTTCAATATGCCTAGCAACGCTTTCATGAATTTTTTGAAAATAATAAATTTTTTCAACATATCAAAATGCCTATCAACGCTTTCAATAATTGTGTTAAAGAAATATATTTTTTAAACATTTCAAAATACCTAGCAACGCTGTTATGAATAATGTGAAAAAAATATATTTTTTCAACATTTAAAAATGCCTAGCAACGATTTCATAAATTTTGTAAAAAAAATATATTTTTTTAACATTTCAAAATCCTAGCAACGCTTTTATGAATATTGTGAAAAAAACTTATCTTTTCAACATTTCATATTTCCTAGCAACGCTTTCACGAACTTTGTAAAAAAAGTATATGTTTTCAACATTTCAAAATCCTAGCAACGCTTTTATGAATATTGTGAAAAAAACTTATCTTTTCAACATTTCATATTGCCTAGCAACGCTTTCACGAACTTTGTTAAAAAAGTATATGTTTTCAACATTTCAAAATCCTAGCAACGCTTTCATGAATTTTGTAAAATTATAGCATGTTTCAGGTGATCTTAATACATCTGCCATTAAAACATACCGATATAAAAGGGAATCTTTCTATGTTACAAAAATCCTATATTATACTATTATACTAATTCCCGATGTTATTGGGCTAATAATATATTCTACTCCTTGTTATAATAACTTACTCAACGGTACCAAAAAAATCCCATGTGAAAATGTTTTAGTATAATATTTCATCCCTTGAATAACATCTTGTTTGGTGTTGCTGTGCCTAAAAGCATTTTTTATTAGAAGTAGTAATTTTTAATATAAAGAATTACCCAAATTCCATTCCAATTTTTCTTCTAGTGTAAATCACAAATTATAAAATGTATTTCTCGCTGTGGCCCAATGGCAATGCTAGATTGACATATATGTGTTTGGTATAATATAAATATGCCCTATGCTCTTTTGTAGTGGTAGAGAAGTTAAATACGGATGGTGTCTGTATACTTCTTTTATACACACATTTTATCCAGGGCATTACTGAAGGAATATAGCCGTTATATGTATACACATTGTGTAACTATTGCCTTTGTAGCAAAGGCTTTACTGTTTTGGTCGAAATAAAAAGATAGGGAGATTACAATTTTATTACAAACTAGTTGCTTGAGGGTGTTTTAAACTCCCTAAATCTTTTGTGCTTGAGATAAAAGGTCTTTACATATTACTTATCTTATGAAAAAATAACATTGTTAATCAAACGTACGTGATAAAATAAATGAAAGATTCGTAAAATTATTAAATCTGAAGATGCATTGTATACGTATAAGTGATACTAAAAAAGGTACGAATTTTAAATAAAAAGAAACCAAAAAAATTAACACTTATAATTTTTTTTTCAAGACATTTATATAGTGAACTACAAAACAGATTTTCTATGAGGCAAAATAAAGTCTTTAAAAAGCAAAAATAAGTAATATAGAATTGTTTTATATATACTAAAATATTATATCCTATTTCACTTAGGCATTATATATGCAAGGGAATCATCATTGATTTAATTTGCCTATTAAAATAGGTTCTTATAATATACAACAAATTCAAACGATTTAAAAAAATTATTTACCTAAACGGAATAATATCTTGGACAATAAGCTGTAATGTAGTGTAAATATTTTTACGTTTTGAAATATCCAGATTAGTGGAAAGAATGTAGTAGTATGAACAATATGTTTTAGAAGGTTCAATAAAAGATACAAACATATTTTAAACTTATCGCCTTGGTTTTTAGGAAAATATATTTTTTTCTGAGTTTAGGCATGGGACGCCACCTTAATCCATTTAATAATATTTAAATTTTTAGGTTCTTTAGTTTTAGATAGTTACAATTAGTTTTAAACATTTATTTTATTTTATTTTGTTTTATTTTGATTAGTTTTATTTATGTAACATTATTTTAAAATTTGACTTTAGTTAGGCGATGATAACCTTAATAGGTTTGTCACCTGAAAAAAAGGAATAAAGGTTATATTTTATCATAGTAAGCCGTGTCTGCTCCCTTTTTTAATCCCCACAATGCAACGTTTTCTGGTTTGCCATATCGGAAGTCGTTATATTTATTTATCTCGTGTCTGTCTTGAAGTAATAGAAAGTTGTCCAATATTTGTTTTTTTGTAAAGGCTTATCTTACGGTCAAGTGTATCTCGTAAAACATCGGGATTTACACACAATCAACGAACAAACAGTTTCATGCGCATATATATCCAACGATCATTACTGGGTAGATACGACACTTCACACGAAAAGCAGAGACGGCCGCTGTCTCTACTGACCATCTCAATCTTTAAAATATAATTATTTAAATATGTCAATAACAACTGCCTCATAGTTTTGGTGACGCATGCGCACATTCCGAGGGCCGTAGTTATCAACAACGGAATTACTAATTTGGTTTTGTATTCTATTCCAGTTTCGAAAAAGCTCCAGAAGAAGAAGTGCATGTCCCTCTTACCATAGGCTCACTAACCTAGAATTTGTATGGTAATATCCTTCCTTATTACTTAGAATAAGGTTAACCAAGTCTTAGGCCCCCAGCGCCGAAGCATGATGTATAGAGGGTTTTTTCCTGACCGGGTTTCATTCTAGCCAAGGTTTTTCATCCCGCTCTTGCGCTACACTTGCAATTCTCTTTCTTTCACTATTATTCGATTCTCCAAGGGATAAAGGAATAGGCTTAGTACCTATCCCGATTCCCTTACTGGCTGTAGTATACCAACATTTATTCCTTATATGAAACTGAACATAATGAAATCAAATTTGGCTGCTCATTGTGTCAATAATGGACACGAATATCCTGAATAGGAAATATGATAATATTAAAAGAAATGAATTAGGAGTTAAAAATTAATACATATGAAACATTAGAAATTTCTAAACATAAAATTAAAGGTAAATTAATTTATGAACGAATTTAAGTAAAATCAAAACACCACAGTATTTACAAGGTCATAGATGTCATTGCACATATTATACATAGGCCCTAAGTGTAAATACGAATAAATAAATGGTTAAATTGTCCTATATACGATTTAAATTTTGTAAAATAAATTGTTTAATTATTGTATTTTCTGAGGGTGTTAATACTTATTTTATTGGCGAAAAACTTTGATTAATATATAAATAACTATTCTTGAATTCGAAATTATTTTATTTATTATATATAATATATATATATATATATATATATATATATATATATATATATTATATATATATATATATATATATATATATATATTTTAACATACTTGGTTGGATGTACTTGATTTTTAAAAATAAACTAGAATAATTATTCGGATCGTATTTTATTGTAGTTGTATATTTAATAAAGTTTTTTTAAAGTAAATTAGTAAATAACACAACCAAAAAGGAATTTGAATAAAGTATAAAGGGATGTGAATACCTCCCTAAATATGCCAATTATTTAAACACATTTTTGTTTCATGATTGTAAAATGTTTGCAAATATTTGAAAACACACTTCACGTGATACACAGCTTGAAGAAAACATTCGGCAGTCATCACAGTTGAGAAACCAAGGCATTTGCGACTCTATAAGTCTATTTGTTCGCTAGTTCTATCTAATCCAACACGAGTTCACGAAGATCCCATTAACTCTGACACCAAAACACTAATTACATTTACCCTTAGTGAAGCTAGTTTACGTCACGTTACCTGCAAGTGTTAACTGTATTATAAAGTGGTAACGAACTGTTTACTCTACTTCTATTTACAACTCAATCTTTATCAACGTGCTTTAACACTATAGCAACATGTTTATAACATTAACATCAGAATATCTTTACTATACCACTATATAAATCTAAAAAAAGGGATTATTAAATGCTGTAAATACCAGTTTATTATAAAACGGAATAAGAGATTTTTTAAAACTTTCATTCTATCTTAAACAGAACCCCCCAAAGTCACATTTTTTGTATTCTAAATTTCCAACAATTATTGTTATAATTTATCTATAACCTACAACTAGCTCTCTTCCCAAAATAATTGTAACACCCCTGAATTCTTATTATTGAAATTTATTAGGCTATCTATTTTCGAAATATTTAACGAAAATATTCCTTCTATTTAGCATACAGGTTGTTGAACTTATGTAGTCCGGTAGTATTAATATATAATAATAAGTTATACTATTTGTATATATAGTAACATTTTATATATTTGGCATTTTAAATACAAATTTAGCATGAAGCATACAAATTTGTTTGTTTTAGGTAACGTAAATTTTGTCGAAATTTAAAAGAAAATTTTTGGACATCAATAATGTTGTTGTAAAGCGATTGGGAGGAATTTATACTAAAAATACTCGTAACCAAATAGAGACCGCTCTATTTTGCATTTGTAAGGGGGGGGTTTTAAAGCAAGCGTGACACACTTGAGTGTCAATCTGTCCTGATCTAGCTTTCACAGAAGACAGCCGTTGGTTGCGATCTTGGCCATAATTGGCTTATTTAGAACTTTATAACTAATAATAACCAAATTTTTTATAACAACAAGTAAAACGATGTTTTGTCAAAATATTTTGTAGCTTGTGTTTAAGTTTTCAAAATTTAATAGTGTTTAAAGTGCGAACCCGTTTAATGTTTTGATTTTGTAAATAGGCAAAAGTTCAAAATATTTATGAAATACATTCACTTAGATGAAAAATTAAAGGCGTTTTATAAAAAGATTTTTGAGTTCCCCGCTAAAGTTTTGACCTATTTTATAACTTTTTATTTTACTTGTAATTGTTTTCACTTATTATTTAATTAACATTTTCTTCTTCTTTATTTGAAAACTATTTTTAGCTTTGAACACCTATATATATATATATATATATATATATATATATATATATATATATTTATTTATTTATTTATATATTGTATACTGTATAGATGTTTCTTCAGGAATGTTTGTGAAAAATAAAGGAATTCGAAGTTTTTTAAGAGGACATATCTTATTCTATGACATTTTTGTAACAGAATAGCTTAGAATTTAAAGCCACTATTTGCATAGCCTGTTTCCATGGAAATCTAAAACAAACAATAATCACCCGGTAACAATTGATAGAATCAAAATTAAAACATACGTGTAAATAAAAAAGAAAAACATCGACGCTGTGCACAAGTGAATAGTTTCTTTTAATTACAGAAAATGTTGTCGATTGTATTTAGTCTCTTTAAGTTTTAAGCTATTCTTTAAATAAAGTTCACACACACACACACAAATATGGCTTTACACCCCCCTTGTTTGAGCTTTTGCAAAAATCTACATTTTGGCGTTATTAAGTGCCCGCTAACCTGTTGAATGTAAAAACAGCAATAACACTAAAATAATAATTACATTATGTCCACAAGATTTTCAATGTTAACAGATTAACCAAAGCTTTACATATTACCGTTATCCAATACATAACGACAAAATTCAAAGCCAATTTTGCTAAGAGAATAAATTTTATTATAGATATGGTTTCCTTTTGCACCTTTACAGATGTAATGTATCCAAACGTTAAATGTCATGACCTTGAAAATACAAAAGCCATGTTACTTAACAAAGAACTATTCACAGTTCATAAATGAATCTTTTTGTTGACCTTTGGTTATAAATATAATTATTACTCCAGTATGCGTTGGTTTAGAGATATGTTTCTTTTATATCAAAAGAAGAACTAGAGTGTGAATCTATACTTGCTTACAACTAAACAAACTCTTTACTGTGTCATAGCTTTGAGGATTTGCCTCAACTCTGGAATTGAAAATAACTTTTTCTTCAGGGAACATTTATGTTAACTCTGTCATACATGTGTTAGCACGTTAGGTGCGGCAATGTTTTATAGTTGCACAAAATTTCTGAAAAAATATTATTGATTACTTGCATTGATAAGATTATTTATGGACCCAAAATGTCAACTGAAGTTTTCTAGGCATTCGTTTTCGCCAGTTTTTGTGATGCCATTTCTGGTACGTTCATGTACGTACACCGCCGTTGATCTCGGTTCTATTATCTCAGGCTATGGTTGTGGACTATCTAACTGTTGGTTTTCCATCTCCCAATAATATCTAACTGTCTCTCCCAATTGTTGCTGGATACCGATAAACCTATTTTCCAGTCACAATAGTTAGTTGTAGTTATAGAAAAAGTATCCCCAAAACATTTAAGTACCTACAACCCTTCCTGCCACCATTTACAATGTTTTTCAACGATAAAAAAATTTACACAAAATGTTAATAATTAATTCATATCTAATTAGATCTAACACAGTGTTTATAATAATTTCTAAAAAATAGTAAAATAAATACTATATACAACCCAACCCCCGCCATTTTAATACTCGGTTTTAGTCAACCATGTCCTCGTGAAACATGTCGAAACATCGAAGTACACACAGTCCTGGTTCATCCGGACACACAACACAATGTAGGTGGTCAATTTTCTTTTGCCTTTTTTGCACAAACTCGGCATTTTTTGTTAACTCGGTGTCCATTTGCTTGTCTTTTGTTATTCTTTGAGAGCATGTTTAAGCTGTTTCGTGTAGGAGTTACCATAATGAGAGCCTGTTTGGTGGGTAGAAGTCCTTCAATGACTTTGATACGGAAATAATATAGGCTCAGTTTATTTTTGTGTGAAGCAATGGTCCCAAAACAATTCTAATTTCGGCCAAAGTCACGTCTTTCCTATTTCTGAATCGTGGTTTGGCAGTGTTTTGTGGACCACAAAAAAATTCCATGGCATGTTTGATTGTCTCAGCAACAATTGTTTCTAAGTAAATAACGTCTACCAATAAGTTAAACCAATCAGATGGAGTATTGTTATTGGGAATTGGCTCTCTAACTCCAGAATCCCCTGTCCGTCTATCATGCCAGTGGCGCCAAATGTCGGCCGCCAAGTTGGAGACAACTCCACGAGCAGTCAGAGCTATCCTCGGAAACATTTTCGTTGTCAGAGTAGACATTCTCCAATATTTCCAACTCATTATACATATTCATTGTACATATTCACGAAACATATTAAACATAACTATAACACACTTCAAGTAACACTAATACGATAACACAGTCCTTAATCGGACAGCAACGGTGGAACAAAATAGGAAACTCACCGAAATGTTCCGAAAAACTGGCACAAGAACCGGTAGGTGATACGATGTTTTCCCGTAAAGGCTAACATCACACTGAACCTATTAACTGAGAGTACACGTGGGACGTACATAGACGCATATCGGCACACGCGCTAGTGAAGCAGGGGCGTTCATGCACGCCCACCACTCTTAATGTTTGTTAATGCACTAAGAATTTGTTTGTTTTATCTTAGTACTAATTCTGATATGTTTGTAATATCTTACCTTGGCGAAATAATAACTAATCGCATCATGAATCAGACGTCTCAATATTCCAATCAACGTTCTTGTTCAATATTTATTGTAAACTCTTTGATATGACAAGAGTCATTAGTATTCTTCATAGATATTTCTCAGCATCAAAACTTTTAACAACAAACATTTTGACAAACTGTGAGCTAGAACTTCACATTATGCATAGTTCATCCAACACATTCGGTTGAGAGATGCGCATGGGGGACAACTGTAACGGTATGTTGGCAACCTTGTCTCCATCGAATTGTTCGGCTTTGATTAAAGAAGCACTTGAGAGTATTTTCCCCATTTTTTTGGGACTTCCTTAGTCCGAGGTAGAATAAAAAAAAAAAAAACTTTTTGCAAGGTACATAAAACTGTTCCGGATCGTTACGTAAATCACAATCCATCACCATCACAAAGACTGACGGAAGTGGTCAGATATTTAAATTTTTATAAATATAAGACGTCTATATAAAATCTTTTTATAAACATTATTTTAAATTTATTTCATTTTTTTAAAATAACTAATACTTAATTAATGTCCAGTTCACCTTAACTTTACATTAATTTTGAAATATAAATAATTTATAAAGAATTGAAAACTTAGGTCATGTAAAGCTTTTATCGCAATATTGGAAAATAACTCTTTGCCCACATGGCACAGTAACACATGACAGGTTAGACAAAGGTGACGCTAATATTCCCATCTTTCTAAATAATTTATTATAGCACAATCTAAATGTTTCTGACCAGGTAAATCCGATTTCATGATGACACTACAACAATTAAATCACTTGCATGCGAACTCTAGTTGGGATAATAGTTGCATCACCTAATCGTGTCATATCCAAAGCGTCGCTCTACAAATTTGTCATGAATGCGTCACGCATTAATTTACAAACTCACTCCTTAACTATCTCGGTGGGGAAATTCTCTACATGTTAGTGTCACTTTTACAGGAGTTAGTGCATTGCACATTCTCCTGTATAACAGGAATAACAGGATGTAGCTGACATTCTGTCTTGCAAATGTAAATTGTGATTATGAATATTTGGATTCAGATTTGGTACCTTGGGAAACGCTTAATCGTTTGTGACAGGTGTTTAAATCTTTTACAGAGAAAGAGTACTTTACATGTCGTATGTAAGCAATTCCTCTCGATTAATTGATAACATTAAATTATACTAAATATTTTTATGTAAGAATCGTTAATTGAATGATTACTCAGAGAGAATAAACCTAAAGACGCAATTATAAGAAATAACCACTTTAAGTTTGAAATATTCCTGAGATATGTTGTAAAACCTCGAATAAAGAGAGGAACTTACAAAAGGTTTTTTGTTCTATAATAGTTGTAATTAATAACCCATGCAACCGAGGGTTCATGTACTCGGTTACTTAGAAAACCCTAGTTCTCTCACCTTAGGTGTATGTTAAAGTGTCTGTAGCTTTCGAATAACGTAAACGATGAGCTGTTTCTTTGGTATATTAAGTAAACTGATCAATAAAATGTTATTATTTAGGATTAATGAATAGAATTACTTCAAATAGAAGAATTGTTTTAATTTATGTATTTCTCAAAGCTTTTCGAAAATTAAATAAGTAATAACTTCTTTAGAAAACACTATGTTATAACATATGACAACTTATATCAATGTTTTTCCATAAGATGCTAATTTTGAAAAATATATAGCTTACAACAGTTCTTGTATTGGGAAAACGTTTTATTCATCAACTATATTAGAATCAAACGAAATCCATATTTAATATATTGTAGGCTATTGTAGGCTTACTAGGCTATTGGTGTTGTAAATATGTGTTTTACACATGTTAGTTCTATTAGTATTTCATCTTTAACAAAATATTTAAATTTATATCAAAAAACGTAAAATTAAATTATTGAACACAAATCGTAATAGCCTACTATTTTAGCAAACAGTATATTATTAATAATATTATTGGTGAAAAAAGTTATGTCAATGTTTTACTTGGCAAAAGATGCTAATAATTGTTTTATTTGCATATGCTTTGAAAAATTTATAATTTAAGACGTTTCTCGTGTTTGAAATATTTTTGTTCAATAACTTTTTATAAGAAATAAATAAATAAATATATATATATATATATATATATATATATATATATATATATATATATATATATGTATTGTAACACACTTTAAATGGTGTTACATATTAAATTGGCAAGGTTCAGAAAACAAACGAGAATGTATTCAAAAATTGTAATAATATACAACTATATAAAAAAATTGTGATGTATGAGAAATATTTTAATGAGATCTCTGGTTGATAGTGACATCTGACGGAGAATTTTAAAACAAGTAATTAAAGTAGGGATGTGCCCGCCCGGATGCGCGGTAGGTAGGAAGGTTGCTCGCAACTACAATTTAAGGCTCTGTTTTAGCCAAGATGTAAAGGGCAACGGACGTGTCCGAGAGCAAGAAAATTTTATTTTGTTTTCAAAGTTTAATGTAAACTTCTTTTAAAACATGTTATAATCATGGGATAGAAGACAGCGTACGTAACCAAGTACAAAGATGGGACGCTGAAGTTACCGATGACATTTCCTGAGACTTTCCACGAGGAGGATGCGAGGTTACGACATGTGAATACAGCTAAGTGGACGATTTAAGACTTTAAAGATTTATTTCAAAATTTAAAATGTTATACAGTATAACTCAAACTAAAGAACCTTGAACGTTTAGTAATTTACCTATAACTGTAATTTACGCATCTTTTGGTGCAATTGTGTTCACCTTGAATTATAAAATTTGATTATGAAAAAAGCAAGTAAACTCGAGTACAGATTCATTTTCAGCCATTAATTGATAGATTGATTGATTGATAGATTGCTATCCTTAAAAATTCATAAGTTAAATATCAAATGTTCAATAATCCGTAACTGAATGTCAAGATATTTGTATCATGATTATAATTTATATTATTTTTCTTTGTTAAATAAAAAGAGTGTAATTTGCTTGAATTGAATTTAAAAGAGTAATTATTTAACCAGCACACAATTCCTTGCATTTCAAGGTTAATAAGCCTTAAGAATTAATTTAATGAGACTCTGCTAGTTTAAATAATTTAACTTTGTATTTTAAAGTATTTCAATGTAACGGAGTTCTACCTTCAAGAGCGTTACAGACAGACGATTATTACGCCTGAACTGTAAGCTAGAACTTAATACTAAAACTAAAACTTAAACTTAAAAATTTAAAACTAAATAATAATAATTTAATTTTTTACAAACGTTACAATATATATAAATGTATATATTTATTTACTAAATATGAATAACATATGAAAGTGACAGAAAATGTTTCATGAAACTTGTACTAACTTCGATTGTTTATCAGTAAATCGACTTCAACATTTCTACGACAAACATCCTGTCCAAAAATTAAATAGACCACGTTATGTATTTAAAATCTCTTGTTTTCTGAATTACAATTTAAAAACCCATGATCGGTTGCGTCAATCCCTCGATTCTCTGCTCTAACTGTTAGGCTATTAATTATGTCTATAATCATTGGCATAATTTCTACAATTAAAAGGTAGTATTGGCCCGAGAGAGATGGGGAGAGAGATTTTGTACCTTAATAAGGGCGGTTTTTGTTACATTTGTATTATCAGCTCCTAATTATATTTTTGGTTTTATTTGTATCATTTATGTTTTTAATTAGTAAATATGTGTTTCTCTTATATTGGAAGTTACTATTTCCTAATATTCTTATAATTTCCATAGTTAATTCTTAATGATATCATTCGTAATCCTATGTCACCTGTCCTTCCTTTCACACAAGTGTGAGTAACGGATGGATACTTCCTTGAACACCTATATTTAGCAGGTCAAATCAAACTACATACCTCTAATGCGATTCCATCTGAGCCTATGTTCTATGGGCGTAGACACTGGGCTGCGTCTATTATTCCTAATATATTGGTATATTAGGGCATGTATATCTCCAATAAAGAAATGCTAATGAACGTTCTTGATTGACCTAAACGTAAGAAAGCCTATTTATTTCACTTATATGATTCAACATCCGTAATAACCAATTAAATTATTTTTTTCGTGGATGTAAATTATTAATATGCAATCATCCTAACAAAACATACAAGAAAAAGAGATCATAAATTATAAATTCTATCATTAAACTTTATACTCAAGTTTTCCCCTTCGAGCGTTCTAAGTTTACTCTTAACGAGTCTCGTTTACGTTGGAAAAAAACGTAAATGTAAGAAACAAAAGAGGGGAAACGTGGCAGTTGTTAAATCGTTTTAACTGATCCAGAAAAATAAATGTAGGAAACAAAAGAGGGGAAACGTGGCAGTTGTTAAATCGTTTTAACTGATCCACAAACGTAGATGTAAGAAACAAAAGAGGGGAAACGTGGCAGTTGTTAAATCGTTTTAACTGATCCAGAAACGTAAATGTAGGAAACAAAAGAGGGGAAATGTGGCAGTTGTTAAATCGTTTTAACTGATCCAGAAACGTAAATGTAAGAAACAAAGAGGGGAAACGTGGCAGTTGTTAAATCGTTTTAACTTATGCAGAAACGTAAATGTAGGAAACAAAAGAGGGGAAACGTGGCAGTTGTTAAATCGTTTTAACTGATCCAGAAAAGTAAATATATAACTTCCTTTTTAATTTTATTTACTTTGTAACTCCGTTAAAATTAATGAAAGTGAATCTAAAACTTTCAACGCAAATTTAAAAAGTTCTGTAACATAACTACCATTTTATGTAATATTAGAGACTAAATTTATTTTGTAACGGACTAGGTTACTTGGGAAACAAGAATTGGAAGTTTTAAAATACAAAATTAGACAATTTATTAATCAATGACAAATTACAATAGAAGAAAAGACACCAATGTGTCGAGCAGGTATCTTTTAATTACTGCTAATTATTACATACATTTTAATTACTTATTAACCTTTAAAATTTATATATATCGACAAGATAGTAACTTAAGTTTTTCCAAATTAATTTTGAAATGAATATTCAAAGGACAATTTCTACCGTTCATATGTTAACCGTTTATCATTTAAAATTCAATTTAGTTAACATTAAAATACATTTTCTTTATTATTATCTAAAACGTACCTGGTTGTGCACATTACTTGTAAAACACTATAACACAAATAATTAATTACTGCACATGGCTTTTGTACACCTTAACAGTGCACATCGCTCTTGCAATCAGCGCTCTTAAACAAAATTATATAAAATTTACTTATTTGAAACACATAAATAATCACTTCTGACTTCTTCTTTGGCTGCGTTAAATAAATTTGGTACTGGCCTTGACATCTTAAATTTTGAATACTGGAAGCTTATAAACTTCTAATTTATATTCCGAAAAGTGCCATGACGTCTGTTCCGTTCAGGAACCTCTGGGTGACTGGGGCTTTTGCAAGGGCACGCCAACGGAATATCCCACCCTTAGTTATTATTTGGAATTTTTTGATTGGTTCTTCGGATCAGGCGATATCAGACCATGTTTACGTCACATGACGTCATGTGCTTATTATCCTAAGTTACTAACTCGTACGATATTTTTCTATTTCGCCCACTAGGAGCGCTTACCACATACTCTAGATTCACAATGTGTACCTAGAAAACAAAAACTTTCTTTTATATTGGGACGATATAATTATTAAATAAAAATTAAATATATAAATGAATTTATATGTAACACCTTATTTTTAAGAGTGTTACCATTTCTTATCACTTGTTTTAGGTTTTACTCAGATTATTTACTTTAATGTGTTTTGTTATGAATGACATCAACTACTATTAAGTTTAATTTATATAATTATTATATGTTATAATTATTTTAATGGTCCACCGTATATTACCAGCAACAATCTGTAGAGTTTTATATTCGTCACTTATTTTCCTAATTTCTTCCACTCCACTCTGACTAATATAAACTATTATATGAGTAAATCTATACGGAATATATAATCCCTATAAAATCGATGGCTACTTCTAGAAGGTGAAAAGTATATCTATGCCAGAAAATACAATAATCGTACACGAATTTAGGTACAACAATGTACCTAAGACTTCATTCAAATAGAAGTCAAGTATTTATTTTTGATGGAGACGTTTAGTCATATTACCACATTGACAAGCAAAACAACTCATGAATATTAAGGGTTACATTCTCTGGGACCAAGAACGGAAATTAATAACTGGCGGATATAAGGTAGAAAGAGCATAGAGGAATAAAATTACTTCTCACGCAAGACAGGAAGATGAAAACATACAGGATAGTAAAATTTTTAAATCTCATAAAATAACAATGTATTTTATTTCGTATTAAAAAAACAATCATGATTCTAAAAGCTGGCATAGTATGGTTTTTGCTCAAATAGAATAAATCAACACATTACTTAGAGCGGTAATATACCTGCCAACCATTCTAGTCTTTAATAACGTTAACCCACAATATTTAGGAAAGTACAATTTTATTTTGGATGTGATAGAACTATTTTAGAAATAACACGAATAAAGTCAAACCTCTAAATTACCAATAATCTAATTCTATCCCCTAACAATAATTATGCAATAAGTATTAAATCAGAATTTCAAGTGTTAACTTTAATTTACGTCAATTGTTTTACTATAACTATTAAAATATTTACAATAATATATTATCTCAAATAGTTACTTTACTAATAAAAAATAAATGTATCTGATACACATAACGTTAGCACATATAATTTATTTTTGTTATATTTATCAAGAAAATTTACTGGCACTATATCTGCATGACATCCTTCAATATTGTATAAAATATAAAAACGAACATTTTAAAAAATGTTCGTGTTTGTATGAGTACGTGCGAATGCATATAAGTTAAATATATATATATATATATATATATATATATATATATATATATATATATTTTGAAGAAAATGTTTATTTGTGGGGAGGGACTTTCTAAGTTTTATTTATTTAAATGTTATTTAGCCATCCTTAGGGCGGTGTAACAACAATAATTACTTTTTTTATATTTAATTTATTGGTCTGAGAATTTAAAAAAATATTAGCTTCATTGATTCTCAAAAAAGCTTCAAACTCTTATGTTTATGAGACTTGAGCCCGTATTTTACCATTTACGAGATAACACACAAATAAAATGTTGTTAGATCTGATAACCCAATTTTTCCTTAAAGCACGTTGCTAAATTTGCGGAAAGTTCAAACCCGAATATCTTGTATAATATTATTCCACATAATGATAGGTATTTTTCAGTGATAAAATGGTTTAAGAATTATTGAATAATTAAATTGAACTGTTGTAAATACTTTTGATTGTTTATTTTTTAAGATATTAAAAGGAGCCACACAAATGAAACTTTCATTACAAAAAAAATTATTTTATATTGAGTAAAAGTATGAAATTTAGTGATATGATCACTGAAAATAATTAAGTGTGAATTAGGAATGGAAGTGGTTGTAATGAATTCAGTACGAAATAAGCTGTTGTCATTTTGTGTAATAAAAGGGCTTAGTAAACGTGTTGGAGAAAAAAGGATGAATGTAATCGTCAGAAGTAGGTACTCACATCTGGCTCTTTGTAGCTCAAACACCCTTCAGTAAGAGTCGGAGTAGAATAGTGAGAGAAATTACATGTAATTTAAAATAATTGAATAAGTTGTAGAAATACCCGTACGCAACCCGAACGTATCTCGTATATAAGTGTAAATTAAAGATAATTTTACAGCGTACTCGGGTTCAACCGATGTCAAAATAAGATCATTAGAATTACGTTAGGAGCAGAAAGATTATTTAACTAAACCTTCTACGGCACCATTAGGTCTTAAAGTTTGTACGAATACTACTAAAGCTCTGGTCAAATTAAATTTGTGTAAAACTAGTTTGAATTGCTTTACGTACCAACGTTATATTTCATAAATAATTTATTCAGTAAATATACCCACTGGAATATTTACTTAAACTTGATGTCGTGTTAAAGTTGTACCTTTTTATAGTCGCGAGCATTTGCAATACAGCGAATAACTTGAGTATACTAAAACCGATCTGTGTGAACTTCAAAATAAAATTCCTCCAATATAGTCAAAATATCGCTTATAATAACTTATTACAGAAATATTATGTTTAACGTATAACGTGGATTATTTCACAATTTTAAGCTACTCTTTCTCCTAATCCTAGAGAATGACGCATATAGTAACCTGTGCATAAAAACGGAGGATATTAAGTCGATACCAACAAATTAAATTTTTCGAAAACTTATGAAGACGGTTTTTAGCAAATTTTGACTTAGTTTATTAGACTCCTGAGGTTAGAAACTCCCTATATAACAAATTTTTGGAAAACTCTTAGAATAGATTCCGAGAAAAAATTGACAAATATACATATTTACATATATACAATTGTTAGTAGTTTAAGTATATTAGATATACTATTAAGGTAAGAGCAATCGTCGTGTCTCCGCCTCTAACGTACGCAATCCTTATCACGATGACCACACGTAATGCCTCTTCTGCGGTGCCTAACAATAACCAACAAAGCTTTGGACCACCAGCACTCTTGCTGCTAAACAACGTACTGTAATACAACCGCTCCACAGATGACCCTCAACCTGCAGCATGGACTCCGAGGGCCGTAGTGATTCTACAGTGCTGATGGGTAAAGACCTGCTCAAATTAAGATCCTCCCACGGTACTACATTTTTAGCACTATTGAACTCCAGAAGTAGCTGCAGCTTTCTAAGAGAAAACGAACAGTACCTCTTGGGACCCCCATACTCCAAAGCCCAAATTACGGTTTCCGGACGTTCAGCAGCTACCACGATACCACGTGGGTCAATCCAAGTTGACATCAAAACGCTAATGGATCGCACAAACGCCTTTAACGAATCTTTGTTTGTCGTTGGCCAAATAGTTGCAGATTTCATCCAAGTATAAGCATCCAGAGAGTGGCGCTCACCGTTCGAAAATCTCGTTTTGGCAGACCAAATTCAGGAATGGACCTGACCAACGATCGTTAGGTCAAAATCTTCCGGTGTACATGTGTACTCACAATTTTTGCTCAAGGGACCGATCAAAGTTTATTAATTAATCATTGGTAAAAAAAGCATTTAAATTAAAATGTAATTAAATTATTAAACTCTCTTCGACAATAAGTAACAGCAATATAACATTTAACCAAACCCATAGAAACGTCTAATTATATTGTTTTATTCGATTTTCTATCTGTTGTGAATAGCCCTCTAGTTAGTTTTATTTAATCGGTGAGGGCCGTCTAAGTAAGAAGTGGGTATTCCTCCCTTAAGAAGCCGACGCGGGGAGGGGAGGTGATTCCAACCGTAACCTAATTGAAATTGTTTGGTGGTCCTTCAGTGATTGATTCTACCATAGATTGCGTTTTTTTCTCTGTTACAATCATTTTACCTGATGAATCCTACACCCTTCCTCGTCTTACTGCTGCACTCCTACTCAGTGCCATTCAGTTTACAGTTGGAGTCTCCCAAATAAGCATCAATATTTACATATGATGTAATAAACAAAGTAAAATTTAAAACATTGCCTAATGTATTTCAGTATGTAATTAAATTACAGACAATAAAATGTATATTGAAGGCAACCATAGAATAACCATAATGGCAGAAACCAGCCAACTATAAGTTTTATATTTACTGAAGTTTTATACTAGGAAACCTAACTACGATCGGATCATACCCCGATTGAGTCCGACATATCAAACGTCGTGTTTCGCGTATGAAGTATATTATTATTTCGCAAAAAAATTTTAAAGCGACTTTTTTTAATTCTAGTGAATGGCACATAGAGCAGCACCCTGTACATTAAAATGGAGTTTCTTTGTCGAAACTTAATTAAATTCTTTCCTCTGTGACTTATGGTTTGTCATGGAAAATGCAGGGAACTGATGTATTTGCATAGTACATCCAAGTTCACTCTTGCTTGAGTCTATTGTAATTCTGGAAATATGAACTTCCCTGGAAATACTTCGTAATAATTCTCGAAAACTTGATATCAAATTTTCAGAAAAACATCCCTTAGCCCATTATAGTACTGAAGTTAACCCCCTATATATCAATTTTAGTGAAAACTCTTAGAGTAGTCTCCGAGAAATGTTTTACAAATATATAGACCTATATATATATATAACTTTTCGAAAACTGATGATGACAATTTTTAACCACATACAAAATTTTGTGAAAATATTAAAAATGATTTCAGAGAAAAACAATATATATATATATATATATATATATATATATATATATATATAGTTTTTTTTTTTGAAGACTGATTATGACGAGCTTTTAGAGATTTTTGATTTAGCTCATTGGCTTTCTAAGGTTCAAAACCACCTACATACCAATTTTGGGGAAAATTTTTTCTATTAGTTTTCAAGAAAACATTTACACATGTACAATTATTGGTCGTTTAATAATATTAGACAATTAATTTGAATAGGTAGATTTAACTATTTTTAAAAACATTTCCTATTTTAATAATTTGAATTTAATGTGCACGAATGAGCTGTGTGTTTTCACCACTAATAACTTTTACAAAACTCTAGTAACGTTTTGACGGAGTCGTGTATTTTCATGTTTGTTTTAAGGTAACGAAATAAACGTTTCGTTGCCTTTTAATATCTGGTGTTTGCCAGAGGGTGATTACGTCATCGCTATCTGAGATTCCCACTTATAACGTCATCTTCCTCTCCATAAAGATTCTTCTTGTTCTGGACGAACTATAAAATTTCGAAGACTTTTAATCGACTAAGAATTAGTCAAAACGTATTTTAGTTCTTCTTATACCACATAAACAATTTAATAATTTTTGCAAATCAAAAAAACTTGTTTCAACAGTTTACTTATATGTAAACGTGAATTATTTGTTTAGTTTTAAGAATGTTTCATGTAAAACATTCTAAAAACAATTCTTTACTACATCTCAACAAATGAATCTGTTTATTTTAAATTTGTTTTAACTTTTTTAAATATTTGTTGGTTACACATGAATAACGGAAATATTAAAAATTGAAAATGTTTCAGTTTCAAAGTACTAATAAAGTACTTGCCTTCATGTACAGTATGAACTAGTTCCGTATGTATATTTTGTAATCTGACCGGCAACATTATTTAACTCGAATTTGTATTGAAGAAATTAATAACGAACGTTGTCAGAATTACAAATGTTTTATCAGAGTAATTGTAACAGTATTACAACGGCAAACACGGTAATGCTTTCTTGCTACCCTGGTCGACATCGCATGAAAAATGGATCTCAGGACGGTTTATAATAATTAACCCACGTCACAATGCTTTTCAAACAAGTTCACAACCTCTAATCGTACAACCTGCTTACCTGTGCTTTCAAACTGTGCTTGTATATTATTGCTATACTTTTTTCCTACATTATTATTATTTTGTACTTTCGTTTATTTTAATTTATAATAAATACCATCAAGTTTTCATATAGAAATACTTACTTGCTTAATTTTTTAACATTTAAACAACGATATCTATAAACATGGGGCAGTTTTATTAATATAGCTGAAATAAAATAGGTTCCTGAAAAGTTCTGACTGATGGAGGTCCTCTGAAACGCGTCAACAAGTAGTGTAGAAATGCTGGGAATGTACAGCATTAGTAAGGTAATTATGATACTCTAAATTAGAATATATATTCTACCAGAAAAGTAGAAAATTATCAAAAGAATATAGCTGAAGTAAAATACAGCATATATTGGTATACATTATTCTTTTTTCCATGCGATCATTAAAAAGTAAAACACGATCACCATTAATGATTCTTAAACTTAAGGGACTAGATGGTTTTAAGAGGGGAGTGGATAATTTCTCTGAAACTAACTTCAGACGATACGTGTGCATCCTCGATTACTTATAACAGCGAGCGGGTAGACTGAAATAACACGAGCGAACTGAACTACGCCATTGTTTTTGTAAAATCTTAAGTATTAGTAGATCATTATTTTTGCATTGTGTTCTCTACACTTAAGAATAACATCTATGGAGGCGAGAGTCCTAGTCCTATACATTATGTGTATTTAGAATTTATCACATTGAATAAATGCTACAAATCTTTAAGGAGGCGATAGTCATTTTGAAACATCCTGTACTAGACATTTTACTAATAGACTCTATTTAGTCGTACCATTTTCTTCTGCTCTTCCTTTTTCGTACAAATAGGACGGAACCACAACTCAACTAAACTCTAAAGGTATATTAATTCACTTAATAAGTGTAAAATATTTCTAAGGCAAGCATTATTTGAATTAGTTGTAAATCTTACACAAACCTATTCTATTTCCTTCTATAAATATTTCACTTTAGACTATACAAATACGGTAGTCGTTAGTAATAAATGTCTCCATGGTTTGAATTTACTATTGTTTATGAGAACGTCTGGCCTGAATATTAATCTTGCAATTAAGGCCAGTCTTAAATATGTACTCAACGTTTATTAAAATATTATATATATATATATATATATATATATATATATATATATATAACTAAACGTTACTTTAAAAAACATGTTTGATTCTATCTTGCAATTCTTTAAACTCTGAGCTATTTTTTTTGTCTATAGAGAATACTTTATTTATTTAAGGTCAAATTGAATAAAATTATATTATTACATATGACTAAAACCTAATTTACATTTTAAAAAAATTAGCTTTTCCAATATATTTAGTCTGAAAAAACACCTATATACGTCTTTTAAATTGGAAAATATCTTCGCATACCGCAGGATATTACGGGGGCTACATTCAATATTCATTCCTTCGTACGTAATCACGAAGGCGCACATTCTAATAAACTCGTTTGTTTTCACCTTTCTCGCTAAATCTCTCTTGAATATGACACATAATGGGGTATTGTATATTAAACTATAAATCCCAACTATGATAGGTTCCTACAAAATATAATAAACGTTCTTTTTATAAACTGCAAAATATAGCAATGTTTTTTTCTTAAAAATACTTCGATTTCATACATGTTTCTACAGCCCAGCTGTCCTCATTAGTGGTTACCGTCATGAGCGTTAACACGTCACTGAATAGTTCTAAACATGTAAACATTAAAGTCATTTTTTTGAGACTATATTATGAACGTTGTGTAGCATGTTCTTTGCTTGTGTTATTCTTGAAAGTTTCGCTCAAATCTGAGATATTTTGTTTATATATATATATATATGTGTAAGGGTCGGATACGATGCCCCAGTACTGAAAACACAGGTATAACAATGATATTGAGTTAATACATCGCTTACCTTAAGCACAACATCTCTCAAACGAGTGTCTGCTACTTATCATGTTTTTTTTTTTTTTAAATCGCTAACATTATGACCACTAAAATGTTTCTGAAGTATTCTATGCATAAATAGCATTCAAATAGTTTTTATACTTAGAAATAAAAAAACTTATAGATAGTAAAATTTCTTACCTATATGATTTTTGGCTATTTTTACGTAATCCATTTATGTTTAATTTTTAGTTCCATGATATGGACGTTTTTTTTATTTATTTGTTTTTTATTTATAACTAAGATAAACCCTTATAACCTATGACTGTTGTTTTCACTTAGACTGAAAATAGAATAAAATATGTTTACTACTAGTTTTAAGACTGTACAACGTATTTTAATAATTATTAAAGTGCTCTCATAGAGTATTCTTGCTATTTAAATTGAAGTATATTCATGTGGTTTCAATTTTATTGACAAAAACTATCTAAGAAAAGAAAGAATAAAAAGGGGAAAAAGTAATAGCATGTTACTAAATCCATTATATGAATGTTTTTATTCTACGAATGTATGGGTTTACCTTCTCCTAAATTTAATAACTCAACCGAATGATAGCTCATAGACTTACCCGATTTAAAATTTATGAGTGGAATATGCTAAATGAAATTTGCACCTTACTCCCGGTTGACACTTTAACTGTGCCTGGAAAGATATTGATTAGGTTATTTACTAATTTATTTAAAATTATTGTAAAAGATAATAAATTAATTTACTTTCTCAAAAATCTGTACATAACTAATTCTAATACAGTATTTACAATGTATTTTCGTTTACGTTTGGTAAATTGGTTTTTATTTTTGGAACAGCACTAGGCTAATATGTGGAGCCTATTACTAAAAAAACTTGTTTGGCAATATTTGCCTTCTAAATTTTAGTTCATATTTGGAAATTTCAGTGCATTTGGAACAGTGTGGTTATAATTTACTTTATTGCCGGTAAATGTGCCATTAGCTAGCTACATATGGCCTTTTCACCTTATTCTTACATACAATTCGGCACCGCTATGTGAATAATATATATATTTTTTAAAAAAACTACAAAAACTCACAACCAATGACATAGTTTTTAAAAGCTAAAAATAAATATAGCATGTTTATCACGCATTAAGTTTATCGCTGCTTACGAAGCGATAGGATGTAATAAATAGTGATTAAAAACGAACAAATAAATCTAAACATTAAGGCTTAAGCCTGTTTGTTATTAAGCATTAAAATAATATACGAAATAATACGATTAGATATATATGGTTTCATTGCTAAATATATTAATATGATACGAGCATAAGTACTAAACAGAGGATTCTGACAATATTTGACTCTATAACTTTAGTTTTCCGTGAGATTTGGTGGCTGTGGTGTGTGACGTAAGCATAAGACCCAGTCCTAATCTCTGACTGCATTAATAATTTTAATTTAAGGTCTAATTAAAAGTTAAAATTAAGTTAAAGTGTCAAATTTAAATGAAAAATTGTTTTAAGCATTAGTCTCTATATTTCTTTAACAATCAAAACCTATTTACCTTATCGTATTACTTCTATTGTTAATTGGATCAATATTTGTCAATATTATGACGTTTTATAATACTTAAATTTAGTTTTAACCTTTTTAAATAATTTCATTTATACACTTTTTAAATTTATTATTATTAATTCCCTCTCTATCGTGGGATTTGTCAGAAGGCTAATATCAACATCTGAAGATTTCGCCGTAAACCTAGCCCACAGCAGAGTTCTATAAGGGTTTACATGTCACTATGAGATGCACTTAAATAGCGCTTGTTTACTTATAGGTTAGTTCGATCATACATATTACAAATACATCCATATCATAGTATCTGATATAGCCCTATCTGTATTTAAATATATCATGATAAGTATATTATTCCTGTTATCACGGGTAAAACTGTATGGACACGCGCGTGATTGCAGAAATCTCGGCAAGAATTTTTATGAATGATTCTGACAATAAAAATGTTGCTTTATTTTATTTAATCCTGTCAGAATATTTTAGCTCTTCTAATACTTTATTCTAACAGTTATGTGTGAGATAGGTCTGTGAAGTTGTGCACAGGCCTGAAGAAAACGTTACATAAGGCTTGGAATGGGATATTCTGGGATATTGTGGTAAATTACTTTTTTTTATCTGTAGTATCTCAATACACAATACCATCGTAAACTATATATTTCGATATTATGAACGGAAATGATTTCTTTTTTTATAATTATGGGCTTTTTACAAGAACACAATGGGCCGTGTTATATTATAAATAATTGTAATATACATTTTGCATGTTAAAATATTTGATGTAACATCTTTATACCAAAGTATTGTATTTTATTTATTTACAACTTTCTAATAACTCTATTCGTTTATTATTAAAGTTTGTTACAGTGGTCTAGTTTCAGTTTAAGTAACAATAGTTTATAATATATATAAATTTAATGTATACAAATAAGTAAAAATGAAATTCGAAAAAGGTATTTAGATGGTATATACAGAAAGGTTTTTAGCAAAGTTTCTAAAGCTTCTAAAATCATATTACTATTTGGAAAACGTTCATTTGTTTACTCGACGTTATTAAGTGATATTAGTACGATGATAATAGAATAACTCATATGTCTATGAATTTGTATTTTAAAATAAAATTTGATAACATTTAACGATTTTATAGAAGCCTCAAGTATAAACGAAAAACTCACGTAAGTAATCAATCCTAAGACTTACAAATAAAATTAGTAATAAACTAATCATTTTACTTATAATTAAAATTTAAAATGTTTTAAAGAAAGTTTAAGGTATCTGTTTGAAATTAGTTAAATATATAACGAGTTGCAGCGGCCAGAATGTCCGATGCAAAGAATCTGGGTAATTGTACAGAATACCAGAATCAAACCTAACCGGGTTAAATAATTGACTAAATTTATATATAAAAATTTTAAAACATTATAAAAATAATAATATTAAAACTAGGGTAAATAATAGTAAAATGAAGAAAATTAGAAATAACTTTAGACTTAAAAAACATAAATTATAAGCAATAAGAAAAATTATCACTTCAAAGTGGATAGCCTAAATTATGTAAACAAAAAAAGACGGTAATTGTGTAGTATAACAAACTAGGCCTAGATGCCGGCTATTAAAATAATTGTACTTAAAAATAATCAGGAATAAAGAATGTAAATTAAGATGTGAGGAAAGTAAATTAGGCCTAGCTAGGGAAAATAGTATTTATGTAAAAGTAAAGATTAAATGTTAAAGTGTAATAGCCTAAGAAATTAGGTTATAATAGAAGAAGTCATATTTGAGTTCGGAAAAATCCGCTTAGGGCATTGATTATAAATCTTGTCACTACGAAACGAAAGCGCTACAGTCGAACTTTGGATTAAGAATGTTAAAAAGTTAATTAAATTAAATGAGAAGAAATAAAGTCAAATATGTTATTAAATAAAAGGTAAAAATGCAAAGGACACATCAGAATACAGAAACGCCTTTTATAAAAAGGGAAACTAATCTTAGTTCAGAATTTCCGAACAAACAAAATCAATTGCCATGGCAACGGCTTTCTGATTGGTCAAAAGTTGAAAAATGGATACTGGGACGTGGGAAGTTTGAAATTGGAGAAGTGGGCCTCACAAAAGAACGCTATCCAAGATCAGAATGCATTAGGCTCTCAAAGCGAGCAGACGTGTTTTTGTACCATGCGATCAGGACAAGAAAAAATGTGCTAAAAACAGAGTAAAAAGTGCTACGATGTGATCAGGGGAAGGAAGATATATATGAGCAAGGGCTCATATATACCCAGAACAAAATTTCGACCACCAAAATGCAAAATTAAAGAAAATAAGAAGACTAACCGAAATTATGGAGAGACGCCTACCTACCAAGACCCTTGAAGCTGTAACAGGACCGACAGATGACAACATTAATGAAGATAAAAAGATTTCTACAGTACAAGGTTATATAATCAATTTAATTATTCTTTTTTAAATAACATTTTACTTCAAATTATATTAACTTAATTTCAAAATTAAATAAGATGGGAATAACCTAAGGGACTGATTAGTCAACTCTCTTAGGTTACCCAAATTTAAGTAATAAAGATTCAAAATTGACTTTCCATTCCCATCGCTGTGGGAATGTATGGATTAAGTATAAAGATGTATATCTTATATGGCTTTTTCTAAGTGAATTTCTAATGAATAACTTCCAAAGAAGTTAATTGTTCAAGGCCTAGCCTAAAGGCATTACATAGTAATATTAAGTGTTTGAAAAAGAATCAGATTTTAAAATATGTTAAATTTATCTCTACTAATCAAAATTATATACAAAATTAATTATGGTAACTTTGATAATTTAAATTATATGTAAAATTAATGATAATAAGAAAATTTAAAAACAGAAGGAGATAATAATGTTTAGTTAAATGGCAAGTTGTATGAAATTTTGAAAAAATAATTAGTCAAGAAAATCCTGTGAAATTAAATAAAAACAATAATAATTAATTTGAACCTTGGAACAAATAAATAAAAATGTATATTTTCCAATTAGCTGTGTTTTCATTCTAGATAAGATAAGTTCACTAGGTATCCAGGTATAGTCTTTAAATCACAAGTGTCTCTCAAAGATTCCACTACCCGAAAAGGAGCTTGAACAGGGCTTATCGGAGGCTAATTGGTTTTATCAAAAATTCAGGGGTTGGTTCCTCTGAGAGGTTTATTCCTTGAGGCACAGGTCTATGAAATTAGGTTCGTAGTCAATGGATAAACCATTACTTTCTTACTGACTTAGCAATTGAGGAAGAGAAATAAACAACGGCAAAGGTTATAAAAAGTAAGTCGGTAAGAAAAGTATGGCGCCCAACGTGGGGCTCGATGCTTACATTGTAACATCGGGTCAACATCAAATAGAGACAGATTTAAATCGACTAAGGAGCCTAGTGAAACAAAATTAATTAAATAGAATTCAATTAAAATTGTAAAAAATAATAGGAATCATAAAATGAAAACCAAAGAAGTTCTTTAAATTAAATAAGAGTTAATTATAATAAAAATGAAATTAAAAAGAACTTAGAATAAATAATAATAATTAAAAGGAAATAATTAAATAAAATAAAATTCAGTAGGCGTCGGTAGGGCATAATATAAATAATAATGTTAGTTATTAATGAAAGTAAATAGAATACATAGGCGTTAGATAGACAAGGTCAAGGGAACACTGAACCGGATCACATCGAGCACAATTCTAAATGAATATTTAATTAAATACTCAGTATATAGTAAAAATATAGAAGTAGGAGAAGTTAGTAAGGGAATAAAAGGATAGTTAAATACGAGACTTTAAGATGGCGACAAGACAGAGAAAAGACACAGAACCATCTGAAATGATTGAGTTTTTTAAAAAAATGATGGAGGAACAAAAACAGGAGAGATTAAAAGAGATGGAGGAACAAAAACAGGAAAGATTAAAAGAGATGGAAGAACAGAAACAAGGGAGAATAAAGGAACAAGAAGAATTAGTAAAAAAGATAGAGGAACAAAAACAGGAAAGATTAAAAGAGATGGAGGAACAGAAACAAGGGAGAATAAAGGAACAAGAAGAATTAGTAAAAATGATAGAGGAACAAAGAAAGAAAGAAAGAGAGGAGGAAAAAGTAGAAAGAAAGAAAGAAAGAGAGGAGGATAAACAAGAAATTAAGAATCTTTGGGAAATCATGAATAAGAGGATAGAGGAAATAAATGAAGGAATTACAAGAAAGAATGAGGAAATGGGAAATAAAATCCAAGAAACTATAGAAAAGATGTATAACTTAGAGGTAACAGTCAGTGAAAATAAACAGACTGTAGAAACAGTTAAGGGAGAAGTCAAAAAAGTAGAAAGAAGGGTACAAGTAGTTGAGAATAAGATAAAGAATATGGGAGAAGGGATAAATATAGCTACCTTGTTTAAATCAAGGATGTTTGAGATGGGTGATAATGGAGACAAAAGCAAGAAGGAATTCTACGGTAGGGAAGATGAAGACCCTATTGATTTCATTAAACACCTAGAAGGTATAATGTCCGAAATTGATCCTGACATGGAGGAAGGACAAAAACGGAAAATAATGGAGAGACATCTTAAAGGACCAGCACAAGAATGGTGGTTGGCCATGAATATGGAGGAGGAAAATTATGATGAAGTTAAGGAGAGATTCTTTAGCCACTTTTGGGGATCTCATGCACAAGAGAGAATTCGAGGAAGAATCGAAAATGGAAAATATGAATACCATCGAGGCACAAACAACATGGTAAATTATTTCTTAAAAATGGTGAACACGGCGAGACACCTAACCCCGCCATACAATCAGGCGGAGTTAATTATGAAGATTATGAAGCATTATGGGAACAGAATGTATATAGGATGTTCCGGGATGGCGGCTACCGACATAGAGGAGGCGGTAAAATACATCCGAAGGAACATGGAGCAGGAGGCTACCAGGAACCGGACTCAGCCTAGGACTGAGGAACGGGAACCTGAAAGGAGAGGGTTTACACACCAAACGAGAAACCCCGGATACAAGGGAAATTGGAGGCAAGAGCCTTACCCGGTAGAAGGGAGAGGAAACTGGAGACAGGGGCCCTACCAAAGAGAGGGACCAAGAAATAGGCCGCAAAATCAGTGGCAACAACAAAGGCCAGAGTACAGGCCACAAAACCAAACGGAAGAAGGCCCACAGACAAAAGAAAAGAGACCACAAAATCCAGGGCCAAGTGGTCAATCAAAAAACTAAATGAGAGGATCCCTAATGGTAGGAAGGAAAAGAGGAGACAACCATTAGAGATCCAACAACAAACAAAATATAGGAAATATTACCCGGAGAAACAGGGAACAGTAAATAAAGGAAAGGCGGAAGACCTAAAGAACAAAAATAAAAAAACAATACAACAGGAAAATAACAATGAAGTACACCAAAATCAAGAGCGTAGAGTTGGTGGACTATCTCTTGATATTCGTGCTGAATTGTTAGAAGAGGACAAGGAGATTGGCGAAGGTAACCAGAAGAAAGAAACATGCCCTGTAATTGACTGTGAGGTAGAAGGGCACTCTATAGAGGTAGAGATTGACACGGGTGCAGACGTGTCAGTCATTCAAGAAAAGGCTTACAACAACCTCAAGTTGCATGGGCTTAAGTTCCTGGAACTACCCATCAACAATGTGGGAGTTGTAACAGCCATTAAGACTGCACAAATAAAGGTTACCCGGCAATGCTTAATTCCCTTAACAATTAAAGGCATAAAAGTGGACTGCATCTTCATAGTGGTCTCCAAACTTCGGTCGGAGATGATTATGGGGTGCAACACACTGTATGACCTAAAGGCACGGATAAACATGGATAGACGCTTTGTGACATTCGAAATAGAAGGGGAAATGGTGTACCAGGACTTTAAAAGTAAAATACAAAAGATAGAGGAAAATGAAGAAGTCCGAAAAATATGCAAGATAACCCAGGAAAAAAAAGATGCATCAACAATAGGGCATCAAAGCAAAAAGGAGGGGTTAATGCGACAGTGCGAGAAGCAGGGGCACTGCCGAATGAATGAAGGAGGAAATGGACAAGAAACAAGTAAAGGGGAAATCTTAAATATAACGAACGAATATCAAAGAAAAATAAAAAATGAAACAGAGGAAAAATTAAACAAAAACAAAAAATTAAAAAACAAAAGTGAAAATATAATAAATAAGGAAATAAATTTAAGACCTGAGGGAGTCAAAACAGGAGATAAAGAAACAAAGGACATGGAAAGAAGAGCTGCAGCTGAGATTAAGAGCAAACCAAAATATAAACAAGGTAAGGCCGAAATAGTGCCAAAAAGGGGAAATAATGTGAGTGGAAAAATAATAAATAAGAAAATAAATATAAATAAAAGTATAAACGTCGCGTCGAAACAATTAAAAGGGGGGAACTAGAGGTTAAAATGAATAACCAACAAGTAGCTCGGAAGCCCATGACTAAGACTTTAGATTCTGGAGAGATAACCCAAAGGAAAGAAATTGAAATTAAAGAAAGAAAAAAGAAAAACCCATTTACTAGTTCAAGAGTTCGAAAGTCAATTAAAATGAGAGCCAATCCAAATACGAGAAGAACCTTCATTTCATTACAAGTCAAAAACAGAAAAATAAAAGGTAGATTTAAGGAGAATAAGGGAAAGTTAAGAAATTGGAAAAGGAGAAAGAAGAAAAAGAAAGATAAAGCTGGACGGATAATAAGAAAATATTTAAAGAATAAAGGATAATAAGGCAAGGTAAATAAAAAATGATCCATCAGTGACATAGGGAGTAACGGTTAAGTAATAAAAATAAAAATGTAAAATAAATCTAAGTAGTAGATTAAAGCAGTAACATAATCCAAATACATAGGACAAATAATATAAAATCAGTATTAAATGTGAAAGAAAAAGCCATATGTTAAATGAACGGGATTCATTGAATTTATTAAAGTAAAGGTTGTGTTAAACAACAATGAATGTGTAAAATAAGGATTACAATATACAATATTGTATAGTTAATATAAACTTGAAATAAGATTAAATAAAAAAGAATGTGACTAAGGACAGGAGTAATAAATGAGTAAATAGCATGTGAAGTGACTAATGTGACAATGATATATATGAGTGAAAGGGACAGGAGAGTAAATTGTGAACTTTAGTAAAATTAATTAAGTTATGAAGATGAATAGGAATAGTAGATTAATGAAAGGAATATGAAAATTTTAATATAAACTAGTATAAGTGTTAATGTTACTTTTCACAAATATGTTATTAATTATGTTTATCTGTTTCAAGGGAGAGAAGAACCAAAATTTTCATATATTTAAAAAGGGGGGAATTTTGCAGCGGCCAGAATGTCCGATGCAAAGAATCTGGGTAATTGTACAGAATACCAGAATCAAACCTAACCGGGTTAAATAATTGACTAAATTTATATATAAAAATTTTAAAACATTATAAAAATAATAATATTAAAACTAGGGTAAATAATAGTAAAATGAAGAAAATTAGAAATAACTTTAGACTTAAAAAACATAAATTATAAGCAATAAGAAAAATTATCACTTCAAAGTGGATAGCCTAAATTATGTAAACAAAAAAAGACGGTAATTGTGTAGTATAACAAACTAGGCCTAGATGCCGGCTATTAAAATAATTGTACTTAAAAATAATCAGGAATAAAGAATGTAAATTAAGATGTGAGGAAAGTAAATTAGGCCTAGCTAGGGAAAATAGTATTTATGTAAAAGTAAAGATTAAATGTTAAAGTGTAATAGCCTAAGAAATTAGGTTATAATAGAAGAAGTCATATTTGATTTCGGAAAAATCCGCTTAGGGCATTGATTATAAATCTTGTCACTACGAAACGAAAGCGCTACAGTCGAACTTTGGATTAAGAATGTTAAAAAGTTAATTAAATTAAATGAGAAGAAATAAAGTCAAATATGTTATTAAATAAAAGGTAAAAATGCAAAGGACACATCAGAATACAGAAACGCCTTTTATAAAAAGGGAAACTAATCTTAGTTCAGAATTTCCGAACAAACAAAGTCAATTGCCATGGCAACGGCTTTCTGATTGGTCAAAAGTTGAAAAATGGATACTGGGACGTGGGAAGTTTGAAATTGGAGAAGTGGGCCTCACAAAAGAACGCTATCCAAGATCAGAATGCATTAGGCTCTCAAAGCGAGCAGACGTGTTTTTGTACCATGCGATCAGGACAAGAAAAAATGTTCTAAAAACAGAGTAAAAAGTGCTACGATGTGATCAAGGGAAGGAAGATATATATGAGCAAGGGCTCATATATACCCAGAACAAAATTTCGACCACCAAAATGCAAAATTAAAGAAAATAAGAAGACTAACCGAAATTATGGAGAGACGCCTACCTACCAAGACCCTTGAAGCTGTAACAGGACCGACAGATGACAACATTAATGAAGATAAAAAGATTTCTACAGTACAAGGTTATATAATCAATTTAATTATTCTTTTTTAAATAACATTTTACTTCAAATTATATTAACTTAATTTCAAAATTAAATAAGATGGGAATAACCTAAGGGACTGATTAGTCAACTCTCTTAGGTTACCCAAATTTAAGTAATAAAGATTCAAAATTGACTTTCCATTCCCATCGCTGTGGGAATGTATGGATTAAGTATAAAGATGTATATCTTATATGGCTTTTTCTAAGTGAATTTCTAATGAATAACTTCCAAAGAAGTTAATTGTTCAAGGCCTAGCCTAAAGGCATTACATAGTAATATTAAGTGTTTGAAAAAGAATCAGATTTTAAAATATGTTAAATTTAACTCTACTAATCAAAATTATATACAAAATTAATTATGGTAACTTTGATAATTTAAATTATATGTAAAATTAATGATAATAAGAAAATTTAAAAACAGAAGGAGATAATAATGTTTAGTTAAATGGCAAGTTGTATGAAATTTTGAAAAAATAATTAGTCAAGAAAATCCTGTGAAATTAAATAAAAACAATAATAATTAATTTGAACCTTGGAACAAATAAATAAAAATGTATATTTTCCAATTAGCTGTGTTTTCATTCTAGATAAGATAAGTTCACTAGGTATCCAGGTATAGTCTTTAAATCACAAGTGTCTCTCAAAGATTCCACTACCCGAAAAGGAGCTTGAACAGGGCTTATCGGAGGCTAATTGGTTTTATCAAAAATTCAGGGGTTGGTTCCTCTGAGAGGTTTATTCCTTGAGGCACAGGTCTATGAAATTAGGTTCGTAGTCAATGGATAAACCATTACTTTCTTACTGACTTAGCAATTGAGGAAGAGAAATAAACAACGGCAAAGGTTATAAAAAGTAAGTCGGTAAGAGAGTGCATGGCGTCTTTCCTGTCTGGAATGCCAAGGCCAGTGGCACCCTTCAAAGTGCTTACGCTTTGCATTTAAATTTCTGGAAAAACAAAAATTAGTAGAATATACGAAGGGTATTATTTAAATTTAAAACAGTGATCAACAAAATAAATCATAGTTTTATAAAATAAACAAATATTTAAAATATTTAAAGTTTATTAAATTTAAGAGGTGTTATTTGTTTCACAAGAAATAATTTTCTCTTTAATAAAGTCACGTAAACAAATATTAAATTAAAACGCATAAAAGTATTTAATATATACAAATAAAATATATAAACGTATACAACGTTTTTAAAACAGACTAAAGGGTATAAAATAATATTTCTTGACCCTTCTACAATTTTGAGGGAGAATTGTTAGTGGCTATTAATATATTTGTAATATTTGGATAGAAAAATTAGGGGCTCAGTCGGTAAATGACACAATTGGACAGTCCGGATGAATTCCAATCTGATTTCAGTGAATTGGAAATGCGATTCTCTGTAATTTATTACATTTACTCCGCCCCATTTTTTTCTCCACGTATTACAAATATATCCATAGCCTATTAAATATCTACCTCAAGTTTGTAGAAGAACTGTGAAAAATTATTTTCTGAATATTTCTTTTTATAAATAAATGGGTTATACCAACAAATATTGATTTCAAAATATATTTGCTCAAATATTAGGTAACAAAACTTAATTAAGAAATCATAACAAGCCTATTCTGTTTATGGGTTTCTATGATGTCACAAAACTGTCTAAGGTTTAATATTAAAATTATTTGAATGAATCAGTACTTTTTTCCATTTTACAAGTATATTCCACTACTTGTATATTTATTTTACCTTGACCTACGGGAATATTTCATGAGATCAAAGCAATTAGTCAATATATTTTGAACGATCAATTGCAATATTTATTTGAATATGATTGCATTGTTTCATCTACGCCAATGATATCACAACATTAGCATTGCTTTCGTAATACGATTGGGTAGTTATACACCTCTTTTATTTGTATTTAACCAACGCTAATTAGCCTATCATAGGCTATATGATCTACTTGATTTCTGCGCAGACTAGGTCAGGCACTTACACAAGGTACTAGAACTTACTTCTAGTGCATCTCAAATAAAACCTATTCTGGTGAATTTTAACTAAGTTACAGGGTAATAAATTTGGTACCTCATAGAATTGTAAAGATATTTATTTTACAAGGCAATTTTTATTGCAATATATATAGCAATATATATAGAAATAGATAATTAAGACACGTTGTTACGTATTTAAAATTATTATAGACTCATTTCTTTTATTTTAAACCCGCCGCCAAAGTCAGACAAAGCTCACCTGTGATAAGGTTTGTTCTGCCGTTTGAACGGCAGAGCAAGTTAGATCTTTCCGGAGTGTAGACCGATACCCCTACGTTCTGGTATATTATTATACTTTTCAATCTCCGTACCTTAGGTACTAGTATACGTGAATGCTACTATTTTATTAATTTTTAAACCGAATGTGACCAGTGCGGGGAATACGAACAAGTTTTCTGGCCAGAAATCGCTTATTTAATACGCGAGTGTGATAAGTGTGTATTCCATGGTGCACGTAAGTACAAACTATTAACTTATATAATTATAATAATTATTGGTCCTCCGAAAGTATTGTTATCAATCAAATTTGGTCCCAAGGGCCGGATCTTAAGCCTTAAGACCTATATACAAAAAAAAGAATACAATTCATTATATGTGTTCATTCTACAATTTCTACAAGATGTTTCAAACTTTGTCTGTGCATGCAAACACAGTTGGAAAACTAGTTCATGCCGCAGTATATGAAACAGCTGATACCTCTCTCATCTTTGTTTGGCTTTGGCGTGCATTAATATGTTGGTTTAAATTAATTGTAAAAGTTTATGAAAAGTGATTTCAGTTGTTTATAGAAGGTTATCTTATTGAGCCTACGTTGATTTGTTGTTTACTTAGGCTTATTATATCTCCGTTAAACATATACGCTCATAGGCCTAATCTCTTTAAAACATTTTGTAATTTAAAAATTAAAGCAGTTATCTCATCTTCTACTATAAAACCATCATTTAATCATGGCAAAATCTTTGGCAGTTATTAAACCAAAGAAAGACAATACATTTAGTCAAATTCAAGAGATTTTTGATCTAACAAAAAAAAAACATCTGTTAAGTAAATCCTGCAAAATTAGTTGGTGCGCGCTAAATCTATAATTAGGCTTCGTGAAGAATTTTCTGATATTTTAGACATTTATCATGAACTAGAAATACAGGCTAACTCGAATTTTCAACTCAACTACGCTCCTCTTAGCAGCATCAACGAGTTAGTCGATTATGTTAGTTCTACCGTATATTCGATAGAAAGTAAGATATCATCAACAAGGCCTAAATGTGAAATAGTTACTCCTCAGCTACATATACGACTGCCTAAGCTTGAACTCAAGCATTTCGATGGTGAATTTCTCCAATGGATGCCATTCATTAATATATTTAACGCTAGCATTCATGAACATGCATCGTTACCAGCAGTTTCTAAACTTCAATATTTATTGAACGTTATCTCCGGAGAACCGCTAAATTTAATTAAATCTCTCCCTATTTCTGACGCTAACTATAAAGTGGCCAATGACTTATTAAAAGAAAGATATCACTCGAAAAATGGATAGTGAACTTAGGAACCGTTTTGAAAACTTCCGTTCATCAAGTGTTACTCAAGAGAGAGTTGACTCCACTACAATACCTGATGCAGCGGAAATTATTAAGTTTTTAAGTAAAGAATGTAATGAAGTTGAAGATGCCAATCTTCATTCTCCTTTCACCTCAAAACCCTCCTCGTCTGGATAACGCACCCCCTCTGATTCCCAAAACAAATACTTTAAACAAAAGGTATCACTGATGTCCTACAATTATGGAGAAGGCTCCTCCATTAAAGTTAAACCTCATCCATGCTTTATATGCAATAAAATTGACCATAAGGTATATTCGTGTCCGGACTTCAAGAGTCAGGACGCCAAATCCCATCTCAAAATTGTAAAGGAAAAGGGGCGTTGTACCTCATGCTTAGGTACTCACCATCTTAACGACTGTTAGTCAAAGTTTAGTTGCTACAAATACCACAAAAATCGTCATACATTATTACATTTTGAAAATTACTCTACGCTGCAACGGACCACACCTCAAACTTCACGTCAAGACTCTCCGACACTTCAACAGGAAATAACCCCTTCTCCAATCACTATGACCTGTCAAGAAAAGCAGAATACGTCCCACAACTCTAATACTGTTCTCTTAGGCACTCTACTTGTTAAGCTTACCTCGTCTAACGGTATTGCTCATGTATTTCGTGCTCTTGTTGACTCTGGCAGTCAATCTTGTTTTCTCACTGAGCGTGCTGCTCAATTATTGTGTGCTCCTCGTACTAAGACACTCATAATGTGGTTGTATTGTCTCAGGTACCCTTACGCTCAAAAGGTCTCACCACAGTTGCTGTTGAAACTCTTGGGGGCAAGGCTATTTCAATTAATGAAAGATTTTTAATATTGGAAAAAATATGTGTTAACCTACCAAGCACACAGGTAGGCTCTGAAGTTCTTTCCAAGGTTCGTCCTTATGTTTTTGCAGACCCTATGTTTCACTTGCCAGGAGGCATAGACGTTCTTCTTGGTGGTGCTTTATTTCCACTCATACTTACTCAAGAAGCTTATAACCTCGGACTTGGTTTACCCATGCTAATAGGCACACACTTTAGCTTTTTAGTAATGGGTAACGCACCATGTCTATCTGGCAGTGAACTTCATAGTAACTCCAGCTCTCAATTATCAACTACACTTCTAGTTGTCAACGACATTGACCTTCACTACTCACTACAAAGGTTTTGGCAAGAGGAATAACTGCCTGCTGTGTCTAAGCTTTCTCAAGAAGATACATTATGTGAAGATCACTTTCTCGCCACTCATACTCGGGACCAATCTGGCCGATATTGCGTCCGACTACCATTCAAGACTAAACATCCTCCTCTGGGTCAATCTCGGTTAAATGCAGAAAAAAAATGCACTCTCTAGAGAAGAAATTTAGTGCTCAACCTCAATTTCGATCCCTATATACTGATTTTATGGCTGACTACTTAGCCTCTGGTCACATGATATACGCTCATAATACTGATCTAACTGTACCTCATTACTTCCTTCCTCACCATGGTGTTTTAAAGGAGTCTAGCAGCACAACTCGTTTACGTACTGTATTTGATGCTAGTTCTGAAACCTCTAATGGTATTTCTCTTAATAATATTTTATTAACAGGCAAAAAGATGCAAAGAATATTTGTGATTTATTACTAAATTTTCGGATTCGTAACGTTGTTTTTTCTTGTGACATTCGTCAAATGTATAGACAGGTAAAAATGCAGCCTGATGACCAGTGCTATCAGATGATCTTATGGCGTGAAAGTCCAGATCAGCCCTCTTTAATCTACAAGCTCACGACAGTGACTTACGGAGTGAATTGTTCACCGTATCTTGCCATTAGAACCTTACATCAGCTCGCTGCAGACGAAGGTGACTCCATTCCTGAAGCTGCAAATATTCTACGCACGCAGACGTTCGTAGATGACATCATCTCTGGAGCTGACTCAGAAGAAAAGGGTTTGAGCCTCCGTAAGCAACTCATCTCGCTCCTGGCTCGCGGAGGCTTTGAACTACCCAAATGCACATCGAACTCCAGTCAACTGCTGCAAGATCTTCCTGATGCTCATTTAGAGATCCCTGTATTCCATCAAGGCAGTAAACAACCACATTTCACTGTATTAGGTCTTCACTGGTCACCCTCTACCGATTCGTTTACCTATAATTTGAATTTTCCTCACAATTCCAGGACTAAACGTCAAATTCTCGGTATCATTGCCAAGATTTACGACCCTTGTGGCTTTCTCTCACCCATAGTTATGTGGGCCAAACGTTGTATGCAACTACTCTGGATCAAAGGATTAAACTGGGATGAACCACTTTCATCTGAACAATTGAAATTATGGCAAACCTTTACAGACTCGGCTAATACTCTACGAGAAATTGTAATTCCTCGTGCATTACGAATAACACACTTCAGAAACGTTGAGTTACACGGTTTCTCAGATGCTTTTGAGAATGGTTATGCCGCCGTCGTTTACTTGAGATGCCAACTTAGTGACGACTCTGTGTTAATTCGGCAAGTATTATCGAAAACTCGGGTAGCCCCTCTGAAAAGGCTCACGGTACCTCGATTAGAGCTAAGTGCAGCTAATTTACTCGCCCAACTAGTGGGATATGTTATCTCTCTTTTTGAAAATGGTGGAATTTTCTTCTGTATTTCTATGGTGTGATTCTACAGTAACACTGACATGGTTACAAGCACCTCTTCATCGATTGAAGACGTTTGTTGCCAACCGGGTAGCCCAGATACAAGAATTAGTGCCTTCTCATTACTGGAGACACGTAGCGAGTGAAGATAATCCTGCTGATTGCGCGTCGCGTGGATTACTTCCTACAGATTTACCACAGCACTCATTATGGTGGTACGACCCCTTTTGGCTACAAAAATCTAATGATAACTGGCCTGTATCTCATTTTATGCCTGCAAAACTTACTGACACAGGAGAAGAGAAACCCATTTCACCTATATCTCTCATATCAACTGCTCCTCATGAATGGGAGCTCCTCACTTAGTCTTCTCACTTTAGCCGACTCCAGCGTGTGATGGCTTATATTTTGCGATTTACTCATAACGCTCGTCATTCAAGAAAGCTCGATGGTCCTCTCAACACTCTGGAAATGAGAGCGTCAAGACTGGCAATTTTGAAGATGGTTCAAGAATCAGCGTTCAGAGACTACATCGTTGCCATGAAGAAGGATTCAACTACACCTGCCTCGTCACAACTCCGCCGACTCTCTCCTTTTCTCGACACGGATGATATCCTACGAGTGGGAGGACGTCTCAACGCTTTAAAACTTCCTACGGATGTGCAACAACCTGTGATTTTGCCCAAACGACATCATGTCGTCAACATTGTTATTGATTTTTATCATCGAATATACTTACACTCGGGCACTCAATTGACTCAATCACTTCTTGCACAGGATGTGTGGATACTCTCGGCCCGAAGTGTAACACGCTCTCGCATTTTTCAATGTGTTGTATGTTTTCGACACAAGCCTCACAATAAATCTCCGCTCATGGGTGATTTACCAAAAGCAAGATTAACTCCTTCTCGTCCGTTTCTCAACGCCAGAATTGACTACGGAGGTCCTTTTAACATCAAAATGCACAATTTGCGCTCGATTCGCTTGACCAAAGCATATATTTGTATCTTTGCTTGCCTTGTGACAAAGGCTGTACACATTGAAGTAGTATCGGACCTGTCGACAGATGGGTTTATTGCCGCTCTCACCCGATTTGTGTCTAGACGCGGTCTTTGCACAAATATTTATTCTGACTGTGGAACGAATTTCGTTGGAGCGAATAATGCTTTACAAAATCTCATCATCTCTTCAGGCCGAACCCCCTTGCTGAATTCTCATTACAACACAATATCAACTTTCATTTCAACCCGCCTGCAGCTCCTCATCAAGGTGGTCTTTGGGAAGCAGCAATCAAGAGTGCAAAACATCACCTCCGACGTGTCATCGGTGAACATATTTTAACTCTATGTGAATTTTCCACTCTCACCACTCAAAAAGAGGCTATTTTGATTTCGAGACCTCTCACACCTCTGTCAAGCGATGCCTCAGACCTCAATGCACTCACCCCGGGTCACTTCTTAATAGGATCTTCATTGGTTTCAGTTCCAGACGAGGATCTTTTCAACGTTCCTGCCAACCGACTCAAGCACTGGCAGCTAATCAAGGCCTTTCACCAGCGTATTTGGAAGAGATAGCATCTAGAATATATCCATACTCTTCAGCAACGGGGGAAGTGGAACGTGCCAACTGTCAACCTGCGCGTCGGCGACCTCGTTAGTGCATCAACCTGCACCACCTCTCGCATGGCCTCTGGCTAGGATAAGTAGTGTTTCTCCAGGAAAGGATGGTGTAGTAAGAGTGGTTCATTTTAAGATAAAGCAGGGAACCTTGAGAAGACCCGATCACAAGGTTTTCCCTCTACCTCTACGCTCATAATGAACTTGCGTCATAGTGCGCTCAATTTTTGTAAAAGAGATATTTTTATTTTCCTTTATGAACTTTTTATTTTTATAAACTCTCAAGATATTATAGTTGTGTTAGTTCTCTTTGAATCCTAGAAGGATTCAAGGCCCCCAGTATGTTACGTATTTAAAATTAATATAGACTCATTTCTTTTATTTTAAACCCGCCGCCAAAGTAAGACAAAGCTCACCTGTGATAAGGTTTGTTCTGCCGTTTGAAAGGCTGAGCAAGTTAGATCTTTCCGGAGTGTAGACCGATACCCCTACGGTCTAGTATATTATTATACTTTTCAATCTCCGTACCTTAGGTACTAGTATACGTGAATGCTACTATTTTATTAATTTTTAAACCGAATGTGACCAGTGCGGGGAATACGAACAAGTTTTCTGGCCAGAAATCGCTTATTTAATACGCGAGTGTGATATTCCATTGTGCACGTAAGTACAAACTATTAATTTATATAATTATAATAATTATTGGTCCTCCGAAAGTATTGTTATCAAACACATGTAGTATATTCCCATGTAACAATAATGATCACAGATACATTTTTTCGTTTTTAAATTACGTAGGCTATATGACGTAAATTACACGTTGAAGGATATCTCATAAATGCAACGCCACCCACATAGCTACAGGAGTCGTTTAGTTACAAGCATTTGGAAAACAGTACACTACAGTTTTAACCCTTTATAACCATATTATACGACAGTAATACATTGTAATTAAAGCATACATTAGGTCTAATGGTTTTCGAAATGAAAGTACAACATAATTTATATATATATATATATATATATATATATATATATATATATATATATATATATATATATATATATAATATATATAGCCTATACGCGGTTTTTTTAAAATTTTGAAATGAGAACTAAATGGAATCTCTTAATGTAAATTCTATATTTAAAGACAAAAGAACTGGAAATGCCTTTTTGTAATATAAATTCAAAGAAGATCTGTTAATAAACCGTGTTTTAACAAACGCCTAACAAACACAAAGAAAATATGCCTTTAATTTTAAACCTTAAGAATAGAAAATGTGTCTGAAATTAATTTTGAAAATTAAAAGAAACATTTTGTAGCAGTTACCCAAGACAAATCAGGGATTGTTTCAACATTAATAAAGAATATTTTTAATTATCAAACCCTTACTAAAGTCGGTAATTTCTCTTGCGAGGAAAGTGTAATGCGGGTAGCCTGCCGCAAGTAATTTCTCCTCTTCCAACTAAATCCATTTCGGCCTTCAATAATAAACTCCAAAATGAGGAGGGGGGCAGAAAGGATGCCTTGATAAATTAGGGTGTTGCAAATGTCTGTCAAAATATTTGTTCCAATAATTAAAACATGATCAATAATAAAGTCATTTCATTGATAGGTTGTTATACATCTTACAAAAATATTATCCATTTGAAACCCCTTCTGGTTCTGATTATATTTTACGTTAATTTTTATACAACTATTAAGAATGTTCAAGTTATTTGTCTCTATGGTTGAATTTGATTAAAACTCTATATTTTATTTTACTAACCGTATATCTATCAGGCCCTTTAAAGGCCCTACTATCTAGCATAGTGTTTTTCAGTCTTTAATAGCTACTGCGAATGTTCAAAAACGTATTCAGCTTGTATGTAAACCTGCCTTAAATAAGAAAATCGTATCCAAGCGAGGAAAATTAAAGCCTGCCCTTTCCTACAGTATATCCTCTGTTCCATTCACTACATAGTGCAGTATCGTAACTTTGATTTGTAAGTAACTATGTCATATGGATCACAATTGAGTTGAATGCCAGATGGTGCACGGAAACTAACGCCAACGAGTCGCTCATCAGATATATGGGTTAGTTGGGTTAGTTAATTATAACATTTTTATTCTGATGTATAACAGCAGTAATGGTTCATACATTTATGAACAGTGGACAGATTTAAATAAAATTGTTACATAAGGTAACACACATCAGTTTTAAATAAATATTTCATCACAAAACATTTCTTGAACATTAAAAATCCCCCAATGAAATATATTTGTAACTTTGTAGCTTATAAAAACTTCTTTATACATGGAACTACTAAAAGTTAAGATTTGACGTGTTTCAATAAAAACATAAAATGTAAATGTAACTCGCATTTCATGATGAGTAAGGTTTTATATTTTCTAATATTTAAACTACATAAGCCAATTTTAGTTCGATGCTATTACAATATAAAAGCCTCTCAGAGTAGTTACACACAATTTACCTCCAACCTAATTAATTCTGGTGCATTAAAAGCCTCTCGTTGCTACTTCATGACTGTGGTATAGCAGCTCCTTTTTTAACCGATTATCTGGCTTTCATCCTTAATAATCTACCGTTAGCATGGATCCACTGACAAACAATTGTATTGTTACAGGTGATAAGTTTGTGGCTGCTCAATATTATACTGCAGCAGTTCCGCCCTTACTTCATTACTGTGGTATAGCAGCTCCTTTTTTAACCGATTATCTGGCTTTCATCCTTAATAATCTACCGTTAGCATGGATCCACTGACAAACAATTGTATTGTTACAGGTGATAAGTTTGTGGCTGCTCAATATTATACTGCAGCAGTTCCGCCCTTACTTCATGACTGTGGTATAGCAGCTCCTTTTTTAACCAATTATCTGGCTTTCATCCTTAATAATCTACCGTTAGCATGGATCCACTGACAAACAATTGTATTGTTACAGGTGATAAGTTTGTGGCTGCTCAATATTATACTGCAGCAGTTCCGCCCTTACTTCATGACTGTGGTATAGCAGCTCCTTTTTTAACCAATTATCTGGCTTTCATCCTTAATAATCTACCGTTAGCATGGATCCACTGACAAACAATTGTATTGTTACAGGTGATAAGTTTGCTGCTGCTCAATATTATACTGCAGCAGTTCCGCCCTTACTTCATAACTGTGGTATAGCAGCTCCTTTTTTAACCGATTATCTGGCTTTCATCCTTAATAATCTACCGTTAGCATGGATCCACTGACAAACAATTGTATTGTTACAGGTGATAAGTTTGCTGCTGCTCAATATTATACTGCAGCAGTTCCGCCCTTACTTCATAACTGTGGTATAGCAGCTCCTTTTTTAACCAATTATCTGGCTTTCATCCTTAATAATCTACCGTTAGCATGGATCCACTGACAAACAATTGTATTGTTACAGGTGATAAGTTTGTGGCTGCTCAATATTATACTGCAGCAGTTCCGCCCTTACTTCATGACTGTGGTATAGCAGCTCCTTTTTTAACCGATTATCTTTCTTTCATCCTTAATAATCTACCGTTAGCATGGATCCACTGACAAACAATTGTTTTGTTACAGGTGATAAGTTTGCTGCTTCTCAATATTATACTGCAGCAGTTCCGCCCTTACTTCATGACTGTGGTACTGCAGCTCCTCTCCGAGGGAGCGGCGAGGGGGCGGCGAGGGGGCGGCGAGGGGGCGGCGAAAGGGCGGCGAGGGGGCGGCGAGGGGGCGGCGAGGGGGCGGCGAAAGGGCGGCGAGGGGCGGCGAGGGGGCGTCGAGGAGGCGGCGAGGGGGCGGCGAGGGGGCGGCGAGGGGCGGAGAAGGGGCGGAGTGGGGCGGAGAGGGGGTGGAGCTTACCTCACGCCTATATATATAGCGACCGCGGACAACGACTGGTATCATTCTAGTTTGTAACTTCTTGTGTGCTAGATTGCATTTTGTAACAAGACCCTCTGATGATGATGACATGGTCATCGAAATTTACATAAGGGTTTAATCTTAAGTAACTTGTTTTATTTGTAGTTTTTTATTATTTTTGTGGTATTGGGGTTCTTTTCAATATTTTTATTATAATTCAGGAGAATTAAAAAGCTTCTCGTTTCTAGGCCTACTTAAGGCTCTTTCTTTTTTATTACATTTAATAATAACACAAAATATTTCTTTGGCAATATTTAAATAATTAAACCTATTTTAAAAAAGCTATATATGTTTTAGTTTATAGTGCGATTGTACTACAGTATTCTAGGAAGACCCAAATAGTTTTGCCTGTACTTTTATTCTCCAGCTTGACTCAAGCTTAAGAATAAGCGCCTAACCCAAGGCAGTTGAAGTAGTTAGAATAGTCTAAGTAGTTATTGCTTTTTAGAATATTAATTAGGAAAAAAATGGGTGTACAAGTCGCGAATTAAATGGTAAAGTTATTAGTAAAGGAACCTATGAAGCATTATTTTTTTAATTTACAAAAATTGCCACAAACTAAAAGTAGTAATAATAACTCTTGTATGAAACCATAACACTTTCGCTACCGAGCGGCACATATATGTGTCGTTTTTTTTCTCTCTACAAAATGGCGGTAAGAATTCGATCTTTCCACACAGACCGCATTATGTGGGTCCGACCTTCGTTACAAACCAGAAGTGTAATGTTGTTGTAATAAGTTATTATACTACATAAAAACCCTAGAACTATTTTTGTTGAATATATGTTTGTGTTTGTTGTTTTTAGTGTTTTGGGGGATGACGCAAATATGAGCCGGTCGGTCTATAGCACGAAAATCCCTTTCGTAAATCGAGCGTCCTCAGCAAGAGCCACTACAAAAGCTTGTATCAACAAACGCCCAATTAACTCGTCTGGAATAGTCATGCTGGACAGATGTAACATAGGCTACATGACATATCTAAAAAATACAGATAATATAAATATATTGTAACAAAGATAAAATATGTTTGCATTTGAGTACCATATACACCACAGCTAAAATGAAACTGAGCGACGAGCGGAAGTTTACCGTCGAATTGGCAACAAGGTTCACCAACGCAGGAAGATGTGGTTGTCCCATTCGCCAAGACTGCGGTAGCTCCTACTCCCTCTGCCTGATTTCACCTTCGTAGAATCATATTCTGTTTTAAAACAAACAATAGCCGTCAGTCATTTAAACTACCCCGAGCGGCGCATATGTAGGACGTTGGTCCAGGAATAGAGACCGTACAACGCATATGTAAGTCGGCTGGTATATACTAATAGTTATTTTGTTAACATTACGGCAGCAAACGTGATAAATTACTACTCAATGTACAATTGTGTATAAAAAAACATACATCAACAAGATTTCAAACAAATAGCTTAATAAAGCTGTATCATAATGACATATTTACTCATGAAAAGCTTTGAGTGTGTCCAAAGAAAATTATATAATATAATGTAGCATTGCTGTACAAGGTTTAATTAGGTAGTATGTGTCAACATTGTTTCTCGACGAATACCACGTCTTATATTCCCAGCGTATCTAATTATTCATTTTAATTTACAATTTTTTAATTTTTTTTTTCTTGAATGGGTGTCTTTTGCAAAATTTATTTATTTATCTTAAAGCTTAAGTCAATCATTGTTATAATCATGGCAACAATGTTTTTAAACTGGATACTGTTTTGACCTCATTGTTCATATTTTCACGCGGCCATAACCACATTTCCTTAGTATTCACTTATGTTTCATTTTTTATAACATACTTAGGGTGGTTAATAAAACATACACACTTAGGTTCTAGATAGTATACAAAAATATATTAACAGAACAATCGAAAAATAACTTTTTTCGTTTCGTTTTTCCCATAGTTTGAATTAGAAGAAAAGAAAGCTGAATATACTATTGTATTCAATCATCTAATAACCATTAAAAACCAACTAATAAACAACTCATTTTCTAAAATTGAAAATATATCTGATTCAACATTTTCTTGTTACACACACACACACACACACACACACACACTCACACACACACACACACACACACACACACCACACACACATACACACACACACACACACACACACACACACCACACACACACACACACACACACACACACACACACACACACACACACACACACACACACACACACACACACATACACACAGACATTCGCAGTCATATATATATATATATATATATGACTGCGAATGTCTGTGTGTATGTGTGTGTGCGTGTGCGTGTGCGTGTGTGTGTGTGTGTGTGTGTGTAGGTGGTGTGTGTGTGTGTGTGTGTGTGTGTGTGTATTACGTTTGCGCTTCAGTTAACTTAAATACATCCTATTTCTTGTAACATGAAATAAACGCATTTTTATATATTTACATTTTTCAATTCATACGCAAATAGAACAATTAAAACATTGGCAGAAGATATGCAACAGTCACTAATATTAGCTGCATAATGGGATACAACCAAGTGCCTAAACAGTTATTTGTTCTTCTGAAACCAAGGATATGATGTTAAGACTGACTTTTACGTCTGATGTAATTTATTTACAGATTTTATGTACTCAAGTCCTATTTTTAGGTTCTGTTTCAAGCACAAGTAGATTATTCAAAAAAGAGAAAAACTTTGTTCTTTTTTACCATTTTAAGAAAAAACAACCAACTTTTAAATTGCTTGAACTATAAATTGTATATTGTATTAAGTAAATTGTTTAACCGATTCTAAAACACACAAAAACGAGGCCTGGGACATTATAAGAATCGCATAAATATAAGGTACTTGTGCATGTGACCTAATTAAACCAAAAACATGTCAAAGTTTAAAAATAGAATTCCTAAATCGCGAGTGGCTCACTCAACATGCATGTTTTTTTTATTTCCAATAAAGTCTAATCATATATTATAATGTAATGTAGCCCAATGTACGTCCAAAATATTTTTACTAAAACAAAAAATATCTAGTTTGTAAAAATATTAATAGAAAAATGTATAATATAAAAATACAATCGCGTTGATTTACAAAGTAAAATAAACTTCCTAAGAAAGCGACAAAAAACATTTATCAAAATTAATTTCTAAAAGGAAGTTTCGTATTCGTGTTCAAATAAGATAGCAACATAACGAACCAGTGACATTTTGAGTTCGGCAGCAAGACGATCGATTTTATATAGACTAATCACATATTATATTGTAATGTATAACAATGTTCTTCCAAAGCATTGTTACGATCACAAAAAATATCTAGTTTGTAAAAATATTAATAGAAAAATGTATAATATAAAAATACAATCGCGTTGATTTACAAAGTAAAATAAACTTCCTAAGAAAGCGACAAAAAACATTTATCAAAATTAATTTCTAAAAGGAAGTTTCGTATTCGTGTTCAAATAAGATAGCAACATAACGAAACAGTGACATTTTGAGTTCGGCAGCAAGACGATCGATTTTATATAGACTAATCACATATTATATTGTAATGTATAACAATGTTCTTCCAAAGTATTGTTACGATCACAAAAAATATCTAGTTTGTAAAATATAAATAGAAAAATATATAATCTAGAAATATACAATCGCGTTGATTTACAACCCGTGATGCTGATTTGCTTTTCATATCTAGTTTCTTTGACGTCATTGCAGTAAGATAATTTCGATCAATTCACTCCTTAGCTTTATCCACACGCGCAATCAATAATGAGATATGCACTTATTTAACTTCGTCAAGTCGGCTTCCTTATTGGTTTACCCTAGAACTCCTCTCGACCCTCGCTAATTAATGTATTCAATTACTTAACGTATTCAAAAGTAAGGACAAGTTGGAGCAATAATATATGATAATATGGAAACATGAAATAACATGATATAAAATTGATTAAAATAAAATTTTTTCATTAAACTAAATATTAGGTTTTAACAAATATTCTATAAGATTTTTTAAATACATTGTTACACTCCATACTTGTTTAAAAAGATGTCTTGTTTATTTAATGATTTCCTGTCGTAATTATACAATTTAATTATTTTTGTACTGTTATAATTAATAATTTTCTTTTAATTTCCCTTCAAAACGGAGTAACACTGTTATATCAGTTTTTTTCTTCAATTGAAAACGTTTATTTAAAAGTCTTGTTGAAAACTCTTTTTAATTTAAATGAAATATGTTTTGATGTAAAATAAAAATGATGTTTCTAGTTAAAATAATCGTCACTTATTTCTGCTTAATTTTTTTTCCCTTTATATTTTAATAACCTAAATTAGTTATTGGGTCTTGGGAATCAAAACGAATAGTTTTGTAAAAGCGCATTGAAAATAGATGTTCTTGTTAAGATTATTACAAAATTATGATTATATTACTACTACTACTACTAATAATAATAATAAATATATTTGCATTATTTTTTGTAAAAGCTAGACGTTTTTACAAGCTACGAGTAAAATCCCTCTAACCATTTCTAATAGCCATTAACTTCTAAATTTTAAGAGACATTGTTCTGCACAGATGTTGGAACGCGCCTCTTATTGTCTTAATTTATCTCCACGATGTATTTTACGATTAGAGCTTTGTTTTCAAATGTCATTACTCTTGCCAATCAATCCCTCATTTCTTGAGTGTATTGTATTGGGAACAGAGCATGGCTTTTTATATAATTACCGATTCATTAAATCAAATAATTTGGACATTCAAAAAAACTAAAGGAAAAAGGAGGAATATTTAGAAACGCTGATCATTTAATTTCGGTGGCACTGATGAATGAAACATTTTATTATGAATAAAACATAATTATTTAAAGTAGTAAAAATGTGTGTGCAACCCTTATTACCAGGAATAGTCTATGCTTAGACGAAGTAGATAGAGATAGCCGTTTCCAGTCAAACAAAAAAACTTAAAATATATATCTTTTAACATTTAATCTTGACTTAACTTCTTTTCGTCTACAAATTGAAAATACGAGTTATTTAAATTCACCTTAAACTATGATATTATCTTATAAATGTAATTATAATTGCGTTTAATGTATAAAAACAAAAATTATTGATAAGAAAAATTTCATCTATTAAATGTGTAGGCCTAATGTAATACATTTGTTATTAAAACGATTTTGTTCTATTTCCGTATTTCACTTTGGACCCTTTACGGAAAGATTACTTTTAATGTACTAAAGGCTAGGATGTGAGAGATGATTTATTCTGGAAGGTAGATTGCTCCGAGAGCAAACACGCTTATGCAGACACTGAAAACTAAAGGCGTAACATGAAAGGAGGGAATGACTTGAAACTTTATGATGTTACTCCTTAAATGATCGGTGAATACAATAACAAATATAGGGTCTATAGTTATAAAATTATAAATCGATTATATACTTTATATTTATAAAACATTTTTACAATAGCAATGATTATTTTAGTAAGTCAATAATGAATAGCAGTCTTTTATAAAAAATAGAAGGGATATGTTTTTGCTAGCTTGGTTGACAGTTTCGATGTAGAAGCATACCATGTGATAAAACATCCTTCTGTCGCAATTGCTCTAAACAGATGAACAACATTTCTAGTAAGCAAATAACATTTTGTAGCGTTCACATACACTCCGGCATAATCAAACATCAAAAAATGATGCAAAAGAAAAATCATAGTGGACGAATAAGGACATAGTAACATAAAACAATACTTAGGCCTTCTGAAAGCAAAACTATTTATGAAAAGTACAACTGTGATTTATAAGAAAACAACAAAAACTTGCCGCATTGGAAGATAAAGCTGCATTTAAGCTGAAGAAATATTTACTTTGGCTTTAAGATATTTTGGTAGACGACCATGATTAATAACCATGAATAATACCTGTTATTCTCCGTCATTAATTTTATTGCTGTCGTGTAAGGTTGTAATGCGCAAACAGCTGATATAGCTTTATTTATGCGTTAAACACGGGTAGCCTTCTAATGACCAAAATTCAACTAACCAAAATGTACACAACACTACCAACATTACTACCCCAGAGCAATTAAACTGGCGAATAATCTATGGTTATTCAGTTATAGGCTATATATTGACCTAGAGAGAGGTTATGCTATACATCCATATAATACGTTGAATACACAAATATTTGAGAAAATTATAAAATTATTGAAAATTTTTGATAAATAATTCTAACAAATTTTACAGTTAAATGTTTACAGAAAAATATATATGTAAGGGTTAAGATGAGTGTGTGAGTGTCTGTGAGTGAGAGTGTAAATATGTGTGTGTGTGTGTGTGTGTGAGTGTGTTTGTGTGTGTGTGTGTTTGTGAAGATATTTTGCCAATAAACCTTTCGTTATACAAAATAAAAATATACCTTTTGAAGTTATTTTTTATTAAAATTCCAATGTTACACTTCCGCAAATTTATACAAATCGAACAAAATTTTGAAATAAGAAATCAACTAAAATACATTTTGACAATTTACGTGTCAATTACATGCTGCAGTTTATTTGTATGGTGAGCAACAACCCGCTTACTCTAGTTTCAATCCAAATCAACGGTACTGTAGAGGCAATGTAATTTTAGTATAAGTCTATATTTATGTAAAAAGGATCAAAAGCAGTAATATAAAACAAGTAAACCTATGAATCTTCTTCAGTATTGTAGAAAAATGTCGCTTTGACGAGGCAAGACTTTCAAATTTATCCGGACGACTTTTCTACAACTAATTTATTGTACATCTCCAATCGTTACTAAACTCATGGTCTACATGGAGATATTCGGCAGTTAATTAATAATTGGCTTTAAATTTAATAATTACATAACAAACTAATTCTGAAATTGTGTCATAAAACATTTTGTAGATTTGACTCGTTTGAACTAGCGTCTTTTCCCTCTAAACAACTTTATAAGAATGACAAAGTTGTAAATAACAAATCTCACGTCAAGACTAACATCGGGCGCTAAAGTACATGGTAAATACAGGCATATTATGGTTATATTAACCACACCAGGCTAAGGTCGTTTTAAAAAATGTTAACACTTATTTCAGCAGAGGGCCTTTAAATTGCTAAAGGCAAGACTGTCAACAATACGTTAGCTTTCCTGTAAGTATTACCTCATTATTCAGAGTAAAAGAAAGTTTTAAATATATATATATATATATATATATATATATATATATATATATATATATATATATATGTGTGTGTGTGTGTGTGTGTGTGTGTGTTAAGTCGAGAAACATTACAAATATATTATTAAGCATTAAACTTATTCCAGTGTGTTATGGACAGACATGCAATATCTCGAGGCGATGGAAGCGTAGTCTATAGACGAAGAAAATCGTCACATGAAAGTATGTCAAGAGCGCATTCAGGCAAGCATCTCTAAGAACATCTCTACGCTATCACTTGCATATTTCTTCATTAAACAGAATTTTTTCCAACCATATTTAAACTTTTATATTTTTAAAACATTCCATATTAGTTATAATTATTTATAAAATATATAACACTAGTTTTAGTACCTGCTACGAGATAATAATTTCCATATTTTCTTTAGAAATATAATCTTTCCAGATAACCTTTTTGTCAAGTTAATTTGATTCACTTAAAGAAAAACAATATTCATTTTAGTAATGTCGAATTTTATATTAGAAATGCAACTAATTTATTTTACACTATATGTGAGTGTATGTGTGATGTCTGTGTCGTATGTGTGTGTGTGTGTGTGTGTGTGTGTGTGTGTGTGTGTGTGTGTGCGTGCGCGCGCGTGTGTGTGTGTCTGTGTTTGTGGGTGTGTGTGTGTGTGTGTGAGAATATTTTGCTTTTAAACTTTTCACACAAAAAATTAAAAATATACCTTTAGAAATTATTTTTTATCGAAATTCCAATGTTATAACCCCACAGAATTACACAAATCTAACGAAATTGTTATCAACAAAAATACAGTTTGATTATTTACGTGTCAAAAACCTTTTGATAAATAAAAAAGTAAAATAAATTTTGATTTGGATAATAGTTAAATTTAAAACCTAATGATCTTATAAAAAGCCCTTTAAAATATAAATGGTGAAAAATGATCACAGAATATACTGTAGATCAGGGGTTCTCAACCTTTTAGGCTCTGAGCCCCCCTTCACACTTTGGTGTGAGGTCACGCCTCCCTTCACGGATTAAGTTAATTTAGACCTATATATGATACATTTACTTATATTATGTTTGAGTAAAATGACTTTGAACTTAGGCTAGACATACTCTAGTAAGGGTAAGGAATATAAAATCATATTTGCTCAAATATAAATTTTATTTACACAAATCATCGAAAAAATCACAACAAAATATCAATAATGTAACCAGAAAAATGTGCACTACTTTTGTAGTCCTAGTGTGAGGGCTGGCACTGTTTCTCGTTAACAATGTTTTGTATGTTTGGATGAAATTTTTACAAAGAACACCGCAGGTCACTTTCCACATCTAGTCTGGCTCGATATTTAGATTTTATATTAGCCAGGGCTGAAAATCCTGTCTCGCATAGATAAGTTGATGAAAATTGTACAAGCAACTTGACTGCCTCCATTGCTACTTCTGGGTAAACAGGAAGATATGGTAGCAAGAAATCTTCGAGATCCATGTATGGGAAATCCAATTTAGCTTTAGAATCACATTGCAAATCAATTGTTTGTTCTTGAATGTGATCAGGAAGTATATCAATGTTGATTTGAAAGGGGTCTCTTGTTAACTTGAATTCCCAGATTTCCGAGCTTATATCTGGGAAATAGGCTCCGATTTTGTTCTTCAGAGACAACAAATGCTCAGATATTAGGTCCTTCATTTCATTTACTAGGTCTTTTGGAAGACTTTGGGTACCATCCAGGAGGTTGTTTAATTTTGGAAAGGAAGAAAAGTTCGGCTGCGAAATGTGCAGGCGGCGTTGCCAAAGACCCATCTTCTCAGCAAAACTCTTAATTGAATCATATTTCTTCAAAGTACTTTTCTGACCTTGTAGCTTTAGGTTCAGAAGATTTATTGTTTCGAAAAAGTCTGACAAATATGCCAGGTAAAAGATAAATTTGTAATCTGTAAATTTCTTGTACAGTTCTTCACTTGAACCCATCAAAAAGATTTCAAGTTGAACAATCTTGCAAGCATATTACCTTTGGACAACCAACGAACTTCGGTGTGAAAGATACGTGTTTCTTGATCACTGTTCAGTTCTTGACATAACACTCGAAAACTTCTGGTGTTCAAAGCACTGGATTTGACGTGATTCACTACTTTAACTGCTAAGTTCAAAGCAGCATTAAGTGATTCAGGGAGAGTCTGGTAAGCCAAAGGTTGTCTGTGGATGATACAATGGGATCAAATTATTTTAGGATTTTTTTCTTAGCCAATTCAATAAATCCTGATCGGCAACCTGTCAAAGCTTGAGCTCCATCAGTACATATTATAATAACTCTCTCTCAGGGAAGTTCATTAGCTTCTAAAATTGTTTGAAGCGCAGAAAGTATATCGACTGCTATAGTTGTTGTTTAAAGATTTTTTGAAAACAGTATTTCTTCAAGGAATTTCTTTTTATCTATATATCTACAGTAAAACAACAACTGCACTTGTTTTGAAATGTCTGTTGTTTCATCGCACTGCAACGCAAAGAATGGGGAATACAGTCAAAGTTGTATTGAAAACTATTTTACAACAATTCACTGACAGTTTTATTTTTATGTAATTCAATTACAATTCGGATCAATTGTATCCCGATGTTTCTATTTACTTAGCTTCACGCACCACACGCTTGTGTAAACCCACGGCAGGCTGCACAAAATGTTTGATGGGAATTATTTTGTATTTCTGTACTTTGTATATAAATTTTAAAATAATGTATTAAAGATTTCCATTCTATGACAATTTATTCATAGGAACACACACACACACACACAGAGATGTGGACAAAGAGGAAGGAAAGCAATTGAGAAAAGTGAAAAGGAGGGAAAGTGGAGAGAAAAGAAGGAGTAAGAGAAAGAATCTAATTATATTTGTTTTGTATTTTGTATTTTATTAACGTTTTCCAGCGTTAAATCTATTCTCAAAAATATGTTTTTCAAAAATAATAAAAAATAATAAAACTAAAACCAAATAACAAAAATTGAATTATGAAGAATTAAAAACATGTAGCTTAAGGAATTCCAGTAATTTCTAATGCTTTTCGTGTTCAAGGAGTGTTTCTGGAATATATCTGGAAGATGTAAAGTCATACACGAGAGAATCTTCATGCAGGTTTAATTATCACTGGAACAAGCCCTTAGATCAGTTATAATAATGACTTTTCCCTCTTGCTACAACAACCCCCGAGGTATAATTTTAATTAGAGTATAAACTAGATAAAATACTTAAAATATAGGCTTGGAATAATACCTGAGTAGTTATATTTTTCATAGGGCATCAAAAGGTAATTATATAGGTTCACAAACGTAGCTAAATGTACGACTTTATACATGATGGTTGGTTCTTAAAACACTAAATTATTGAAATTCTACTATACTAATCATATATAATATACTCATTTCTGTTTGAAATATTTGTAAATATTTAAGTAAATATTTCTCCCTTTCTTAAAACTACGACTTTTTCCGTTGTTTATTTTAAAAACTTAAATAGAACTCTAAAGAAATACTGCTTAGATAGTAAGTTTTGAAAATGGAGTTATTCCTAAGCACTGAAAAATATTTTAACGTTAGGAAAAACAGAAGAATATACTAAAATATAGGTTATACTAAATGATTGTTTAGAATACGTATGTACTTTTCATAATAACAAAATACGTTTGTAATAGCTTTTATGGATCCTATCGATTTGCGAATCTTGAACATGATGTTTAAACCTGATGAATTAATGATTTCACCAACCAAAATCTTGGTAAATGTATAAAAAAGGTACTGAGGCGTAGTTAATGGGACCTAAGCTGCTAGGAAGTGAGGGGTGACTCGCAAAAAGATGAAAAGCATACGCAAGTTGTATAGCACAACTTATCGATCAGCAGGTAAAAGCTTTGGAACATCACAGGAGGCATAAGACATTTTGAAAGTTGAATCCCTGTGTTTCTATAATGCATCTGCTACTCTGATGAGTAGTTTTAAATAATAATTTTTTAAATAAATTTACACGCAATAATTAGATTAGAGGTCGAATATTCAATAGAGGTAGAATAAATAATGCAATAAAGTGTAGATGAAAAATCAAAATACCACTCTGGATACCTTTGGATGTTTGCTGTGATCAAAATATATTTAGAAAATCGTTAGAGATTTGTATTTTGAAAAACAGTCTTCCAGCTGATGATTAAAACCATTTGATATATTCACCCTTAGGTTTTAAATCTTCAGCTGATATAAAATTTGTATTTACCCTTTGGAAGATTGAACTTTTGGTTATTGTAAAGTATTCATGTTTCTTAATCATAAACTAATAGTCTAAAAGCCCAACATTCGATCCCACGTAAGGGCGTTTCAGCATCTTAATTACAAACAAATCTTGTAAAATTAATACTATGCTTTGAGTTAAACTTATTTTCATTTATAGTTTAGCTGGCAATGATAGTACGTCAGCATACTAGCCTTTCTACTTACATTGTCTGGATGTCCAACGACTTAATCTTTAAATAAATATCACTTGATTTATATCGTCAAAGAGTGATAAAACACAACTTTAAAAACAAAAGTATATTTTTAATTACAGAAAATATCAATTTTTATCAAGAACATTGTTTTCAAAGTCAATCAATTATATTTGTAAGCGTTTTCAGCCCCTTTAATATTTAAAACCAAGTAAAACTAAACCTGAGTTTTTTTTATTACACAAAGTTTTCCATTAAAATTAACTCCTAACTATGACCTAATCATTAAAACATTTGATAGTATTTCCCCAAAGAGAATATTTTGAACTTGATTCATTTTCTTTTATTCTTGTGTATCTTTCCATTACATTTTATCTTTGTAATTTAAAAATTACCTATATTATAACAATATCTGGATAGCTAAGTTTTCTCTTAAAAACCAGATATTTTCTGTTCTTATAGTAGTGAAAGAACCTCTCAACTTCTCGCTGCCACTTGAAATTCAACTAAACTCTAGTAGGCCTTAAATAATTAGCGGGTGAAACGAAGTGTTAACCGCATTACCTTCACTGAATGCCATATGTTACGAGTAAGGCCTGCTCATCATATTATGCTTCCTTGTGTTTTATTAACTCTTAAAAATACATTAATCCCTGCAGTGAAGAAGAAATTACTGTATAAAGTAAACATATCTGACACATGTGTACGTATCCAATCATTTGAGTCACGCAGATTAACGCTGATGCATGTAAATATATTTTTTGTATCACTTCAAGGATTATTTCAAGGTTGCCAAGTAATCCAAAAATATTTCAAACATCTCTAAAGTTCGTGTTAATAGTGATACTCACTCTTGTTAAATTATCCACACATTGTTTTCCTAGTGTTTGAAAAAACGATTTGCTAACATGAAAGAAATGTTCAAAGATTTTTTTCCTTTTGTATAAAGGTGTGAAAATCTAAAATTTCTAAAACATCCGATATTATTGAATCGTGTATGTGAAGCTTGTTCAATCATACTTTTAAGGGTTATTAATGAAGCTCCCTTTTCGACATTTTCCTAACGTACTCCAACCGCTGCAATCGAACGCGCCAGAATTAAACAAACATTCAATAAAGTTCTTTAAAACTTTACGAAAATTATAATATTCATATGGAAATATATTCTAAATTCAATTCAGAAACTAATATCTTTATTATTATTATTATTCCACAACATTCAAATTTAAAAATCAAAACCTTTATTTCTCTTTCTAATTCTGTATATTTACAGCGCCTAGTAAGTTCAAATTTAATTAAAGAAAACTCATCTATATATCTATTTAAAATTTATACCAGTATAAACAGCAAGTAATATTAATTATTTATCGAAAATAATGTTCTAAAACAGGGAATCCTGATCAGTCGTATCCTTTTTGGAAGCAGATTTTTGAATGAACAAAGATTTGACACTGAAAATTATTAGGTACATTCAGATAGTCAATACGTACACTGGTATAAAAAAATGTAATTTTTTATCACTAATTTTTTTTTCATAATCAATTATTACTACACTTTAATAATCAATAAGTACAATGACATAAACAATAGGAACAATAGCATAATCTACATATACACTGAAATGGTAAATAAGTACTCCTTTATAATCAATAAGTACACTGGCATAAAAATAAGTTCAATGGCACAATCAATATGTACACTGGCATAATTAATTATTACTACACTTTAATAATCAATAAGTACAGTGACATAAATAATAGGTACAATGGCATCATCAACACATACACTGGAATCATCAATAAGTACTCCTTTATAATCAATAGGTACATTGGCATAACACAATAAGTTCAATGGAACAATCTTTATTTATACTGGCAAAATCAGTTATTACTACACTTTAATAATCAATAAATACAATGACCTAAACAATTGGTACAATGGCATTAATCAACGTATACACTGGAATGATCAATAAGTACACTGGCATAATCAATACGTACAATGACATAAACAATAGGTACGATGGCATAATCAACATATACACTGGAATGATCAATAAGTAGTCCTTTATAATCAATAGGTACACTGAAATAACACAATAAGTTCAATGGCACAATCAATATGTGCACTGGCATAATCAATTATTACTACACTTTAATAATCAATAAGTACAGCGACATAAATAATAGGTACAATGGCATAATCAACATATACACTGGAATGATCAATAATTAATCCTTTATAATCAATAGGTACACTGAAATAACCAATAAGTTCAATAGCACAATCAATATGTACACTGGCATAATCAATTATAACTACATTTTAATAATCAATAAGTTCAGTGGCATAATCAATATATTCATTGGAATGGTTAATAAGAACACTTTAATAATTAGTTTTTACACTAATTACTTAATTTATATGTACACTGGCTTAATCAATACGTACAATGACATAAACAATAGGTACGATGGCATAATCAACATGTACACTGGAATGATCAATAAGTAGTCCTTTATAATCAATAGGTACACTGAAATAACACAATAAGTTCAATGGCACAATCAATATGTGCACTGGCATAATCAATTATTACTACACTTTAATAATCAATAAGTACAGCGACATAAATAATAGGTACAATGGCATAATCAACATATACACTGGAATGATCAATAATTAATCCTTTATAATCAATAGGTACACTGAAATAACCAATAAGTTCAATAGCACAATCAATATGTACACTGGCATAATCAATTATAACTACATTTTAATAATCAATAAGTTCAGTGGCATAATCAATATATTCATTGGAATGGTTAATAAGAACACTTTAATAATTAGTTTTTACACTAATTACTTAATTTATATGTACACTGGCTTAATCAATACGTACACTGGCATAATCATTTAGTACACAGCCATTATGAGTAGGAACAAAGGCAAAATCTATATCCAAAGTAAAGTAAACAATAAGTAAACTGGTTTAATCTAAAGGTACCCTGGCGTAATCTATAGGTACACAGATATAATCAATAAGTCTGCTTTCATAAATAATTAATTCTAACATAATAAATACATATAGTATCCGTGGGGACTATTGGCAGTATCAATTAGAACTATCGGAACTGTCCGTAAGAACGTTTCTAAGCATTCGTGGGATATATTGGGAGTATCTGTGAGAGTTATTGGGAGTATCCGTGGGGCCTATTGGGAGTATCAATAGGAACTATCCGTAAGAGCGATACTAAGCATTCGTGGGATATATTGAGTATCTGTGAGAGCTATTGGGAGTATCCATGGAGGCTATTGAGAGTATCCATGAAGGCTATTGGGAGTATCAATGGGAACTATCGGAACTATCCGTAAGAGCGTTTGGAAGCATCCGTGGGAACTATTGGGAGTATCCGTGAGAGTTATTGGGAGTAACCGTGGGGGCTATTGGCAGTATCAATTAGAACTATCGAAACTGTCCGTAAGAACGTTTCTAAGCATTCGTGGGATATATTGAGAGTATCTGTGAGAGCTATTGGGAGTATGCGTGGGGGCTATTTGGAGTATCAATGGGAACTATCGGAACTATCCGTAAGAGCATTTGGAAGCATCCGTGGGAACTATGGGGAGTATCCGTGAGAATTATTGGGAGTATTCATGGGCACTATCGGGAGTATCAGTCACTGAGAAAACTCGTCCACTTCAATGATATTGCTATCTTTAATTCTTTCAATAATTAGTTATTTAGGCGTCCCAAGATATAGTTTTAAGTGTTAAAAATATTAAATATAAGTTTTATTAATTAATTTACAAATTTATCCTATCTATTCAATTGTAACGAAATTTTTCCGAACAATTTTTTCTATGAATGTCAATAGAATTATTATCTGAATAGGAAATGAATATTTAATTTGTATTTTCTATTACTAATTTATTACGAACCTATTTTTAAAATACATACCACTTTTTTATATTTATATTGGCGTGGTGACGTTTTCTGGCAGATGTCAACGATTTTTTCGCAAAACGAGTTTATGATAATTTTAAAATTAGCATTATCATTTAATTTTTGAGTATAGCTACCACTTACTGCCGCAGCCTTCGTTCACGGTCTTTCCTTTTACTATGCACTTCCACATTTTTGGTCCTAGTTTAAAATCAAAAAGTTATGTAAAATAATACAAAACTAATATACACAATTAACTGACGTTTTTAAAAGTTTTAAATTTATCATATATTCTTGGAGTCTCTGATTTTAATTATTGGATGAAGTAACTACGATGGAGTAAATTTTCCGGCACAAATCATCATGTTTACAACTAAACAAATCAAGCGAAAACCTCCCGCTATGAAGCAATCATCCGTAATCTCAACACAAGCGCGATGCCATTTACTACAAGAAAATATTCTCACAAGTCAGCATATTCATCATTTTCTTCTTAATATAAATTGATTGTTTAAAGGTCTATAATTTTTCTAAAAGGATGGATATATAACAGTTGGTTACTTCTATTTCTGACTGAATGTATCTCGCATACCTCTTTTTTCTTTAGTTGGTTTTGTTAGATTTTTTTTTGTTTCTAGGAGTGGTTTGTGTTAGAAGAATGCGTGGTACCAAAGTGTTTCTATCATGCTACAACCGTGTGCTGTCCAAGGTACTTGTGGATCTATATTATTCTGTGGAAGATTTGATTATTTACCTTACCTGAAAGCTCTTCCTAAACAATTTGTTTGTAGGTATAAAATGCTTTCACATATTATTAGAATGTGTATTTCAGGTTTAACAGCTGTGGTACTTTATTACACATTCATAACTTACTTAGATCTGTTTTTTAATGTTATTTCGTTGTCCCAGGAGTAGCATATTTATGACTGTAATAGAGTGAAAGGTTACTGCAAAACTAGCAACTCTGACTGCGAGAGACAATATTCTCTATAAATTCTCTTCCACGGATATTTTACATCTCTAATTTTTTCATGTCTAAGGCTCGCCATATACCATACCATAGGGTATTACCCAGTATTGTTATTCTCTATAACTCTATAGGAATTATAAGATATAGGACTCTACACAACCAACGTGAGGTTGTAGAGTAATCTCTACTCTATAAAAATACAATGTAATTTTTAAAATTTTAAGTATGTTAAACAACTTTACCTAGAAATATGATCATATTTTCATATAATATATGCATACATTAAAACTCCTTGAAAACCCGTTAGAACGTCTGAAATATCTATTTTTTAGTTACAATAAAAATATTGCATACACCCAATACCCCATACACAATCAGAAATAACTAGTAATACAAGTCACCTAAATCAGTCTAGTTTCTATTCTAGATTGGGATTTTGTAATAAGTTCATCTGATGATGATGAGACATGGTGGTCGAAAAGTTCATAAGGGTTTTTTCTTAGGTAGCTTTAAATATTAGTTATTCTTGATGTTTTTTGTGGTATTGGTGAATTTTCCAATATTTTTTAAAAATATATTGCACCACTGTGCTCAAATAATTGTGTATGTTTTTAAGATTTTATTACATCATAATAAAATCTACAATTTTGTATTCTGTTTGCATAGTGTTGCCCTACACAACGTGTTTACTCAACGAGGCATTATATATATACAAACACACACACACACACACACACACAAACACACACATACACACACACACACACACACACACACACACACCTAACACCGCACACACACACACACACACACACACACACACACACACACACACACACACACACCTAACACCACACACACACACAAACACACCTAACACCACACACACACACACACACACACACACACACACACACACACACACACACACTGCAACGGTCTGGGGACCGTCGCAAGCGGGAAATAAGTAATTTCCTGTTTTTTAGAAATAAAGCTGTTTTTAAAATAATCAAGTAGGGAATTATACAATTAATAAAGAGGGAAAAATTAAATAAAACAGTAAATAGAATAGTTAAGCCACATTAAATAATGTTATAAAATAAATTTGTAATAACTAACTAAATTTGAACATCGAGAGTGAAGCGAAAAAATTCTAAGAGCCTAAAAAAGCTATTTTTCGAACCAAACCACGTAGAACTTTCATCGACATTTTAAAAGAACCACAATAACCTAGAATGAACAGTAGAGAAAACAGAATTCAAAAAACTTAAGAAACAAAAAAGTTACAGCCGTTTAAATAAAATAGACATTTTTCAGTGTTCTAAAATTAATTATCAAACTATGCAAGCTAAAACAGATTCGTTGCCCGACTTGCCTGTACAAGGAATAAATCGAGCGATAGCAAACTTTGCAGGCGGGGTGCGGTAGGTTAAATTCACCGCTATATATACTTGGTCTCTAAGCCTTTAGAGACAGTCTGCAATAATTTTTTAACACGAGGTGCCGCGGGACGCTATGCTGAACCGCGAGTAGAGACCGTCAGCAGGCCAGATGGACCATAACCTCAGCGCTTTCGACATCCAGGACCACCAAGGATGAAGGCTCCAGACTCAGCCTCCAGGACGCTCGAATAGAGGGAAACCACCACCGACGAACCAGGGATGGCGACTTCCGGTGTCCAAGGACCAGGGAATCCAGACGAGGGACCCCGAGGACCGGCAGGAACATCTTTGGCAAGTCATTTTCTTTATTCGATACCGTCACGTCAAATTTAGTTAGTTAATTTTATTAAATTCAAACAAATCTGCAAGCTTAAAACAATGACTTCACTCTTTATATAATTTTAATAAATTGTATGCTAAGTAAATGAATTTATGTGTTCAGAATATCTAAAATAATAAATATTAAAATTACAAAAGGTTTTTGGCTATAAGCCGTTTATTTAAAGGAAATGAGAAATTCTCGAATATTATAAATTTAAAAATTAAAGGTCATAAAATATGAATTTACCAATTCCATATAGGAGATAAAATATTATTATGTGTAATTTTGAAAATAATTTTATGTTAATGTAAATGTAATCAATCTATATGCAAGTATAATTTTTAAAGCATAAGAAACAAGAAGTAACTCAGTGAATTGTTTTGCTAATATAATTGTGTAATACTTTAAAGGATAAATTTTCTTTTTTATTTCAATAAATAGAGTTAAATATGTCATAAAAATCAAGATTATTTGCATTTCATCCTGTGTCAAATAACCAATAAAAACTGTTTAGCTTTTTCCAACTAATATAAAAATGATTATTAAATCAATAAACAAATTTAATTAAATTTCATTAAATGGCAATAGATAAAGCCTAATGTTTTAAAGAGTTTCTCTCTACTAATTTCATGAGCTAGTCTAAAGATTAGTTGGTTTTTTGTGTAAAAGTCCAGAGATTTATCTACTGGCAGATTGTGTTTAAGAGGACACAGGAGCCTTTTAAAATAGGTATTTTTAAACACAATCATATTTTGCACGTTCCCTTGCTGTCTCTGCAGATCATCATCAGGTGGTAAGACTCTGTGTTTATTATGTGTATTATTCTAAATGTGTTTCTTTCCAGCTGACTATTAATTTGACATGTGTGACTATACTTAGACCACACACCATTGATAAACTTATTTAGGAGTGTTTATACGTATTTTATATAGTAGTCAGCGGGAATAGGCTTGTTGTGGGCTTGGCCCCACGAGCGGGAAACATACATTTAACTCAGGGAGTTTAGCACGGTTTTACCAGCAGGGTGATAGGCAGTTTTTTGGTTGTTTATAAATATGTTTTTCTTGTAAACAATTAAATTTTAGTATTCAGCAAGAAAGGATTTAAACAACAAGAAACGAGCGCGTAGGCATGCGGTTGTAGGGACGGTAAGGAGAGAGGTGGGGGGCCGTGGCAGAATTGGCGCCCGAACGGTAGGGACTTTGAACAGGTTCCCTATATCAAAATTAAATAGTTAAATAATAGAAATAAATCGAGATAGTTTAAATAAATGAAGTCAAAATGTTTTAAATAATGTAATTAAATTTTTAATAATATAAATTGAACGAATCTAAGAGCGTACGAATAAAAATAAAATAAATAAATTTGAATAAAGATTTAGTCGAAAGAGCGGGTAGGAACCATCTGGCCTAAACCAAATCGAAAAGAAAGGAATAAGTACATAAATAAATAATTGAATATTAAATAGTAAATCAAAATGTCAAAACCCGAGATAGATAAATTGATGGCCTATTTCAAGGCAAAGGAGGAAAAAGACAAAGAAGAGCGAGAGAAAGAGAAGGCGGAAGCGAAACGATTGAGAGAGGAAGCAGAACAAAGAGCGAAGGAGAGAGAAGACAAAGAAAAACAATGGAGAGAGGAGGAGAAACAATTGAGAGAGAAAGAGAAGGAGGAAGAAAAACGATGGAGAGAGGAAGAGAAACAGTTGAGAGAGAAAGAGAAGGCGGAAGAGAAACGATTAAGAGAGGAAGAGAGACAACTGAGAGAGAAGGAAAAAGCCGAAGAGAAAATGGAAAGACAACGGTTATGGGAGGCTTTCCAGGGAAAATTCGATGACTACCAAAAAGAAAATGAGGCTAAGACAAGTCATATATATGAAAAGTTAAGCGAACATTAAACGGAAATAGAGAGATTAAAAACTAAGACGGAAACAAAAACGGCTAAATTAAACGAAAAGGTACAGAATATCCAAGAAGACTTCAAAACAATGAAGCAACAAGTTGCAAAAGTACAGCAAACAGCTGGAGCAGGAATAGTAACACAAGTTGGCTTACCAAGGGTAATAGACAGGAACGGGGAGGCTACGTACCGTAGGATTGAGTTCTGGGGGAATGACAAAGAAGATCCAATGACATTCCTAGAGGAAATAGAAAATCTATTTTCAGAGATAGACAATACTATGGACGAGACTGCAAAATTAAGGATAGTAGAACGATATTTGAAAGGGGCAGCGAATGCATGGTGGAAAGCCATAAAAAACAATACAGAAACTTATTCTGAATTCAGGCAGGAATTCACGGAGCATTTCTGGAGTTATCGCCAGCAGGATCGGATACGGAGACAAATAAATCAAGGGCGCTACCATAATAATGGACCATACTCAATGGCAGAGTATTTTTTTATGATGGTAAACAGGGCGAAAAACTTAGACCCGATAATCCCAGAGAATCATCTAATTTTCATGTTAATGAAACACTTTGGGAGTAACGTTCAGCTAGCTAGTGTGGGGAACCCCATAAGTAACATCAAACAAGCGATAGTTTTCCTACAACAGCTAGACAGCGTTACTGATAACGGCAATGGTAATGGGATCGCTCAAAGAAGTCAACAGAGGCAGGTTGCTCCAAACCAACAACCTAACCCTAACCTAAGGTCCCATGGTGATACCGCAAAATACCAAGAGACCAAGTATCCCAAAAACCCTCATCCTAAATCGCCTATCCCCGGACCAAGCGACCACAAGCCAAAAAACTAAATATAAGGATCTCTGGCAACAATCAGGGAGATAAGTTAACCAGGTTAGAGATCCGAAGCAAAAAGAAGTCAAAAATAATTCAGAGCGAGAGACCGAAGGAAAAGCCGGTTTACCGTCATAATAAGATCAGCCTAGACGGTTTTTCCATGTCTATTAGGGACGATTTGTTAGAGGAAAGAATTGACTCGGTTATAACACTAGAGAATATAGACCAGTGTCCAGTGATAGAGTGCGAAATTAAAGACCATAAGTTAATTGCACAAGTTGATACAGGTGCCCAAATGTCTGTGATTAAAACAGAAAAATACATAGCCCTAAAACAAAACGGGAATTTATTCTATGAGCTACCTATAGCTAACGTAGTGATAGTCACAGCATTAGGGCCAACCTGTAAACGAGTCAAATTACAAACGATGCTACCTCTAACATTAAACGGACACACAAAGGAATTTGTTTTCTTGATTGTGGACAATCTACGGGTTGACCTCATCTTGGGAGCAAATACTTTGTGTGCGTTAAAAGCCCGGATAAACATGGAGAGATCGTTCATGACGTACGAGATTGATGGATATCTGCTGCACCAGGAGTTTCTTGTATCGAATAGTAATAAAAATGATATAAGACAAGAGATAGGATGTAATAAAATTAATAAAATAACAAACAAAAATATGAACAAAGATGTAATATGTTCCGACGTTACAAGCGGGGAACAGAAAATAAATATAATTAGCTCGCCTGTTATAGACGGGTCAATTAACGACGGCAAATTAACACCTGTAGAGCCGACATTGGAGGGCCCGATAGTGAATAGCGTGAAGATGGGGCTGTTCACGGGCAAGGATCAGGAAGATGGGTCCTTGTGCGAGTTAGGTGATGACAAACTAAAAAATAAACAAACACTAAACAAAAATATAACTAAAAATGTAAAATGTCCCACCGATACAAGCGGGGAACAAAAAATAAAATTAAAACAATTGTCAACGAATAAAGTTAAGAACGAGATTACCAAAAATTTAAATAACAAATTGTGCGAAAATTCGAGGAAGAGTGAATTATTGAACTGTGTAAGAACGGAATCAAGTAAGCTAACGGGATTAAACAAAGCAATAAATGGGTTAACCAAACCTACAACAAACAAATTAATTAATGACGAGGGAGGATTCAACGAATTAAATGAAAATGGCTACAAGCCGAAACAAATAAAATTCCAACAAGTTAGGGAAAGACCTAATTGTCGGGAAACAAATCCGTTAGACTTAACAAGAATCCCAAAGCACTTTAATTCTAATCAATCTTGCTTGAAAACCAAGTCCAAATTGTTTGTTAAAAATAAATTTAAAAGTAAATCTCACCAGTATCACAATTATCAAAGTAAACCAAGTAAAAATAAATCAAAAATAAAAATAAGATACAGGAATTACGCACAATGGCGTAACACAAAACGCAAGAAAGAAAGTCAGAACGCGTAAAACATATCTAAAAATAAATACGATTAAGTTGGAAAATACAAATAATCATGGCATATTAAACAAACAAGAAATGTTGAAATTACAAGAATTGATAAACAGTTATTCAGACGTGTTTAATGAAAGGTTTTATGAATAAGTAAAAAATATCTTAAAACTAAATGCTGTTAAGATAGGCAGTACCAATAATTAACCGCTGTACTTTAAATAAACTAGAATTGTCTAGGTTACAACAATAACAATGAAGTATTCAGATGGTTTGAATGAAAGACCCACCGAGTCGAACAAATGTAAACAAGGGCTCAAGGTTAAGGGCAATTACTTGTGTTTGTAAACACGGCCACACTGAAGTATCCGGTGGACGGGCGGGGAACGAGATTATAAAAACATTCCTTGCAACAAAATAAGCCGGACGTACCAAAATAGTAGAGGGCAAAAAAGCCTAAATATATTTAAAACAGGACAAAGTCAATAAGATGTTCTACGGAATTTCCAGAATGTTTAATGGGAAATGTTTACGGGATAAGAATCAAAATCAGGAACAATAACTTGATTTGTTACAGTTAATCAAATCAACTGTGTCAACAATTATAAAATATCTTGTAATGTATTCTGTAAAATTGTATATGATGTTAAAAACATTAAGAAGTTTTATGACGGGTAAAGGGTTCTAGAATGTGAACTTTACACTGATCATGAACCAGAAAATACGGTAATGCCTAATTAGAATATTGTTCAATAATTGAACCAGTACGCGAGCGATAAGCTAAGTTAGGCAGGAATTAAATTGTCATAATGATTAATAAACTGATTTAATGTAAAAACAAGAATAAGCAGTAATTGAATAAGGCTAAATCTAGACTTTAAGATTAGCTACTTATTTGTAAAGGGACGAATGTTAAAATCTAAAACAAACTATTTAATAACTGAACCAATATTACAAAGTATTATTCAGGAAGTCTTTGTGTATATTGAGCAAACATTGCCGAGCTACATCCACTGCTTAAATCAAACAAGCGGGTAAATCAAGCAACAATCAGGAAGATAGCAGGCGAATTTTAATAATTTGTACAACAAATACGCGGTCAGACCTTTGCAAAATCAAACAAGAAATTTGTGTGCATGAAATAGTGGGTCGTTAGATCAGACTTTCACTGGACAGTATAAAACAAGAAAACTTGTGTACTGACGATCAAGGTCGTAACAGTAAGAAACTTTGCATTAAAATCAGAAGCAATCAAGATTTATCAAGTGGACTTCGATAATCGAGACACAAGCCAGTTTCATAAATTATACAATAGGAAGATAGAGAATTTAAAAGGCAAGGTTTGTTCCGTTTAATATGATAAGTCGAATTGTTGTCGTACTTTATTAGAATGTTTACAAGCCAGCTCATTGACCTTGCCAGGTAGTTTGGAATGTAGAATCCACGTAATAGTTGGCCGCTAGGAAAGGTTTATCGGAAAATAAACAAATTAAACTAGATAAACTGTACTTCCACAGCTGACACAATAATACGTAATAGTTAAGATATAAAAGGAATATGTATAAAAAATAGTATTGTAGAATAAGTTAGGTTTTTAATTGCAAGTCATTGTTTTTAAAGCCATAACTAGTATAAATGAAATTGACGTGGTAAATAGATAAAGGGAAATGACAGCCATTAGTGTGGTGAATAATGTGTAATTTGACAAAATAAAAGTTAGTGTAAACAAAAGTGACTAATAAATTGCTAATTGACTTGTGTTTGAAGTGTTTCAGGGTGAAAACTTCTCAAGAGACAAGAGAGTAATAATAAGAAAATCTTTGTAATAGAATAAGATAGTTTAAGTAAGAGTAAGATAAGGAATTGGTAAAAAATATTTTAACAAAGTAAAACATTTTTAACCTCTCAAGCAGGGGAAATTGCAACGGGCTGGGGACCGTCGCAAGTGGGAAATAAGTAATTTCCTGTTTTTTAGAAATAAAGCTGTTTTTAAAATAATCAAGTAGGGAATTATACAATTAATAAAGAGGGAAAAATTAAATAAAACAGTAAATAGAATAGTTAAGCCACATTAAAGAATGTTATAAAATAAATTTGTAATAACTAACTAAATTTGAACATCGAGAGTGAAGCGAAAAAATTCTAAGTGCCTAAAAAAGCTATTTTTCGAACCAAACCACGTAGAACTTTCATCGACATTTTAAAAGAACCACAATAACCTAGAATGAACATTAGAGAAAACAGAATTCAAAAAACTTAATAAACAAAAAAGTTACAGCCGTTTAAATAAAATAGACATTTTTCAGTGTTCTAAAATTAATTATCAAACTATGCAAGCTAAAACAGATTCGTTGCCCGACTTGCCTGTACAAGGAATAAATCGAGCGATAGCAAACTTTGCAGGCGGGGTGCGGTAGGTTAAATTCACCGCTATATATACTTGGTCTCTAAGCCTTTAGAGACAGTCTGCAATAATTTTTTAACACGAGGTGCCGCGGGACGCTATGCTGGACCGCGAGTAGAGACCGTCAGCAGGCCAGATGGACCATAACCTCAGCGCTTTCGACATCCAGGACCACCAAGGATGAAGGCTCCAGACTCAGCCTCCAGGACGCTCGAATAGAGGGAAACCACCACCGACGAACCAGGGATGGCGACTTCCGGTGTCCAAGGACCAGGGAATCCAGACGAGGGACCCCGAGGACCGGCAGGAACATCTTTGGCAAGTCATTTTCTTTATTCGATACCGTCACGTCAAATTTAGTTAGTTAATTTTATAAAATTCAAACAAATCTGCAAGCTTAAAACAATGACTTCACTCTTTATAAAATTTTAATAAATTGTATGCTAAGTAAATGAATTTATGTGTTCAGAATATCTAAAATAATGAATATTAAAATTACAAAAGGTTTTTGGCTATAAGCCGTTTATTTAAAGGAAATGAGAAATTCTCGAATATTATAAATTTAAAAATTAAAGGTCATAAAATATGAATTTACCAATTCCATATAGGAGATAAAATATTATTATGTGTAATTTTGAAAATAATTTTATGTTAATGTAAATGTAATCAATCTATATGCAAAGTATAATTTTTTAAAGCATAAGAAACAAGAAGTAACTCAGTGAATTGTTTTGCTAATATAATTGTGTAATACTTTAAAGGATAAATTTTCTTTTTTATTTCAATAAATAGAGTTAAATATGTCATAAAAATCAAGATTATTTGCATTCCATCCTGTGTCAAATAACCAATAAAAACTGTTTAGCTTTTTCCAACTAATATAAAAATGATTATTAAATCAATAAACAAATTTAATTAAATTTCATTAAATGGCAATAGATAAAGCCTAATGTTTTAAAGAGTTTCTCTCTACTAATTTCATGAGCTAGTCTAAAGATTAGTTGGTTTTTTGTGTAAAAGTCCAGAGATTTATCTACTGGCAGATTGTGTTTAAGAGGACACAGGAGCCTTTTAAAATAGGTATTTTTAAACACAATCATATTTTGCACGTTCCCTTGCTGTCTCTGCAGATCATCATCAGGTGGTAAGACTCTGTGTTTATTATGTGTATTATTCTAAATGTGTTTCTTTCCAGCTGACTATTAATTTGACATGTGTGACTATACTTAGACCACACACCATTGATAAACTTATTTAGGAGTGTTTATACGTATTTTATATAGTAGTCAGCGGGAATAGGCTTGTTGTGGGCTTGGCCCCACGAGCGGGAAACATACATTTAACTCAGGGAGTTTAGCACGGTTTTACCAGCAGGGTGATAGGCAGTTTTTTGGTTGTTTATAAATATGTTTTTCTTGTAAACAATTAAATTTTAGTATTCAGCAAGAAAGGATTTAAACAACAAGAAACGACCGCGTAGGCATGCGGTTGTAGGGACGGTAAGGAGAGAGGTGGGGGGACGTGGCAACACACCTAACATCACACACACACACACACACACACACTATATATATATGTATATATATATATAAATGACGACTGATTTAAAATAAACTGTTCTGAATTTTTACCAAATAAATTAAAAAAGCGTTTTCTGTGCTTAATAATGTCTTTTAACAATATGTACATGTCGGATGCCAAGCAAACAACTTTAGCAGCAAATAAATACAAAATTTCTGGGTGCAAATACTTTTTTCTTAGATCCTACTCTCTCCTGAACACTATACTAGAAAATGATATATTAGATAACTGTGTTTGAACTTATCTATGTTAGTTGATGTTGACCCTCAGGATGGAGTTTTACAATCGAAATGTAAATCAGGATAATAACAATTTGTTGTGGTTAGAAGGCGCATGGTAATATTTATAAATAGCCAATGATGTTGTATTATATTTCTTTAAGTGAATGAAAGTAAACATTTAAGGTTCTCCTTTTAAAACTAATCTAAGTTTAATTTAAAAGATACAAAATTATCGTACAACAGATATCGATTCTTGTAACAAGTCGAGAAAAAACCGTTCACATTACAAAAAGTATTGTCAAAAGAAAATTGCTGGATGTATCCCTGGAACATGTGAACTCACACTATATATTTTTGCATCTTCCAAGGATATAAATGAGCCAGAGAGCATACTTACTTGAGGGAGTGAATCCGAAAGCAAACGAGCATTATTAGATGGGTGTGTGAGTGAACTGCTAGTGTTCCGAGGGAAGTACGGTTAGTTGATCCTGATTAGAAACGTATCTTGCTTATACAAATTGCATCAGTTCTGTCTAGGACAGATGTGAGTGAGAATGCGTGAATGTGCGAGGGTGTGATTCCTAGAGTAACGAGAGTTATTAGATGGGTGTGTGAGTGAACTGCTAGTGTTTCCTGGAAAGTACGGTTAGTTGATCCTGATTAGAAACGTATCTTGCTTATACAAATTGCATCAGTTCTGTCTAGGACAGATGTGAGTGAGAAAGCGTGAATGTGCGAGGGTGTGATTCCTAGAGTAACGAGAGTTACTAGATGTGTGAGTCAATTTTAAGTCATCAAGGCTAAGAGAGTATAACTGATTCAGATTGGAAATGTGTCTCTTTTCTAATGAATTTCTTATGAACTCACACTACTCAGGATATATATGAGCGAAAGGACGACAATGTATGAGGGCGTATTAGTAAGGGTATCGACATGACGTAAAAGTAAGATTAGTTGACCCGTATACGGAATTTGTCATCCTTATAAAGAAAGATGTAACGTCTGTCCAGAACAGATAAACAGGATTGCGTGAATGTGTGAGGGTGTAATTTCTTGAGTAACTAGTATCCCTAAATGCGTATGAATCATTTTTAAGTCATCACGACTAAGTGAGTATAGCTGAATCAGATTCGAAATGTAAGTAATTTCTGCCCAGTAATGATACGAGAGAGTGCAAGCATGTATGAGGGAGTGGTTCTAAGTGTAACGAACATTCTAAGGTGGGTGAGACTAAATTGTTTTTACGGCTAAGTAAGTTTAACTGATCCTGATTTGGAGTGTCTATCTCATTCTAGAGATAGACGTAAATTCTGTTCAGAACATATATGAGCAAGAATGAATTCCTGGGGTTGTGATTCCTTGGCCAACTAGCATTTCTAGATGTGTATGAGTCTCATTCGCATCTCTCTCTCTCTCTCTCTCTTTCTCTCTCTCTCTCTCTCTCTCTCTCTCTATCTATCTATCTATCTATCTATCTCTTTCTTTCTCCCTCTTTTCTCTTAACGTCAAATATCTGTTTAACTGTTGCTACGTATCTGTTCTACTCGTTACAGGATTTCAATGCCTACTTTAATTGCATATAACCATGTTTAGTAGTGTCTTTGTCATCACAAACACAGAATCTCTTCTGTTCAGGTACTAGTGTGAAACTGGCATTGCTCTCTTATTTAAAGTATTTACTCAGTGCAACAGTAAAATATAGATAACTAGACGAGAGACCTATTTCATTACTAATAATCTATGGCCTCAATTGTGGAACAAGCTTTCTTCTTACATAGTATGAGCATTAGACAAATATAATTACGTAAATTTAAAAACACATTTGAGTGAAAACGATAAAAATTAAATGAAAAATTAAAGAATCATCTCAAAATGTCTAATAACAATTTTTTGCTACACAGAGACCACGAAAATGAAAACTATTTAATTAATAAAAATACTGTTTGTATGTGAGCAAATTATAAACTATCTAATATCACAGTGTTAACTTGGTGCAATCAATCGGTTAAATTGGGCCGGTTGCGACAGACAAATGGGACGTAAGTAATTCTCTTTAACATACATATTTTCCGTGGATAGTATAAGAAGTGAAATTATTTTTTTAAATGTTTATTTTTACCTTAAAAGATTGATATGAAGCTTAGTAAAATTAAATTTAGTACACAAAAATAGTTTCCACAAAATACTCGACTAAAATTCCTGAAGTCAAAATAATCCAAATATTTCCAATGGAGCATAATGCTATCTGTATAACTACTTTCGAAGAAAAAGGTTGGGACTCTGCTTAGTTTTCTCTCAACCATAAATATTATTTTAAAAACTGAAGTAAAGGTTTTCTAAAATATTTTTTTAAAAACAATTGTGCAAAGTTTGAATTTGATAACTGTAGCCCCTAAAAGATGCAATAAAACAGAATCGTATTTTTGTAAGAATAAACACGCAATTAGAAAATTTAACAATATAAGAATAATATTTATAAATTACGTGATGATTGTTAAAGATCATTAACTTTATGTAACGTCTTATAAAACAACACCGTTTATTTAAATACTTGAATTTAAATTTGTTTGCCTAACTGAAGAGAAAAATTATAAACGTGCACAAATATTTCAAATAATAATTACTACTAACACACCAGCCACATAAGAAGGCAAAGGTTACAAAAAACTCAATAAAACCCTACACAATAGAGGTGGACTAATAAATGTATTGTTGAACCAGCCACAAGCATTGCCTTACCTCTGACAGTGAATCCTCCTTCCGGCTGTGCCCTCTAACCTACACGACAAATAAACCAATAAAAGGAACATGGCCGGTGAACACATTTATACAACTGAAATATGAATGAAACCTTATAACTTTAATTTTCACTTAATCTGCTCTTTTCAAAGGTTTTTAATTCAATTTCGCCCTATTCTAACTTGAACACGAATGTAACATAACATATATTTATGTTGTTGTCAGTAAGAATTTTCAGTAACTAGACTGTCTGAGACTTTAAACCTTGCATGCAAACAAAATATTGCTATAATCATGAATACTTACTGGCATTATGTAATATGTTTTTAAACCTGTCATAAATTAGTTCTATGATTTCGTTAAGAACACAAACACAATCATACATTTAAACGAATGTGTCTGTACCTTACGTTACGTATATAGATTTTTAAACTTGAGGCTACTACAAAATAAGGTACTTTATAAATATTCAGTTTTTAATTGGCTTTTCAGATCAATACATATAAAACAATAAAAATCATATCTCAATCTTTTTCAATTATCATGATTATCACCATTAACAGTGAAGCATAAATATATTGTGAGTATAAATACTGATGACAACAATCCAGTTGTCGAAACTTATCTGACGAACTTGATATAATCGTGAGTGAAAGGTTTATATTCTTATTTGTGTTATTGTAAGCCAACTTACAATATTTGCAATACAAACTAACACTATTTTACTGCTACACCTCCATTGCTACGTCGAATATCAGAAGGAACTTGATATGGGTATAACTCTGTGGGGTATAAGTGATTCTAGTACAGTAACCAAAACTTCCTGTTTTGAAACCGCCTACAATGTTACGTACTGGAGCGGGATTGTTGACTGGATCAGGACGAGTGATTCATATATAATTTTATTTAGATCCAATGAATCCAGATTGTGAGATAAATAGTTAAAGATTAGATTCACGACTAGGTGTAGCACATGCACTAGATAGAGGGCTGTCATTAGGGGGGGGGGCGACATTTAATAAAGAGTAGACGTTCCGTGGAAGATCGCCGTAAGAAGGAACAACAGTAGGGGAAGAATCAGTGTTACGTGGAATGCCGAAGACACGAGGAGGTTCAGCGCTACGCGGAGAATCACATGGTGTAAATCCTCTACGGCGTTTTTTTATTCCTGCTTGGTCGATAATCAATAACACTATCTGATTATTTACTCGTCGCTGTGGTTCCAACTGCTAAACGAAAGTCATGTCTGCATCTGTATGTCCCCGAGTCCGTATAATTGCCTTGATGTTCTTCCAGTTCATCTTCATTTTCACTATCATTTGGACACTTATTTGAAATAGAAGCATCTTCACAAAACTTCTCATTACTAGAATATTCAAAATGTTTTCTTACTATAGTGTCTCTACGATCTTCTTCGTCAGCCATTTTCTCGTCTCAATTATAAATCCATCTTAACATACTCAGCAACGCAAACCACCTCAAATAAATAGTAACAAAATTTAAGCCTATGTGAGTATATTACTAAAAAATGTGACGAGAACGCAAACATAAAAAAGTCACATGATCACTTATGTATCGTCAAAATGACGACGTGAGCTCTGTTTCACTAAGACGAAAAAGAACTTTAGTGGCGAAACTGTGCATCTGACATCGGCTGCTGTAGGTGCGAAGGTACTGAGAAGATGGATGCCAGTGAACTTCTCATTTATCAGGTATAGCAATTTTTGAAACGGAGCGTCGTCATTTTGTTGAGGTATATGTAATCTAGGGTTAATGAAGAAAATGCACAATCTTTCTTTTCTAAAGGAAAGATGTCTCATAGAACCACGAGATTATTCCATAATTTTGTATTTTTAAATTTAATATCTAATAATAAATTAATTTAAAATAAAAATTTATTAAAGAGGTTTTTTAACCGGTTCGTTACAAATACGAGTTAAACTAACTTGTACAAAAAAAAGATCTTTCCAGATATATATATATATATATATATATATATATATATATATATATATATATATATATATACACCTTTACACTTGTTGCTCATTGACTATATTTACAATTTCATCTTCACTTTTGTTAAATTATCAACAGGCATGCAAGGTAACCGCGAAATTCAAAACTTATAATTTAGTAAAGGAATGAAATATTAGAATGAATATATTCCTAAATGCGTATCTGGTACAAGAGAAAGCTTTAAAATTAAACCTTGTGAGGAAAGGTTGCTGTGTCGTTTGAGGAAATTGGAAATTTCCTTTCTTTTGAGACGGTTGGTAGTGTATTGCAAAGGAAGGAGTCCTTCGATTGAAGTAAAAGTTTGGTATTCGAATAAGCAGCCTGTCATTTACATCTTGGTAATGGAAACTATTTTATTGGAAATCAATTGCCTTATGCATTAATTAAAAATTCAATATTCCTAACATATATTCAAAACATATTATTATATTTTTATTATAATGTATTACTATTTAATTTTATACTTACATCTCGCGATTTATTTTAACGGCTTGTGGAAACCTTATATTTCAACCAATATCTCTGTAAATATTTATAATTATTATACAATTCAAAGTTTCATTAATATTTATTTTTAAGTAACTATTTCAATTTCCTTTTCAAATGCTGCTCTAATATTAACATTATTTTACTGCCTAAAATAATGTTGCATATTTATCGCCTCTTTTGAGAGAAAAATTTATTATTATTTTAATATTCAAAATAAATCTGTGATTCAATTCAATGATTAATAAATAACTCATTACCACAACTTGAAATTTAACGACAACAAAATATACCCTTTAAAATCATATCATATTTCCATTTATTCCCATATCAAAAAACTTTCAATTTAAATTATAGCAGTTTACTCTCCTACTCTTTTCTCCTACATACTCGCATTTATATCTTTCCTGGATTTTAAATAATTTTTGGAATTTTTTTACATATCTACTAAAGGGTTTTCAATATAAATTGTGAAATACCGAACCTCGCTTACATTAAAAAAATATATTTTAGACAAATCCGAAGTTTTTGTGAACAGAATTTTTATATAAGTATACAATTATATCAATGCCTATTTTGAAATATTCACCATTACTCTATTTAAATTTACTCGTTGTTAAAATTGACTCTTTGTCTACCAACACTACTCGAACGGGTTTTAGAATATTCTCCTTGCTAATATTGCCTCACAATCCATTCCCTAGGATCTGTGAACTCACTTACTCCCTGTAGGGTAAATATTTTCTTTAAACACTACCAATTTGCCTCTGAGTATATTGTTTCACAATATTATTTGTCCCTACAAGTTTTACTCTTAATTAGAAAATTTAAGCCTGTACCCATTGTTTTATAGTCTATTGATATATCTTACAATGTAAATGATACCCGTTTTGGAATTCAAATCCCATTCTTTGAGATTCCAATAGCTTTATTTTTAATATTCGGCCCATACTTGAATTTAAAGTTACATAGCTAGTACGTTGACTAACAAAGGCATTAATTTTCCTGTTACACTTAAAATTTTCTATTCCTAAAATGTATCTAAACCCAATATGAATAAAATACTTACAAAAGTCTTTCGTGTTTTTAAATGAGGAATGAAATTAAACTGATCCTAGGTTTTCACATGTATACACAATTTGGTCATACTGTTTAGTCTATTGATTCCTAGTCATTGAATCGTGTTGTGTTTTTGTATTTTGAGAATATAGTCTCAGTCAATCTTGTGTTAAATGGGAATCATATACCAAGCTACAGTCTTGACATATTATTTGTTGTCGTATTGTGTAAATTACATACAAAGGACACTCCCATTTCCCTTGTTATTTTTTGTTGTTGTTTATAATACTAAGGAGTAGATACTTTTAAATTAGACATTTACAAATTTACAAATACTTTAATTATTTAAAAAAGTTATAAAATATAACTGAATCTATTTTACATGATTCAATAACACAACCTATACGAATTTTAATTCTTCCAAAATAAAAATTTTAAAATTAATGTATGTTAGTTAAACATTACGTTTAAAATTCAATAACAGTTTTCTGTTACAATTTATAACTTATTCATTAACCAGCCTGTAGTAAATGCTATATCAAGTATAAATTATTATTTATCTGACACATTTACTTCTGTTTTGAATCATTTTAGTTTGATAAATTTTAAAGTAGCATAGTATCCTTAGGTATAATACTCTCTTGCCTGTCTGTACCTTTAAACAGAAATAGGCAACATTCACGAAAACAATCCTCTATCTTACCAAATTAAATAGGACGACTTTGGAGTGTTCAAACAAGAATTTCCTGTCCCTACACTACACTTAATCTTTCTTAAAACGTGTTTATACAATGCAGCTTCCCTATATCATCCTCCCCCTTCTTCAAACTACGAATTCATTTTCGGATTAACTAAGCATTACTATAATCTTTCTAACGGCATGTTTTAATATAACTAGACTGTCTACCCCCTTTCAGGTGACAATAAAAAAGAAACTTTCATTCTATACCATAAATTTGTAACTAATTCAAATTTCTAATTTTATTCTGAACTTAATAATTCAATTTTAGACCAGAAGAGTGGCGCATGTTAGGTAACACTATTTTATTTTAAAGAATTAGATGTTAAATATTGCAGTTACTGTTTACATAGTTCATGGAAGACCTGCTAAGTCACGTGCGTTCTAAAATTGATTTTTATAAGTGGTACATTCAATAAAAAGGCTGTAAATAGTTTCAAGTACAATACAAATTTAATTTACTGACCATAAGTTACAACCGAAGAAAAATACAAGTTATGAAACTTACACTGTTTTAATTATAGTTTTTAATTTCGTTTAAGTTGTTATATTTTAGAACAATTTTTACCATTCAAGAATTTAAGGTTTGTATATTAGATCTCCACAACTAGATTGCTTTATATATATATATATATATATATATATATATATATATATATATATATATATATATTTTAAAAACAACACAGGTTATTCAAATACAAGAATATTTATTATTTTATATCCAAAGCTTTTCGTTGGCAAACAGTACCAACATCATCAGGAATGAAAATTACAATAATGTAAGCTATAGGCCTAAAACATATGTTTATTTAGAAATAGAATTGTTGTTAAATTTATACAAATTGCTAAATTTATTTTGTTGCTGTAACATTATAGACATTGAATATAGTATCAAATTTAGAATGTATTTGTATTTGTTCTTTTATTAATTTGTTATTATTATTGTGTTTATATATTTCAAATGCTTCATATATATTCATTCTTAATCCCTTATTAATTTCTTTTATAAGTCTCATATTTACTATATTTGGAAATTGGTGCTTATTATTAATACAATGATTTGCGAAATTTGATTTATATATTTCTGGATTAATGTAGGCATTTAAATGTTCTTTATATCTTTCTTTTAATTTTTTCTTTGTTTGACCTATATAAGCTTTATTACAATCTTTGCATTCTAATTTATAAACACCTCCTTTTTCATGCATATTAATTGTTTTAATATTGTTATTTATTATGTTTATTATTTTGTTATTAGTTTTGTATGCAATTTTGATATTTGTATTTTTAAATAATTTGGTGATATTTTTTATTTCATGGCCTATAAATAAAAATGAAGTCCATATTGTATTATTATTATTATTATTATTATTGCAAATTAAATTATTATTTTGTTTATTAAAAATATTATAATTAAGTTTGTCAACAGTTTTCTTTTTATAACCGTTTTCTAATGCAATTTGATAAATTATGTTTTTTTCTTTTATTTTATTTTCTTTATTCATGGGTATTTTATGCATTCTATATAATAAGTTATATAAAGCAGCCATTTTTTGATTATATGGATGATTAGATTTATTTGGTATAATTTGGTTTGTCAAAGTTGGTTTACGGTATATCATATATTCAAATTTTTCATTTTTTCTTATTATTGTTAAATCTAGAAAATTTATTTTGTTATTTGTTTCAATTTCATAAGTAAATTTGATTTTATTATTAATTTTATTTATTTTATCCAAAATATTTGTTAAATTTATATTATTATTGTTTGATATATACATTCCATCATCTACATAGCGAAGCCAATAACCAGTTTTATCATATATTTTTATAATTTCATTTATTTTATTATCCAATTGTTGTAAAAATATTTCAGATAATATATTTGATAATGGCGAGCCCATAGCAAGACCATCCTCTTGTTTATAAATTTTGTCATTGTATGAAAAATAATTTTGATTTAATATTATTTTGAGTGTATTTAAAATTTCTAATGTTAATTTTTTATCTTTCTCATGTTCCAATTTAGATTTTATAATTTCAAGAGTTTCATTTATAGGTATGTTTGTATACATATTTTTTATATCTAATGATATTAATTTTGTATTTTCATTAATTTTTTTTTAATTGCATTTAGTTTTTCAATAAGATTAATAGAATTTATTATAGTATGATTATTATTTAGTTCTGTTTTTTCTTTAAGAATATTTACCATAACCTTTGATATTTTATAAGATGGAGCTTTTACAAAATTTATTAATGGTCTTATTGGTTTATCTATTTTATGTAATTTCACAAGTCCATTCAATGTTGGAATTTTTGGATTATCATTTATATAGTTGCTAATTTTATTTTTATTGAATAATTTGTATGAAGATTTTATAATATTTTTAATTTTATTTTGAAATTTATTTGTGGGATCTTTATATATTTGACAAAATTGATTATCATTTATATATTTTTCTGTTTTTATTATGTGCTCATTTTTATCAATAATGACAATAGCATTACTTTTATCTGCCTTTACTGTAATAAGATTATTATTTTGTAATTTTTGTTTTAAATCTTTAATTTCTGAATATTGTTTCTTATGTGTTTTATTAACTGTATTTTTTTTTAATCAATTTTTTAATTTCATAAGCTGCTTCGATTCTGGTATTTTCTTGTAAGCTTGTATTTAGTTTACTAATAGCTAGTTCTGTATCTACTATAATATTATTAATATTATTATTTATGTCTGTTTTTATATTGGTTTTATTGTTTTCAAGCAGTTTTATTTCATTATTATTAAATCCAGTATTTGATAGATTAACTACATTAGGGTGAAAATTATGATATTTAATTTCAGGTACATCTTTTATTTGTTTTTCTAACTTCAAATTTTTAAGTTTTTTGTTTATTCTATTTATTTTTATATTTCTAATTTTATTTACAAATAAATTGATTTTATTATATTTTTCTTCCCATTTTATGTTATGCATAATAGAAGCTAATTTTATATGTAGCTTATATATTTCAATTGTTAAAGTATTTTTCTTTTGATACAAGTTTTTAATTTCATTCTTAACCCATAATTTTTCAGCTTGTTTACATGTTTTTTGAGCTATATTATTTTTGTTTTTTATTGTAATTTTTGCGTATTTGGGAATTATATTATTTATAATACATTATTTATTAAAGTATATATTACAGTTAGTATTCATTAGTTGAATTTTACGTTTTTCAAATAAATTAATGTCTTTTGTTAAGGCAACATTACAATTATTAATAGAAATCATTTTAAAATATGATTTGGCTGCTTTACTTTCATAATAATTATGATTTGGCTGTTTCAAATCATAATAATACATTGATGTTGGTACTGTTTGCCAACGAAAAGCTTTGGATATAAAATAATAAATATTCTTGTATTTGAATAACCTGTGTTGTTTTTAAATTATTAAACAAGAAAACGTATTTTATATTTATATATATATATATATATATATATATATATATATATATATATATATATATAAAGGCAAAATAGAACAAATGAATCTATTATTTGAAACAGTTTAAAAGTTTTTGCGTAATGTGGATTCATCAATCACTTGCCACGTTTATTTAGATTTTTAAAGTTGCATAATTTCACCGTCCCTACCTTCTTTTTAAAAGTTAAATTTTGACTTCAGAATAAAAAATATACATTAAACACTCATAACTTAGCTAAACTGAAACTTATGTTGTACAATGTGGCTCCTGGATGAAGCTTGCAATTCTTCGGTTTGGATCTGCTAAATGTGCTGATGGGACGTTAATGAGGTAAATAACCAGACATATAACAGAGAATGAGGAAAAATGTGTAACTCAAGTTCAAAGTAAAATGTAAACTAAATTAATCTTTTAAATGAAACAAAAAACAGAATTCTACGCTCCCACTTCTTGCATCTGCTTCTGCATTGGTGGGCCACGAAAGAGAAAGGCCACTTAGAGTAGAAAAGACGTCAGACCTACTCGGTCAGCTGTGGCTATACATTTCTCGATTTAATATAACGGCTTTTGGGAATAGTATATCTCAATCAATATTTTTGAACGCATTTATCTATACAAATATACAATTCACAACTTTGTTTATTTATTTTGAAATAACTATTTCAATTTGCTAACTGAATGCTGCTGTAATATTAACATTTTTTAACTGGATAAAATATAGTTACAATTTTAATAATTAGAGAAATGATCTGGACAATATTTATTGTTATAGAGTAATAATGAAAAAGCATTGTTTAGATTTATTGTGATTTCCATATAATTACTCTTCGGGAGTTTGATAAAATCAGAACATGGAATATAGTTTTAAATGGAAATGAGTAGTTTATCTTACTTAAATAATAAATTCTTTCTGCAAATAATGTTTGGACAATTTATTTATGCGAGAACTAACAGTGACAAAACCATTACCCTCTGTATTAAGATAAAAAAGCAACTCACTTTCCTCTTGTAAATATAGCAGTGGTTTTATCCTTAGTGCCCCCTAAATACATTAGGAACAATCTAGGAAACGTGTACGCTACTGTAATTTACCACAATGCTTTCAAGCATTACAAAAGTTACTACAAATCTACGAAATACCCGTTAACCCCAAAGACAGAGATACAATTACCAATAAAATGGAGTCATTGTTTGAAAATATCTTTCAAACCTAACAGGACATATTTTTATTAGTTTTGTAACATAATGTTACCTCCCTTCTCTTTTAGTGGAGGACCATAAATACTAGGAATATACTGTTTTATAGCATTAAAACGTAATATACTCGTATATATATATATAGATCCCGCTATCAATATGGCAGCATTTCATTTTGCAACCATATGGCAGCCACTAGAAAGAGTGGAGTATATATGTTTTTCGTCGTGTATAATTTATTTCTAATAAACATGATACTACTCCATGTACTTTAATTTAATAAAATCTTAAATATACAAAATTGACTGGAGTACTATCAATACGGCAGCATTTCATTTAGCCATCAATATGGCAGCCAGTGTATATTTTCGTTCAGTCTAATAACAATATGGCAGCCGGTGTGTATATTATTCCCACGCTACTAACGATACGAGAACCAACAGTGTTGCCACTATGGTGCGACTGTCTGACTAGTCAAATGTTTAGATTGTAAGACACTGTGTGTGTGTAATCACGGTGAAAACATAAACATTAGAATGTCCCTTCTTCATTTCAGCTGGCCAATTATTTACTCAAATCACATAAGTCCTGGTTGTTAGTTTTCATAAACGTGTACAACTATCGAACGCTGGCGGGGATACAAGTGTGTGCCTCTACAGGAGTAGCTAAAGGATCAAATAGGGTAAAATATCAGAACCCAAAAAAAGCTAGGAAATAATCAATTGGGGTGTTGTAAAGGATGCTGAGTCCACTACTGTGAACAAAATTAAACGGGGATGAACGGGTGCGGCTCTATCCCCGGATGGGGATAAAAGGTGATCCTCATCCTCATCATTGGAAGTAGCAAATGATGAATTGGAGTATAAATGTGAGAAGGCAAAACAAAGCTAGAATAAAATCAATCGTAGAGTTTTGGAGGTGGCTGAGTTCAATACCGTCTTCCATATTAATCGGGAATGCACGGATGTGGCTCTATGGGAGTAGAAAAGGTGTGAATTGGGGTACAATTGTCAGAAGGCAAAAAAACAATTGACAATGATCATTCGGGTGGGTTTTATTGGTGCTGAGTCTTTCACCGTTGTCGAACGTCAATGGGGATACACGGGTGACCCTCTATGGGAGTAGCAAATGATGAATTGGGGTATAATTGTGAGAAAGCAAAAAAAAACTAGAAAATTATCAAACGTAGTGCTTTGGAGGGTGCTGAGTCCAATACCGCCTACAATATTAAACGGGAATGCTCAGTTATTGCTCTACGAGAGTAGGAAATTGGTAAATTGGGGTAATATTCTCAGAAGGCAAAAAAAAATATAAAATGATCACTCGGGAGGTTTTGGAGGGTGCTGTGTCTTGTACCGTTATCGAACGTCAATGGGGATCCACGGGTGATCCTCTATGGGATTAGCAAATGATGAATTGGAGTATAAATGTGAGAAGGCAAAACAAAGCTAGAATACGATAAAATATAGTGTTTTGGTGGTGGCTGAGTTCAATACCGTATTCCATATTAATCGGGAATGCACGGATGTGGCTCTACGGGAGTAGAAAAGGTGTGAATTGGGGTACAATTGTCAGAAGGCAAAAAAACAATTGACAATGATCATTCGGGTGGGTTTTAATGGTGCTGAGTCTTTCACCGTTATCGAACGTCAATGGGGATACACGGGTGACCCTCTATGGGAGTAGCAAATGATGAATTGGGGTATAATTGTGAGAAAGCAAAAAAAACTAGAAAATGATCAAACGTAGTGCTTTGGAGGGTGCTGAGTCCAATACCGCCTACAATATTAAACGGGAATGCTCAGTTGTTGCTCTACGAGAGTAGGAAATTGGTAAATTGGGGTAATATTGTCAGAAGGCAAAAAAAAATTTTAAATGATCACTCGGGAGGCTTTGGAGTGTGCTGTGTCTTGTACCGTTATCGAACGTCAATGGAGATGCACGGGTGATCCTCAATGGGAGTAGCAAATGATGAATTGGAGTATAATTGTGACAAGGCAAAACAAAGCCAGAATATGATAAATCGTAGTGTTTTGGATTGTGCTCAGTAGAATACCGTCTTCAATAGTATACGGTAATGCACGGGTGTGGATCGACGGGAGTAGAAAGAGTGAATTAGGGAAAATTGTCAAAAGACAATAAAACATTGGAAAATGATCATTTGGGTGAGTTTTAATGGTGCTGAGTCGTTTACCGTAATCGAACGTCAATCTGAATACACGGGTGACCCTCTATGGAAGTAGCAAATGATGAATTGGGGGTATAATTTTGAGAAGGCAAAAAAAAACTAGAAAATGATCATTCGGAGTGTTTTGGAGGGTGCTGATTCCAACACCATCTACAATAATAAACGGGGATACACGGGTGTGGCTCTACGGGAGTAGAAAATTGTTAAATTGGGGTAAAATTGTCAGACGGCAAAAATATATATATAATGATCGCTCGTGGGGTTTTAATGGTTCTAAGTCTTTTACCGTTATCGAACGTCAATGGGGATATACGGGTGATCTTCTATGGGATTAGCAAATGATGAATTGGAGTATAGACCTAATTGTGAGAAGGCAAAATAAAAGCTAGAAAAAGATCATACGTAGCGTTTTTTGAGGGTGCTGAGTCCAATACCGTCTACAATAATAATCGAGGATGCACGGGTGTTTCTCTACGAGGGTAAAAAATTGGTAAATTGGGGTAAATTCTCAGAAGGCAACAACAACAACAAAAAATAGAAAATGATCACGCGAGAAGTTTTGGAGGGTGCTAAGTCCAATACCGTCATTAATATTATACAGGGATGCACGGGTGTGACTCTACGGAATTAGAAAAGGGATGAATTGGGGTTAAATTGTCAGAAGGGAAAAAAGAATAGAAAATGATCACTCGGGGGGTTTTATTGGTGCTGAGTCTTGTACCGTTACCGAACGTCAATGGGCATACAAGGGTGATCCTCTATGGGAGTAGCAAATGGTAAATTTGAGTTTAAATGTGAGAAGGCAAAACAAAGCTAGAAAATGATCAATCGTAGTGTTTTGGAAGGTGCTTAGTCCAATACCGTCTTCAATATTAAACGGGGATACAAAGGTGTGCCTCTACGGGACTAGAAAAAGTATGATTTGGGGTAACTTTAGCAGAAGACAAAATAACAAGAAAAAATGATCACTCGGGTGTTTTTAATGTTGTTGTCTTATACAGTTATCGAACGTCAATGGCGATGCACGGGTCATGCTCTATGCTAGTAGCAACTGGTGAATTAGGGTAAAAATTTCAGAAGGTAAAATAAAGGTAGAATATTATGACTTGTAAAGTGAAAGATTCAACCAAATAAGATTTTATTTTGGTATTTTTATCTTTTGGGTTAAATGAACTAGCTGGAGTAAACAGATACTATCAAGAAGTAACTATCATAGTCCCTGTCACAAGATTAAAACTGATAATACTGAATGATGTGGTCATCCTTTCAGAGATCGAAAATAAACATTATACAAACACGTTCATGACGGGTTCGATTCTAGGCGCTAATTGGTCACATGTTACAATGTGAAATTTATACCGCCATTTCTCCATCTACTTTCAACATACAACCACACGGGACGTCTCTTTACAATCAGTTTAATTTCGGCTACAATAGTACATAGTTGTCATAGAAATTGTCACATTGATTGTTACAATTCTATTATTTGTTGTTATTTTTAATATGAATTAACGAAATGAAACACAACAAATTTATTGTTTTTAATAAAAACAAATGTCCACTAATAAATTTAAACCCTCAATTTAAGTCATTTCTTTATTTAGGTTAGTACACACGGCACTGTCTTATAAAAGGTATTAATCTCTTTTACGTATGTTTGGAAAAAAAGGGAGACACTTGCTAAATCTATGCCTTACGGGTCGCGTTCCTCGTGTCGGTTTCTTCCAGGTCATTGGAAAAAATTAAAATTAATAAATCTACCGCCGCTAGGTTGCTATTTTAAAATTTCCCCGCCCCATTGAAGGTGTTCAGTGCTCTGTCGAGTTTTAGAAATAGTTCTCCAGTTCTGTCAGTAACCATAGTGTCATGGTAACAAAAATACGGGAGTGCATGTAGACGATTGTATTGTGAATCAGCAGATTAGGTGTAGACCGGTATCCATCGATCATCTGGATTGATTACATGTTTTCAAAACCTTCAATAGGTCTGCAACTAAATGAACGGTTTCATCTTTAACAATATTCCATCTAGATTTCCAGGCGTGCACTGCACGGGATAAGGGATAAAGGCTTTTTTCTTCTGAATTTCTCATTTAATTATCAGTCTTAGAGTTAGTACACTAACTTCTCCTATATCCTTACTTTACGAAAATACATTTATTCTCATTTAATTTATTTTATCTCATTGAGCTTTCTGCCACAATTTTTAAATTCTATTTCTTTCGTGTTACAATCTTTTAAGAGTTTTTGCAGTTTAAGAACGATTTTGCAGAATTTTTAGACTAATACATCGAATTTTCTTCAACATTTCTTCTTCAGTGTATTAAAAAAATGAAAATTTCAATAAGTTTTTACTGCTTGTAAAAAAATGATAAAGGATAAGTAAAGGGTTGGCATAAAGTTTATTTACAGTAAGTTTTTAAAGTTAGGCATATAGTAGAAAAACAACAAATATTGTATCACCTTTACCTCAGGTAGGTAACCAGAAAAATCTATCTATATTGTACATTGTAAATAAAAGAAGGCTTTTATTTGGTCGAATCTCATCTAATGTTAATTTCTTGTTTACGTAGGCCCATTGAACACATCTATATTTTATAGGTTCAAACGAGCACAAATTACCATTTTCGGATTAAAAAATTAAACATTGAAATAATAGTATTTCTGTACTTACCAAATGTAACAAAAAAACTGTTTTATTTTTCTGTGAGCATATGCTTTAAAAGGGTGCATATAGTATTCTAACAAGGAGTAAAATTTTCACAAAGATATGACATTTTAGTGCCAATACCAATCAGTATAAACATTTCACCAAGATAAGGGCAAAACATTTCAAGGATTCATGATATCATTACAAGATATCATTTGACACATTATAAGCTTTATTTATGGAAACTGGCATTAGAAATAATAACTCAATTTTGACAGCAGTATTTACACAGCGGCTCAGAACATTCTAGACATATTGGCTGTACAAAGACATCTTACAAAGTGTAACTAGTCTTTCTATTTTTTGTTGCTGGACAAATTCTACATTGCTTAAAACAATTTATCTATACAAATAGAAAAATTTGTAAATTTCTGGAGGTTGCAGTTTTTTTAAATCATTTTCATCTTCTGATGCACTTCGTTGAGAGTCGGTATCATGATCGAAAAAGTACCGAAGAGGAGTACTTTCGCTCATGATACCGAATTTCAGATCAACCATCCTTCTTTTAGAAGAACCCTGACCTTTTGCTCAATTACTTCTTCACTCTGTTGCACAATTCCCCTATTCTCTTTGATGCCTTCTAAAAGTTGGTCATTAGATACAGCACCTGAATCACTGTCTTCTTCGGCTAATGCTGATGATCAGGCACGATGACGGTAGTTAAAGATTTAGCTTGGAATTTGTAGTTATTGGCATAATAGATTTTCTGAATATATAAGCTGATAAAGATAAGTCGATGAAATGATGTGGGTCAACAAATTCTCTTTGTCGTTTATTCTAAGTTGTATAAAGGTTGAACAAATATAAGGTCTACTTATTTATATTTTTTTTTTAATTTACGGTTATAGTAGAATTTTTTTATTTACGGATGGCTGAAAAGTCATTCCGCTGCCCCCGCTAACGATACCATCCTTTTTAAAAGAACAAAAGGAAATAACACAAAAAGAGATGAAAATTAATTACCCGAATTAGATATCTAAATAGTCTAAGTAAAATTGGAAGGAAAAGATATGACAATTAGGTAGACAAAATACATTTTAAAAAAATTAAATAAAAAATTTAATTTTTATAAACTTATCAATTTCAGGCAAACGGTTAACTTTTTAAGTTGAATCTTTCAAGCATACAGTCTTTAAAATTCTTAAAGCACATGGACAGGCTGCATTGAAACACTGCTTCAAATTATAAAGATTAGTTTGACAGACATGACGTAAACAAACGTGCTAGAACTGCTATCGGAGTGCCGCCTGTTTATATTTTCATATCACAAACATTTCTGTAAGTAGTTGTAGCATAACTTCTGTCCAAGACAAGGTCGCGAACCCGACTCTTTCTGTAGGTAATATTGCATAGTTGGAAACATGCCAATTTCGGGCGATTTATTGTCAATGGGATATATACCCCAAATCACCCCTTGGTGATTCCTGACGAATCACCACCCCGTACATCCCCGACGAATTTGATGAGAAGGGACTAGGACCTTCGAAAATCTTAGAATGCGCATTTTTGGGCAATATTTTAGATTCTGACAAATTTTACCTCAATTCACCCACAGCGACACCCGCAGTCCCTTCCCGGATTGTGCATTGCCAACTTCGGTGCTAGGATTTGACTCAGCATTATTAAAAACCCCGAGTGATCATTTTATAACGATCTCTTAGCCTCTGATCTTTTTACCCCAATTCTCCCTTTGCTACTCCCGTAGAGCCCACACCCGTCCAGCCCTGGCGTCTTTCGATGACGGTATTGAATTCAGCATCCTCAAAAGCCCTAAGGCAGTAATTTATCTGAAAATTTCACCCCAAATTATCCCTTTGGTTCTTGTGTAGAACCATCGCAGTACATATCCGGCGACGTCATTCAATTCAGCCTCCTCAAAAACCCCCCGGTGGTAAACTTCAAGTAAATTTTTGACTTTTGACATTTTTACCCCAAAACATCCCTTTGGCACTCACGTAGAGTCACATACGTCCATCCCCGGTGACCTTCGAGGACGCCATTGAGTTCAGCACGCCCGTCTAGATGACGTCATTGAATTTAGCATCCTCAGAAACCCCCGAACGGCTTTTTCCCGCGATTCTTAGGCACCTGACATTTTGACCCTAATTCAACCCCTTTGGTGCATGGGTTTAGCCTCACCAGTACATCCCCTGAGACTTTCGACGACGGCATTGAATTCAGCATCCTCAAAAACCTCCGAGCGGATATTTTCCTGGGATTTTTTGGCTTGTGACATTCTCACCCCAATTCACCCCTTTGGTACTCTAGTGGAACCACACCAATGCATTCCCGGTGACATTCGGTGACGGCATTGAATTCCGCTTCATCAAAATTCCCCGAGTTGTTATTTTCTATTAATTTTTTGACTTTTGACATTTCTACCCCAAATCATCCCTTTGGCACTCACGTAGAGTATCATCTGTCCATCCCCGGTGACTTTCGATGACGGCATTGAATTCAGCATCCTCAAAAACCTCCGAGCGGATATTTTCCTGGGATTTTTTGACTTTTGACTTTTTCACCTCAATTCACCCCTTTGGTACTCGCGTGGAATCACATCAGTGTATCCCCGGCGACTTTCGGTGACGACATTAAATTCCGCCTTACCAAAAACACCCGAGTGAATATTTTCTACTTATTTTTTCACTTTTGACTTTTTTACCCCAAATCATCCCTTTGGTACTTACGTAGAGTCACATCCGGTCCATCCCCGGTGACTCTAGATAACGCAATTGAATTTAGCATCCCCAAAACCCCCCGAACGGTAATTATCCCGCGATTCTTAGGCATCTGACATTTTTACCCTAATTCAACCCCTTTGGTACATGGGTTTAGTCTCACCAGTACATCCCCGGAGACTTCCGATGACGGCATTGAATTCAGCATCCTCGAAAACCCCCGAGCGGATATTTTTCAGCGATTTTTTGACATCTGACATTCTCACCTCAATTCACCCATTTGGTACTCTCGTGGAACCACGCCAATGCATTCCTGGTGACATTCGGTGACGGCATTGAATTCCGCCTCATCAAAATTCCCCGAGTTGTTATTTTCTATTAATTTTTTGACTTTTGACATTTCTACCCCAAATCATCCCCTTGGCACTCACGTAGAGTATCATCTGTCCATCCCCGGTGACTTTCGATGGCGGAATTGAATTCAGCATCCTCAAAGACCCCCGAGTGGTTATGTTTCAGAGATTTTTTAACTTTTGACTTTTTCACCCCAATTCACCCCTTTGGTACTCGCGTGGAACCACATCAGTGCATCCCCGGCGACTTTCGGTGACGACATTGAATTCAGCATCCTCGAAAACCCCCGAGCGGATATTTTTCAGCGATTTTCTGACTTCTGACATTCTCACCCCAATTCACCCCTTTGGTACTCTAGTGGAACCACACCAATGCATTCCCGGTGACATTCGGTGACGGCATTGAATTCCGCTTCATCAAAATTCCCCGAGTTGTTATTTTCTATTAATTTTTTGACTTTTGACATTTCTACCCCAAATCATCCCTTTAGCACTCACGTAGAATATCATCTTTCCATCCCCGGTGACTTTCGATGGCGGAATTGAATTCAGCATCCTCATAAAAACCCCCGAGTGGTTATGTTCCAGAGATTTGTTAACTTTTGACTTTTTCACCCCAATTCACCCCTTTGGTACTCATGTAGAACCACATCAGTGCATCTCCGGCGAATTTTGGTGACGACATTGAATTCCGCCTTACCAAAAACCCCCGAGTGGTTATTTTCTAGTTATTTTATGACTTTTGACTTTTTTACCCCAAATCATCCCTTTGGTACTTACGTAGAGTTACATCCGGTTCATCCCCGGTGACTCTAGATGACGCCATTGAATTTAGCATCCTCAAAAATCCCCCGAACGGTCAATATCCCGCGATACTTAGGCATCTGACATTTTTACCCTAATTCAACCCCTTTGGTACATGGGTTTAGCCTCACCAGTACATCCCCGGAGACTTTTGATGACGGCATTGAATTCAGCATACTCAAAAACCCCCGAGTGGTCACTTTCCAGCGATTCTTCGTCCAATTCAAATATATACATTACGTAGTACGATTGATATCTATGTGGATGCCAGCAATGTTGCCAAGTTTGTGGCTGCCATAATGTTAGGGAATGGTTGAAATATACAGTAAATTTATATACATGAAGCGACCATGCTGCCCCTGGCGGAAATGTTACAAACTTGTGATATACAAATCCCGTTCACTCTGCTATCAATACGAGTACCGTTTGGTTATTACAAATTATTTTTAAAAAATTCAGAACGACCATAGAACTTCGAAATACAGGATAACTCCAATAAAACACCTCTTTTTACACTTATGGACATCATTTTTATTTCGATTATTGTCAAAGGGTGTTACATTATCATGGATTACTATGTGGCAGCCGTATACGGCTGCCACAAGTACCCGGCTGCCAGTTTGAATGCAAAATGACCAATGTATGGTCTCCGTATTGTTAGCAGGCTGTATATATATATATATATATATATATATATATATATATATATATATATATATATCGTGATATGCATGTCAGCCAGCTTTAGTTATAACTTACAGTTACAGTTTAATATCGTATCTATATTGTAGATATATGACACAAGATTTATTAAAAAATCTAACTTTACAGAAGTTTTCGATGAAGACATGCTCAGCTATTTGTTAAGCGCAAACCAGAGAATAAAGTTCGTTCCTATTGTCGAGGTGATTCCTGAGGATGATGAAGAAGAAGACGAAGCGGAAATAGTTTATAAAAAAGCTGCAATATTTTCTACAAGTGATTCCGCACTATTTCCGCTAAAGATTGAAGTACTTACATTCTACAGGACTCAGCCGTTTTGTAAGTGACTTCTTATTTGTTCCTTTGGTTTTATATAAAATGGAAATTCTATTCCTATTTACTAGAGTTAGAACTTATATCTGATCACTTACAAATGTCAGTGTTCCAGTCAGCCACGAGTTCCAAGTCATACCTCTCTTTCTCTCTTTTCCTCTCTAAATATATATATATAGATATATATGTAGGGAAATTCCACATAAAAATCTATCAGCTAGGAAAAAGTTTTGTGCAATATTTGAACTGTAAGAGATCGTAGCAAACTGTTGTTATCTATCAAAGGGCAGTCAGTTGTAGAACTTTCAGCAAAAAATGATTACTGCACGCACTTGTTATAATAATAATAATAATAATAATAATGCACGCAGCATAAATAATAATTCGAAAGAATACATAGTAGGGAAAGTGGTCTAGATCCCTGGAAAGGAGAGTTAAGTTCGGCATCGAGAGACAATGCGATCTATGGAGAAAAATCTCTACAAATGTATAAAAAGCACGTCCAACTAACACATACAGATTGAGAAATTGTCAGAGGTTCCCACCAAAGCCAAGATAAAGCAAAGTAAAAGTAGTAAGTGGTTTTTAATTGAAGGAGATAATCAAGTAGGAAGTGGTATTAGTAAGAGAGATATTATAGAACTAAAGTTTACGTACGGTATAGAAGCATTTCTAGTGTAGGAGAATAAATGTACATTATTATTAGTTTACTTAATTACAACTACCTGTAAATGTTACAATTTAGAACTTAGGACTGAAGTAAATCTGTTATTGTATAACACATGTATTCATTTGATTCCCTTATAGTCAAATATCCTGTAGTAGCCTACATCGTAAGTAAACTACAATACTCGTAGAAGCATTGCTATACAACTTGCAATAGACATTGCATAGGAAAGGTTAAAGTAAATCATTATATTTTTACCTACCGACCTAAATATCCATTTATCTATTTTATTATCATTTATGTGCCTTAATATCAATCTAATATTATCTATTTTACTACACTTAATGTTTGCAAATTATAATGTATGTTTTCAGAAGCGAAATTTCGGCTTCGTGGTTTGGAACGACGTCTGGTGGAGGTGAGCATACATTTTACTTTAAACTAAATAAGTTTAGGAACGCAGCAAGCTCTCTCAGCTTGTATGGGAGCACACCAAGCCGGAGACTCTATATCTTGCCGTATACGTTTATAGACTAGCCATGAGTCTTATTGCCTTTAGTAGCTCCTAGTTGCTAAACTAAATAAGTTAGGGAGCCCAGCAAGCTCTCTCAGCTTGTATGGGAGCACATCAAGCCGGAGACTCTATATCTTGCCGTATACGTTTATAGACTAGCATTGAGTCTTATTGCCTTTAGTAGCTCCAAGTTGCTAAACTAAATAAGTTTAGGAACCCAGCAAGCTCTCTCAGCTTGTATGGGAGCACACCAAGCCGAAGACTCTATATCTTGCCGTATACGTTTATAGACTAGCCTTGAGTCTTATTGCCTTTAGTAGCTCCTAGTTGCTGAACTAAATAAGTTTAGGAACGCAGCAAGCTCTCTCAGCTTGTATGGGAGCACATCAAGCCGGAGACTCTATATCTTGCCATATACGTTTATAGACTAGCATTGAGTCTTATTGCCTTTAGTAGCTCCAAGTTGCTAAACTAAATAAGTTAAGGGACCCAGCAAGCTCTCTCAGCTTGTATGGGAGCACATCAAGCCGGAGACTCTATATCTTGCCATATACGTTTATAGACTAGCATTGAGTCTTATTGCCTTTAGTAGCTCCAAGTTTCTAAACTAAATAAGTTTAGGAACCCAGCAAGCTCTCTCAGCTTGTATGGGAGCATATCAAGCCGGAGACTCTATATCTTGCCGTATACGTTTATAGACTAGCCTTGAGTCTTATTGCCTTTAGTAGCTCCTAGTTGCTAAACTAAATAAGTTTAGGAACCCAGCAAGCTCTCTCAGCTTGTATGGGAGCACATCAAGCCGGAGACTCTATATCTTGCCGTATACGTTTAGAGACTAGCCTTGAGTCTTATTGCCTTTAGTAGCTCCTAGTTGCTAAACTAAATAAGTTTAGGATCCCAGCAAGCTCTCTCAGCTTGTATGGGAGCACACCAAGCCGGAAACTCTATATCTTGCCGTATACGTTTATAGACTAGCCGTGAGTCTTATTGCCTTTAGTAGCTCCTAAATGCTAAACTAAATAAGTTTAGGAACCCAGCAAGCTCTCTCAGCTTGTATGGGAGCACACCAAGCCGGAGACTCTATATCTTGCCGTATACGTTTATAGACTAGCCATGAGTCTTATTGCCTTTAGTAGCTCCAAGTTGCTAAACTAAATAAGTTTAAGAACCCAGCAAGCTCTTAGCTTGTATGGGAGCACATCAAGCCGGAGACTCTATATCTTGCCGTATACGTTTATAGACTAGCCTTGAGTCTTATTGCCTTTAGTAGCTCCTAGTTGCTAAACTAAATAAGTTTAAGAACCCAGCAAGCTCTTAGCTTGTATGGGAGCACATCAAGCCGGAGACTCTATATCTTGCCGTATACGTTTATAGACTAGCCTTGAGTCTTATTGCCTTTAGTAGCTCCTAATTGCTAAACTAAATAAGTTTAGGAACCCAGCAAGCTCTTAGCTTGTATGGGAGCACACCAAGCCGGAGACTCTATATCTTGCCGTATACGTTTATAGACAAGCCTTGAGTTTTATTGCCTTTAGTAGCTCCAAGTTGCTAAACTAAATAAGTTTAGGAATCCAGCAAGCTCTCTCAGTTTGTTTGGGAGCACATCAAGCCGGAGACACTATATCTTGCCGTATACGTTTATAGACTAGCCTTGAGTATTATTGCCTTTAGTAGCTCCTAGTTGCTAAACTAAATAAGTTTAGGAACCCAGCAAGCTCTCTCAGTTTGTTTGGGAGCACATCAAGCCGGAGACTCTATATCTTGCCGTATACGTTTATAGACTATTCTTGAGTCTTATTGCCTTTAGTAGCTCCAAGTTGCTAATCTAAATAAGTTTAGGAACCCAGCAAGCTCTCTCAGCTTGTATGGGAGCACACCAAGCCGAAGACTCTATATCTTGCCGTATACGTTTATAGACTAGCCATGAGTCTTATTGCCTTTAGTAGCTCCTAGTTGCTAAACTAAATAAGTTAGGGAGCCCAGCAAGCTCTCTCAGCTTGTATGGAAGCACATCAAGCCGGAGACTCTATATCTTGCCGTATACGTTTATAGACTAGCATTGAGTCTTATTGCCTTTAGTAGCTCCAAGTTGCTAAACTAAATAAGTTTAGGAACCCAGCAAGCTCTCTCAGCTTGTATGGGAGCACACCAAGCCGAAGACTCTATATCTTGCCGTATACGTTTATAGACTAGCCTTGAGTCTTATTGCCTTTAGTAGCTCCTAGTTGCTGAACTAAATAAGTTTAGGAACGCAGCAAGCTCTCTCAGCTTGTATGGGAGCACATCAAGCCGGAGACTCTATATCTTGCCATATACGTTTATAGACTAGCATTGAGTCTTATTGCCTTTAGTAGCTCCTAAATGCTAAACTAAATAAGTTTAGGAACCCAGCAAGCTCTCTCAGCTTGTATGGGAGCACACCAAGCCGGAGACTCTATATCTTGCCGTATACGTTTATAGACTAGCCATGAGTCTTATTGCCTTTAGTAGCTCCAAGTTGCTAAACTAAATAAGTTTAAGAACCCAGCAAGCTCTAAGCTTGTATGGGAGCACATCAAGCCGGAGACTCTATATCTTGCCGTATACGTTTATAGACTAGCCTTGAGTCTTATTGCCTTTAGTAGCTCCTAATTGCTAAACTAAATAAGTTTAGGAACTCAGCAAGCTCTTAGCTTGTATGGGAGCACACCAAGCCGGAGACTCTATATCTTGCCGTATACGTTTATAGACAAGCCTTGAGTTTTATTGCCTTTAGTAGCTCCAAGTTGCTAAACTAAATAGGTTTAGGAATCCAGCAAGCTCTCTCAGTTTGTTTGGGAGCACATCAAGCCGGAGACACTATATCTTGCCGTATACGTTTATAGACTAGCCTTGAGTCTTATTGCCTTTAGTAGCTCCTAGTTGCTAAACTAAATAAGTTTAGGAACCCAGCAAGCTCTCTCAGTTTGTTTGGGAGCACATCAAGCCGGAGACTCTATATCTTGCCGTATAAGTTTATAGACTATTCTTGAGTCTTATTGCCTTTAGTAGCTCCAAGTTGCTAATCTAAATAGGTTTAGGAACCCAGCAAGCTCTCTCAGCTTGTATGGGAGCACACCAAGCCGAAGACTTTATATCTTGCCGTATACGTTTATAGACTAGCCATGAGTCTTATTGCCTTTAGTAGCTCCTAGTTGCTAAACTAAATAAGTTAGGGAGCCCAGCAAGCTCTCTCAGCTTGTATGGGAGCACATCAAGCCGGAGACTCTATATCTTGCCGTATACGTTTATAGACTAGCATTGAGTCTTATTGCCTTTAGTAGCTCCAAGTTGCTAAACTAAATAAGTTTAGGAACCCAGCAAGCTCTCTCAGCTTGTATGGGAGCACACCAAGCCGAAGACTCTATATCTTGCCGTATACGTTTATAGACTAGCCTTGAGTCTTATTGCCTTTAGTAGCTCCTAGTTGCTGAACTAAATAAGTTTAGGAACGCAGCAAGCTCTCTCAGCTTGTATGGGAGCACATCAAGCCGGAGACTCTATATCTTGCCATATACGTTTATAGACTAGCATTGAGTCTTATTGCCTTTAGTAGCTCCTAAATGCTAAACTAAATAAGTTTAGGAACCCAGCAAGCTCTCTCAGCTTGTATGGGAGCACACCAAGCCGGAGACTCTATATCTTGCCGTATACGTTTATAGACTAGCCATGAGTCTTATTGCCTTTAGTAGCTCCAAGTTGCTAAACTAAATAAGTTTAAGAACCCAGCAAGCTCTTAGCTTGTATGGGAGCACATCAAGCCGGAGACTCTATATCTTGCCGTATACGTTTATAGACTAGCCTTGAGTCTTATTGCCTTTAGTAGCTCCTAATTGCTAAACTAAATAAGTTTAGGAACTCAGCAAGCTCTTAGCTTGTATGGGAGCACACCAAGCCGGAGACTCTATATCTTGCCGTATACGTTTATAGACAAGCCTTGAGTTTTATTGCCTTTAGTAGCTCCAAGTTGCTAAACTAAATAGGTTTAGGAATCCAGCAAGCTCTCTCAGTTTGTTTGGGAGCACATCAAGCCGGAGACACTATATCTTGCCGTATACGTTTATAGACTAGCCTTGAGTCTTATTGCCTTTAGTAGCTCCTAGTTGCTAAACTAAATAAGTTTAGGAACCCAGCAAGCTCTCTCAGTTTGTTTGGGAGCACATCAAGCCGGAGACTCTATATCTTGCCGTATAAGTTTATAGACTATTCTTGAGTCTTATTGCCTTTAGTAGCTCCAAGTTGCTAATCTAAATAGGTTTAGGAACCCAGCAAGCTCTCTCAGCTTGTATGGGAGCACACCAAGCCGAAGACTTTATATCTTGCCGTATACGTTTATAGACTAGCCATGAGTCTTATTGCCTTTAGTAGCTCCTAGTTGCTAAACTAAATAAGTTAGGGAGCCCAGCAAGCTCTCTCAGCTTGTATGGGAGCACATCAAGCCGGAGACTCTATATCTTGCCGTATACGTTTATAGACTAGCATTGAGTCTTATTGCCTTTAGTAGCTCCAAGTTGCTAAACTAAATAAGTTTAGGAACCCAGCAAGCTCTCTCAGCTTGTATGGGAGCACACCAAGCCGAAGACTCTATATCTTGCCGTATACGTTTATAGACTAGCCTTGAGTCTTATTGCCTTTAGTAGCTCCTAGTTGCTGAACTAAATAAGTTTAGGAACGCAGCAAGCTCTCTCAGCTTGTATGGGAGCACATCAAGCCGGAGACTCTATATCTTGCTGTATACGTTTATAGACTAGCCTTGAGTCTTATTGCCTTTAGTAGCTCCTAGTTGCTAAACTAAATAAGTTTAAGAACCCAGCAAGCTCTTAGCTTGTATGGGAGCACATCAAGCCGGAGACTCTATATCTTGCCGTATACGTTTATAGACTAGCCTTGAGTCTTATTGCCTTTAGTAGCTCCTAATTGCTAAACTAAATAAGTTTAGGAACCCAGCAAGCTCTTAGCTTGTATGGGAGCACACCAAGCCGGAGACTCTATATCTTGCCGTATACGTTTATAGACAAGCCTTGAGTCTTATTGCCTTTAGTAGCTCCTAGTTGCTGAACTAAATAAGTTTAGGAACGCAGCAAGCTCTCTCAGCTTGTATGGGAGCACATCAAGCCGGAGACTCTATATCTTGCCATATACGTTTATAGACTAGCATTGAGTCTTATTGCCTTTAGTAGCTCCAAGTTGCTAAACTAAATAAGTTAAGGGACCCAGCAAGCTCTCTCAGCTTGTATGGGAGCACATCAAGCCGGAGACTCTATATCTTGCCATATACGTTTATAGACTATTCTTGAGTCTTATTGCCTTTAGTAGCTCCAAGTTGCTAATCTAAATAAGTTTAGGAACCCAGCAAGCTCTCTCAGCTTGTATGGGAGCACACCAAGCCGAAGACTCTATATCTTGCCGTATACGTTTATAGACTAGCCATGAGTCTTATTGCCTTTAGTAGCTCCTAGTTGCTAAACTAAATAAGTTAGGGAGCCCAGCAAGCTCTCTCAGCTTGTATGGAAGCACATCAAGCCGGAGACTCTATATCTTGCCGTATACGTTTATAGACTAGCATTGAGTCTTATTGCCTTTAGTAGCTCCAAGTTGCTAAACTAAATAAGTTTAGGAACCCAGCAAGCTCTCTCAGCTTGTATGGGAGCACACCAAGCCGAAGACTCTATATCTTGCCGTATACGTTTATAGACTAGCCTTGAGTCTTATTGCCTTTAGTAGCTCCTAGTTGCTGAGCTAAATAAGTTTAGGAACGCAGCAAGCTCTCTCAGCTTGTATGGGAGCACATCAAGCCGGAGACTCTATATCTTGCCATATACGTTTATAGACTAGCATTGAGTCTTATTGCCTTTAGTAGCTCCAAGTTGCTAAACTAAATAAGTTAAGGGACCCAGCAAGCTCTCTCAGCTTGTATGGGAGCACATCAAGCCGGAGACTCTATATCTTGCCATATACGTTTATAGACTAGCATTGAGTCTTATTGCCTTTAGTAGCTCCAAGTTGCTAAACTAAATAAGTTTAGGAACCCAGCAAGCTCTCTCAGCTTGTATGGGAGCATATCAAGCCGGAGACTCTATATCTTGCCGTATACGTTTATAGACTAGCCTTGAGTCTTATTGCCTTTAGTAGCTCCTAGTTGCTAAACTAAATAAGTTTAGGAACCCAGCAAGCTCTCTCAGCTTGTATGGGAGCACATCAAGCCGGAGACTCTATATCTTTCCGTATATGTTTAGAGACTAGCCTTGAGTCTTATTGCCTTTAGTAGCTCCTAAATGCTAAACTAAATAAGTTTAGGAACCCAGCAAGCTCTCTCAGCTTGTATGGGAGCACACCAAGCCGGAGACTCTATATCTTGCCGTATACGTTTATAGACTAGCCATGAGTCTTATTGCCTTTAGTAGCTCCAAGTTGCTAAACTAAATAGGTTTAAGAACCCAGCAAGCTCTTAGCTTGTATGGGAGCACATCAAGCCGGAGACTCTATATCTTGCCGTATACGTTTATAGACTAGCCTTGAGTCTTATTGCCTTTAGTAGCTCCTAGTTGCTAAACTAAATAAGTTTAAGAACCCAGCAAGCTCTTAGCTTGTATGGGAGCACATCAAGCCGGAGACTCTATATCTTGCCGTATACGTTTATAGACTAGCCTTGAGTCTTATTGCCTTTAGTAGCTCCTAATTGCTAGACTAAATAAGTTTAGGAACCCAGCAAGCTCTTAGCTTGTATGGGAGCACACCAAGCCGGAGACTCTATATCTTGCCGTATACGTTTATAGACAAGCCTTGAGTTTTATTGCCTTTAGTAGCTCCAAGTTGCTAAACTAAATAAGTTTAGGAATCCAGCAAGCTCTCTCAGTTTGTTTGGGAGCACATCAAGCCGGAGACACTATATCTTGCCGTATACGTTTATAGACTAGCCTTGAGTCTTATTGCCTTTAGTAGCTCCTAGTTGCTAAACTAAATAAGGTTAGGAACCCAGCAAGCTCTCTCAGTTTGTTTGGGAGCACATCAAGCCGGAGACTCTATATCTTGCCGTATACGTTTATAGACTATTCTTGAGTCTTATTGCCTTTAGTAGCTCCAAGTTGCTAATCTAAATAAGTTTAGGAACCCAGCAAGCTCTCTCAGCTTGTATGGGAGCACACCATACCGAAGACTCTATATCTTGCCGTATACGTTTATAGACTAGCCATGAGTCTTATTGCCTTTAGTAGCTCCTAGTTGCTAAACTAAATAAGTTAGGGAGCCCAGCAAGCTCTCTCAGCTTGTATGGGAGCACATCAAGCCGGAGACTCTATATCTTGCCGTATACGTTTATAGACTAGCATTGAGTCTTATTGCCTTTAGTAGCTCCAAGTTGCTAAACTAAATAAGTTTAGGAACCCAACAAGCTCTCTCAGCTTGTATGGGAGCACACGAAGCCGAAGACTCTATATCTTGCCGTATACGTTTATAGACTAGCCTTGAGTCTTATTGCCTTTAGTAGCTCCTAGTTGCTGAACTAAATAAGTTTAGGAACGCAGCAAGCTCTCTCAGCTTGTATGGGAGCACATCAAGCCGGAGACTCTATATCTTGCCATATACGTTTATAGACTAGCATTGAGTCTTATTGCCTTTAGTAGCTCCAAGTTGCTAAACTAAATAAGTTAAGGGACCCAGCAAGCTCTCTCAGCTTGTATGGGAGCACATCAAGCCGGAGACTCTATATCTTGCCATATACGTTTATAGACTAGCATTGAGTCTTATTGCCTTTAGTAGCTCCACGTTGCTAAACTAAATAAGTTTAGGAACCCAGCAAGCTCTCTCAGCTTGTATGGGAGCACACCAAGCTGGAGACTCTATAACTTGCCGTATACGTTTATAGACTAGCCTTGAAACCTATTGCCTTTAGTAGCTCCTAGTTGCTAAACTAAATAAGTTTAGGAACCCAACAAGCTCTCTCAGCTTGTATGGGAGCACACCAAGCTGGAGACTCTATAACTTGCCGTATACGTTTATAGACTAGCCTTGAAACCTATTGCCTTTAGTAGCTCCTAGTTGCTAAACTAAATAAGTTTAGGAACCCAGCAAGCTCTCTGCTTGTATGGGAGCATATCAAGCCGGAGACTCTATATCTTGCCGTATACGTTTATAGACTAGCCTTGAGTCTTATTGCCTTTAGTAGCTCCTAGTTGCTAAACTAAATAAGTTTAGGAACCCAGCAAGCTCTCTCAGCTTGTATGGGAGCACATCAAGCCGGAGACTCTATATCTTTCCGTATATGTTTAGAGACTAGCCTTGAGTCTTATTGCCTTTAGTAGCTCCTAAATGCTAAACTAAATAAGTTTAGGAACCCAGCAAGCTCTCTCAGCTTGTATGGGAGCACACCAAGCCGGAGACTCTATATCTTGCCGTATACGTTTATAGACTAGCCATGAGTCTTATTGCCTTTAGTAGCTCCAAGTTGCTAAACTAAATAAGTTTAAGAACCCAGCAAGCTCTTAGCTTGTATGGGAGCACATCAAGCCGGAGACTCTATATCTTGCCGTATACGTTTATAGACTAGCCTTGAGTCTTATTGCCTTTAGTAGCTCCTAATTGCTAAACTAAATAAGTTTAGGAACCCAGCAAGCTCTTAGCTTGTATGGGAGCACACCAAGCCGGAGACTCTATATCTTGCCGTATACGTTTATAGACAAGCCTTGAGTTTTATTGCATTTAGTAGCTCCAAGTTGCTAAACTAAATAAGTTTAGGAATCCAGCAAGCTCTCTCAGTTTGTTTGGGAGCACATCAAGCCGGAGACACTATATCTTGCCGTATACGTTTATAGACTAGCCTTGAGTCTTATTGCCTTTAGTAGCTCCTAGTTGCTAAACTAAATAAGTTTAGGAACCCAGCAAGCTCTCTCAGTTTGTTTGGGAGCACATCAAGCCGGAGACTCTATATCTTGCCGTATACGTTTATAGACTATTCTTGAGTCTTATTGCCTTTAGTAGCTCCAAGTTGCTAATCTAAATAAGTTTAGGAACCCAGCAAGCTCTCTCAGCTTGTATGGGAGCAAATCAAGCCGAAGACTCTATATCTTGCCATATACGTTTATAGACAATCCTTGAGTCTTATTGGCTTTAGTAGCTCCTAGTTGCTAAACTAAATAAGTTTAGGAACCCAGCAAGGTCTCTCAGCTTGTATGGGAGCACATCAAGCCGGAGACTCTATATCTTACCGTATACGTTTATAGACTAGCCTTTTGTCTTATTGCCTTTAGTAGCTCCAAGTTGCTAAACTAAATAAGTTTAGGAACCCAGCAAGGTCTCTCAGCTTGTATGGGAGCACATCAAGCCGGAGACTCTATATCTTGCCGTATACGTTTATAGACAAGCCTTGAGTCTTATTGCCTTTAGTAGCTCCTAGTTGCTAAACTAAATAAGTTTAGGAAAACAGCAAGGTCTCTCAGCTTGTATGGGAGCACACCAGGCCGGAGACTCTATATCTTGCCATATACGTTTATAGACAAGCCTTGAGTCTTATTGCCTTTAGTAGCTCCTAGTTGCTAAACTAAATAAGTTTAGGAACCCAGCAAGCTCTCTCAGCTTGTATGGGAGCACACCAGGCCGGAGACTCTATATCTTGCCGTATACGTTTATAGACTAGCCTTGAGTCTTATTGCTTTTAGTAGCTCCAAGTTGCTAAACTAAATAAGTTTAAGAACCCAGCAAGCTCTTTGCTTGTATGGGAGCACACCAAGTCGGAGACTCTATATCTTGCCGTATACGTTTATAGACTAGCCTTGAGTCTTATTGCCTTTAGTAGCTCCTAGTTGCTAAACTAAATAAGGTTAGGAACCCAGCAAGCTCTCTCAGTTTGTTTGGGAGCACATCAAGCCGGAGACTCTATATCTTGCCGTATACGTTTATAGACTAGCCTTGAGTCTTATTGCCTTTAGTAGCTCCTAATTGCTAGACTAAATAAGTTTAGGAACCCAGCAAGCTCTTAGCTTGTATGGGAGCACACCAAGCCGGAGACTCTATATCTTGCCGTATACGTTTATAGACAAGCCTTGAGTTTTATTGCCTTTAGTAGCTCCAAGTTGCTAAACTAAATAAGTTTAGGAATCCAGCAAGCTCTCTCAGTTTGTTTGGGAGCACATCAAGCCGGAGACACTATATCTTGCCGTATACGTTTATAGACTAGCCTTGAGTCTTATTGCCTTTAGTAGCTCCTAGTTGCTAAACTAAATAAGGTTAGGAACCCAGCAAGCTCTCTCAGTTTGTTTGGGAGCACATCAAGCCGGAGACTCTATATCTTGCCGTATACGTTTATAGACTATTCTTGAGTCTTATTGCCTTTAGTAGCTCCAAGTTGCTAATCTAAATAAGTTTAGGAACCCAGCAAGCTCTCTCAGCTTGTATGGGAGCACACCAAGCCGAAGACTCTATATCTTGCCGTATACGTTTATAGACTAGCCATGAGTCTTATTGCCTTTAGTAGCTCCTAGTTGCTAAACTAAATAAGTTAGGGAGCCCAGCAAGCTCTCTCAGCTTGTATGGAAGCACATCAAGCCGGAGACTCTATATCTTGCCGTATACGTTTATAGACTAGCATTGAGTCTTATTGCCTTTAGTAGCTCCAAGTTGCTAAACTAAATAAGTTTAGGAACCCAGCAAGCTCTCTCAGCTTGTATGGGAGCACACCAAGCCGAAGACTCTATATCTTGCCGTATACGTTTATAGACTAGCCTTGAGTCTTATTGCCTTTAGTAGCTCCTAGTTGCTGAACTGAATAAGTTTAGGAACGCAGCAAGCTCTCTCAGCTTGTATGGGAGCACATCAAGCCGGAGACTCTATATCTTGCCATATACGTTTATAGACTAGCATTGAGTCTTATTGCCTTTAGTAGCTCCAAGTTGCTAAACTAAATAAGTTAAGGGACCCAGCAAGCTCTCTCAGCTTGTATGGGAGCACATCAAGCCGGAGACTCTATATCTTGCCATATACGTTTATAGACTAGCATTGAGTCTTATTGCCTTTAGTAGCTCCAAGTTGCTAAACTAAATAAGTTTAGGAACCCAGCAAGCTCTCTCAGCTTGTATGGGAGCATATCAAGCCGGAGACTCTATATCTTGCCGTATACGTTTATAGACTAGCCTTGAGTCTTATTGCCTTTAGTAGCTCCTAGTTGCTAAACTAAATAAGTTTAGGAACCCAGCAAGCTCTCTCAGCTTGTATGGGAGCACATCAAGCCGGAGACTCTATATCTTTCCGTATATGTTTAGAGACTAGCCTTGAGTCTTATTGCCTTTAGTAGCTCCTAAATGCTAAACTAAATAAGTTTAGGAACCCAGCAAGCTCTCTCAGCTTGTATGGGAGCACACCAAGCCGGAGACTCTATATCTTGCCGTATACGTTTATAGACTAGCCATGAGTCTTATTGCCTTTAGTAGCTCCAAGTTGCTAAACTAAATAGGTTTAAGAACCCAGCAAGCTCTTAGCTTGTATGGGAGCACATCAAGCCGGAGACTCTATATCTTGCCGTATACGTTTATAGACTAGCCTTGAGTCTTATTGCCTTTAGTAGCTCCTAGTTGCTAAACTAAATAAGTTTAAGAACCCAGCAAGCTCTTAGCTTGTATGGGAGCACATCAAGCCGGAGACTCTATATCTTGCCGTATACGTTTATAGACTAGCCTTGAGTCTTATTGCCTTTAGTAGCTCCTAATTGCTAGACTAAATAAGTTTAGGAACCCAGCAAGCTCTTAGCTTGTATGGGAGCACACCAAGCCGGAGACTCTATATCTTGCCGTATACGTTTATAGACAAGCCTTGAGTTTTATTGCCTTTAGTAGCTCCAAGTTGCTAAACTAAATAAGTTTAGGAATCCAGCAAGCTCTCTCAGTTTGTTTGGGAGCACATCAAGCCGGAGACACTATATCTTGCCGTATACGTTTATAGACTAGCCTTGAGTCTTATTGCCTTTAGTAGCTCCTAGTTGCTAAACTAAATAAGGTTAGGAACCCAGCAAGCTCTCTCAGTTTGTTTGGGAGCACATCAAGCCGGAGACTCTATATCTTGCCGTATACGTTTATAGACTATTCTTGAGTCTTATTGCCTTTAGTAGCTCCAAGTTGCTAATCTAAATAAGTTTAGGAACCCAGCAAGCTCTCTCAGCTTGTATGGGAGCACACCATACCGAAGACTCTATATCTTGCCGTATACGTTTATAGACTAGCCATGAGTCTTATTGCCTTTAGTAGCTCCTAGTTGCTAAACTAAATAAGTTAGGGAGCCCAGCAAGCTCTCTCAGCTTGTATGGGAGCACATCAAGCCGGAGACTCTATATCTTGCCGTATACGTTTATAGACTAGCATTGAGTCTTATTGCCTTTAGTAGCTCCAAGTTGCTAAACTAAATAAGTTTAGGAACCCAACAAGCTCTCTCAGCTTGTATGGGAGCACACGAAGCCGAAGACTCTATATCTTGCCGTATACGTTTATAGACTAGCCTTGAGTCTTATTGCCTTTAGTAGCTCCTAGTTGCTGAACTAAATAAGTTTAGGAACGCAGCAAGCTCTCTCAGCTTGTATGGGAGCACATCAAGCCGGAGACTCTATATCTTGCCATATACGTTTATAGACTAGCATTGAGTCTTATTGCCTTTAGTAGCTCCAAGTTGCTAAACTAAATAAGTTAAGGGACCCAGCAAGCTCTCTCAGCTTGTATGGGAGCACATCAAGCCGGAGACTCTATATCTTGCCATATACGTTTATAGACTAGCATTGAGTCTTATTGCCTTTAGTAGCTCCACGTTGCTAAACTAAATAAGTTTAGGAACCCAGCAAGCTCTCTCAGCTTGTATGGGAGCACACCAAGCTGGAGACTCTATAACTTGCCGTATACGTTTATAGACTAGCCTTGAAACCTATTGCCATTAGTAGCTCCTAGTTGCTAAACTAAATAAGTTTAGGAACCCAACAAGCTCTCTCAGCTTGTATGGGAGCACACCAAGCTGGAGACTCTATAACTTGCCGTATACGTTTATAGACTAGCCTTGAAACCTATTGCCTTTAGTAGCTCCTAGTTGCTAAACTAAATAAGTTTAGGAACCCAGCAAGCTCTCTGCTTGTATGGGAGCATATCAAGCCGGAGACTCTATATCTTGCCGTATACGTTTATAGACTAGCCTTGAGTCTTATTGCCTTTAGTAGCTCCTAGTTGCTAAACTAAATAAGTTTAGGAACCCAGCAAGCTCTCTCAGCTTGTATGGGAGCACATCAAGCCGGAGACTCTATATCTTTCCGTATATGTTTAGAGACTAGCCTTGAGTCTTATTGCCTTTAGTAGCTCCTAAATGCTAAACTAAATAAGTTTAGGAACCCAGCAAGCTCTCTCAGCTTGTATGGGAGCACACCAAGCCGGAGACTCTATATCTTGCCGTATACGTTTATAGACTAGCCATGAGTCTTATTGCCTTTAGTAGCTCCAAGTTGCTAAACTAAATAAGTTTAAGAACCCAGCAAGCTCTTAGCTTGTATGGGAGCACATCAAGCCGGAGACTCTATATCTTGCCGTATACGTTTATAGACTAGCCTTGAGTCTTATTGCCTTTAGTAGCTCCTAATTGCTAAACTAAATAAGTTTAGGAACCCAGCAAGCTCTTAGCTTGTATGGGAGCACACCAAGCCGGAGACTCTATATCTTGCCGTATACGTTTATAGACAAGCCTTGAGTTTTATTGCATTTAGTAGCTCCAAGTTGCTAAACTAAATAAGTTTAGGAATCCAGCAAGCTCTCTCAGTTTGTTTGGGAGCACATCAAGCCGGAGACACTATATCTTGCCGTATACGTTTATAGACTAGCCTTGAGTCTTATTGCCTTTAGTAGCTCCTAGTTGCTAAACTAAATAAGTTTAGGAACCCAGCAAGCTCTCTCAGTTTGTTTGGGAGCACATCAAGCCGGAGACTCTATATCTTGCCGTATACGTTTATAGACTATTCTTGAGTCTTATTGCCTTTAGTAGCTCCAAGTTGCTAATCTAAATAAGTTTAGGAACCCAGCAAGCTCTCTCAGCTTGTATGGGAGCAAATCAAGCCGAAGACTCTATATCTTGCCATATACGTTTATAGACAATCCTTGAGTCTTATTGGCTTTAGTAGCTCCTAGTTGCTAAACTAAATAAGTTTAGGAACCCAGCAAGGTCTCTCAGCTTGTATGGGAGCACATCAAGCCGGAGACTCTATATCTTACCGTATACGTTTATAGACTAGCCTTTTGTCTTATTGCCTTTAGTAGCTCCAAGTTGCTAAACTAAATAAGTTTAGGAACCCAGCAAGGTCTCTCAGCTTGTATGGGAGCACATCAAGCCGGAGACTCTATATCTTGCCGTATACGTTTATAGACAAGCCTTGAGTCTTATTGCCTTTAGTAGCTCCTAGTTGCTAAACTAAATAAGTTTAGGAAAACAGCAAGGTCTCTCAGCTTGTATGGGAGCACACCAGGCCGGAGACTCTATATCTTGCCATATACGTTTATAGACAAGCCTTGAGTCTTATTGCCTTTAGTAGCTCCTAGTTGCTAAACTAAATAAGTTTAGGAACCCAGCAAGCTCTCTCAGCTTGTATGGGAGCACACCAGGCCGGAGACTCTATATCTTGCCGTATACGTTTATAGACTAGCCTTGAGTCTTATTGCTTTTAGTAGCTCCAAGTTGCTAAACTAAATAAGTTTAAGAACCCAGCAAGCTCTTTGCTTGTATGGGAGCACACCAAGTCGGAGACTCTATATCTTGCCGTATACGTTTATAGACTAGCCTTGAGTCTTATTGCCTTTAGTAGCTCCTAGTTGCTAAACTAAATAAGGTTAGGAACCCAGCAAGCTCTCTCAGTTTGTTTGGGAGCACATCAAGCCGGAGACTCTATATCTTGCCGTATACGTTTATAGACTAGCCTTGAGTCTTATTGCCTTTAGTAGCTCCTAATTGCTAGACTAAATAAGTTTAGGAACCCAGCAAGCTCTTAGCTTGTATGGGAGCACACCAAGCCGGAGACTCTATATCTTGCCGTATACGTTTATAGACAAGCCTTGAGTTTTATTGCCTTTAGTAGCTCCAAGTTGCTAAACTAAATAAGTTTAGGAATCCAGCAAGCTCTCTCAGTTTGTTTGGGAGCACATCAAGCCGGAGACACTATATCTTGCCGTATACGTTTATAGACTAGCCTTGAGTCTTATTGCCTTTAGTAGCTCCTAGTTGCTAAACTAAATAAGGTTAGGAACCCAGCAAGCTCTCTCAGTTTGTTTGGGAGCACATCAAGCCGGAGACTCTATATCTTGCCGTATACGTTTATAGACTATTCTTGAGTCTTATTGCCTTTAGTAGCTCCAAGTTGCTAATCTAAATAAGTTTAGGAACCCAGCAAGCTCTCTCAGCTTGTATGGGAGCACACCATACCGAAGACTCTATATCTTGCCGTATACGTTTATAGACTAGCCATGAGTCTTATTGCCTTTAGTAGCTCCTAGTTGCTAAACTAAATAAGTTAGGGAGCCCAGCAAGCTCTCTCAGCTTGTATGGGAGCACATCAAGCCGGAGACTCTATATCTTGCCGTATACGTTTATAGACTAGCATTGAGTCTTATTGCCTTTAGTAGCTCCAAGTTGCTAAACTAAATAAGTTTAGGAACCCAGCAAGCTCTCTCAGCTTGTATGGGAGCACACGAAGCCGAAGACTCTATATCTTGCCGTATACGTTTATAGACTAGCCTTGAGTCTTATTGCCTTTAGTAGCTCCTAGTTGCTGAACTAAATAAGTTTAGGAACGCAGCAAGCTCTCTCAGCTTGTATGGGAGCACATCAAGCCGGAGACTCTATATCTTGCCATATACGTTTATAGACTAGCATTGAGTCTTATTGCCTTTAGTAGCTCCAAGTTGCTAAACTAAATAAGTTAAGGGACCCAGCAAGCTCTCTCAGCTTGTATGGGAGCACATCAAGCCGGAGACTCTATATCTTGCCATATACGTTTATAGACTAGCATTGAGTCTTATTGCCTTTAGTAGCTCCACGTTGCTAAACTAAATAAGTTTAGGAACCCAGCAAGCTCTCTCAGCTTGTATGGGAGCACACCAAGCTGGAGACTCTATAACTTGCCGTATACGTTTATAGACTAGCCTTGAAACCTATTGCCTTTAGTAGCTCCTAGTTGCTAAACTAAATAAGTTTAGGAACCCAACAAGCTCTCTCAGCTTGTATGGGAGCACACCAAGCTGGAGACTCTATAACTTGCCGTATACGTTTATAGACTAGCCTTGAAACCTATTGCCTTTAGTAGCTCCTAGTTGCTAAACTAAATAAGTTTAGGAACCCAGCAAGCTCTCTGCTTGTATGGGAGCATATCAAGCCGGAGACTCTATATCTTGCCGTATATGTTTATAGACTAGCCTTGAGTCTTATTGCCTTTAGTAGCTCCTAGTTGCTAAACTAAATAAGTTTAGGAACCCAGCAAGCTCTCTCAGCTTGTATGGGAGCACATCAAGCCGGAGACTCTATATCTTTCCGTATATGTTTAGAGACTAGCCTTGAGTCTTATTGCCTTTAGTAGCTCCTAAATGCTAAACTAAATAAGTTTAGGAACCCAGCAAGCTCTCTCAGCTTGTATGGGAGCACACCAAGCCGGAGACTCTATATCTTGCCGTATACGTTTATAGACTAGCCATGAGTCTTATTGCCTTTAGTAGCTCCAAGTTGCTAAACTAAATAAGTTTAAGAACCCAGCAAGCTCTTAGCTTGTATGGGAGCACATCAAGCCGGAGACTCTATATCTTGCCGTATACGTTTATAGACAAGCCTTGAGTCTTATTGCCTTTAGTAGCTCCTAATTGCTAAACTAAATAAGTTTAGGAACCCAGCAAGCTCTTAGCTTGTATGGGAGCACACCAAGCCGGAGACTCTATATCTTGCCGTATACGTTTATAGACAAGCCTTGAGTTTTATTGCATTTAGTAGCTCCAAGTTGCTAAACTAAATAAGTTTAGGAATCCAGCAAGCTCTCTCAGTTTGTTTGGGAGCACATCAAGCCGGAGACACTATATCTTGCCGTATACGTTTATAGACTAGCCTTGAGTCTTATTGCCTTTAGTAGCTCCTAGTTGCTAAACTAAATAAGTTTAGGAACCCAGCAAGCTCTCTCAGTTTGTTTGGGAGCACATCAAGCCGGAGACTCTATATCTTGCCGTATACGTTTATAGACTATTCTTGAGTCTTATTGCCTTTAGTAGCTCCAAGTTGCTAATCTAAATAAGTTTAGGAACCCAGCAAGCTCTCTCAGCTTGTATGGGAGCAAATCAAGCCGAAGACTCTATATCTTGCCATATACGTTTATAGACAATCCTTGAGTCTTATTGGCTTTAGTAGCTCCTAGTTGCTAAACTAAATAAGTTTAGGAACCCAGCAAGGTCTCTCAGCTTGTATGGGAGCACATCAAGCCGGAGACTCTATATCTTACCGTATACGTTTATAGACTAGCCTTTTGTCTTATTGCCTTTAGTAGCTCCAAGTTGCTAAACTAAATAAGTTTAGGAACCCAGCAAGGTCTCTCAGCTTGTATGGGAGCACATCAAGCCGGAGACTCTATATCTTGCCGTATACGTTTATAGACAAGCCTTGAGTCTTATTGCCTTTAGTAGCTCCTAGTTGCTAAACTAAATAAGTTTAGGAAAACAGCAAGGTCTCTCAGCTTGTATGGGAGCACACCAGGCCGGAGACTCTATATCTTGCCATATACGTTTATAGACAAGCCTTGAGTCTTATTGCCTTTAGTAGCTCCTAGTTGCTAAACTAAATAAGTTTAGGAACCCAGCAAGCTCTCTCAGCTTGTATGGGAGCACACCAGGCCGGAGACTCTATATCTTGCCGTATACGTTTATAGACTAGCCTTGAGTCTTATTGCTTTTAGTAGCTCCAAGTTGCTAAACTAAATAAGTTTAAGAACCCAGCAAGCTCTTTGCTTGTATGGGAGCACATCAAGCCGGAGACTCTATATCTTGCCGTATACGTTTATAGACTAGCCTTGAGTCTTATTGCCTTTAGTAGCTCCTAGTAGCTAAACTAAATAAGTTTAAGAACCCAGCAAGCTCTTAGCTTGTATGGGAGCACATCAAGCCGGAGACTCTATATCTTGCCATATACGTTTATAGACAAGCCTTGAGTCTTATTGCCTTTAGTAGCTCCTAGTGCTAAACTAAATAAGTTTAGGAACCCAGCAAGCTCTCTCAGCTTGTATGGGAGCACACCAGGCCGGAGACTCTATATCTTGCCGTATACGTTTATAGACTAGCCTTGAGTCTTATTGCTTTTAGTAGCTCCAAGTTGCTAAACTAAATAAGTTTAAGAACCCAGCAAGCTCTTAGCTTGTATGGGAGCACACCAAGTCGGAGACTCTATATCTTGCCGTATACGTTTATAGACTAGCCTTGAGTCTTATTGCCTTTAGTAGCTCCAAGTTGCTAAACTAAATAAGTTTAAGAACCCAGCATGCTCTCAGCTTGTATGGGAGCACATCAAGCCGGAGACTCTATATCTTACCGTATACGTTTATAGACTAGCCTTTTGTCTTATTGCCTTTAGTAGCTCCAAGTTGCTAAACTAAATAAGTTTAGGAACCCAGCAAGGTCTCTCAGCTTGTATGGGAGCACATCAAGCCGGAGACTCTATATCTTGCCGTATACGTTTATAGACTAGCCTTGAGTCTTATTGCCTTTAGTAGCTCCAAGTTGCTACACTAAATAAGTTTAGGAATCCAGCAAGCTCTCTCAGTTTGTTTGGGAGCACATCAAGCCGGAGACACTATATCTTGCCGTATACGTTTATAGACTAGCCTTGAGTCTTATTGCCTTTAGTAGCTCCTAGTTGCTAAACTAAATAAGTTTAGGAACCCAGCAAGCTCTCTCAGTTTGTTTGGGAGCACATCAAGCCGGAGACTCTATATCTTGCCGTATACGTTTATAGACTATTCTTGAGTCTTATTGCCTTTAGTAGCTCCAAGTTGCTAATCTAAATAAGTTTAGGAACCCAGCAAGCTCTCTCAGCTTGTATGGGAGCAAATCAAGCCGAAGAATCTATATCTTGCCATATACGTTTATAGACAATCCTTGAGTCTTATTGGCTTTAGTAGCTCCTAGTTGCTAAACTAAATAAGTTTAGGAACCCAGCAAGGTCTCTCAGCTTGTATGGGAGCACATCAAGCCGGAGACTCTATATCTTACCGTATACGTTTATAGACTAGCCTTTTGTCTTATTGCCTTTAGTAGCTCCAAGTTGCTAAACTAAATAAGTTTAGGAACCCAGCAAGGTCTCTCAGCTTGTATGGGAGCACATCAAGCCGGAGACTCTATATCTTGCCGTATACGTTTATAGACAAGCCTTGAGTCTTATTGCCTTTAGTAGCTCCTAGTTGCTAAACTAAATAAGTTTAGGAAAACAGCAAGGTCTCTCAGCTTGTATGGGAGCACACCAGGCCGGAGACTCTATATCTTGCCATATACGTTTATAGACAAGCCTTGAGTCTTATTGCCTTTAGTAGCTCCTAGTTGCTAAACTAAATAAGTTTAGGAACCCAGCAAGCTCTCTCAGCTTGTATGGGAGCACACCAGGCCGGAGACTCTATATCTTGCCGTATACGTTTATAGACTAGCCTTGAGTCTTATTGCTTTTAGTAGCTCCAAGTTGCTAAACTAAATAAGTTTAAGAACCCAGCAAGCTCTTAGCTTGTATGGGAGCACACCAAGTCGGAGACTCTATATCTTGCCGTATACGTTTATAGACTAGCCTTGAGTCTTATTGCCTTTAGTAGCTCCAAGTTGCTAAACTAAATAAGTTTAAGATCCCAGCATGCTCTTAGCTTGTATGGGAGCACATCAAGCCGGAGACTCTATATCTTGCCGTATACGTTTATAGACTAGCCTTGAGTCTTATTGCCTTTAGTAGCTCCTAGTTGCTAAACTAAATAAGTTTAAGAACCCAGCAAGCTCTTAGCTTGTATGGGAGCACATCAAGCCGGAGACTCTATATCTTGCCGTATACGTTTATAGACTAGCCTTGAGTCTTATTGCCTTTAGTAGCTCCTAGTTGCTAAACTAAATAAGTTTAAGAACCCAGCAAGCTCTCTCAGCTTGTATGGGAGCACACCAAGTCGGAGACTCTATATCTTGCCGTATACGTTTATAGACTAGCCTTGAGTCTTATTGCCTTTAGTAGCTCCAAGTTGCTAAACTAAATAAGTTTAGGAACCCAGCAAGCTCTCTCTGCTTGTATGGGAGCACATCAAGCCGGAGACTCTATATCTTGCCGTATACGTTTATAGACTAGCCTTGAGTCTTATTGCCTTTAGTAGCTCCTAGTTGCTAAACTAAATAAGTTTAGGAACCCTGCAAGGTCTCTCAGCTTGTATGGGAGCACATCAAGCCGGAGACTCTATATCTTACCGTATACGTTTATAGACTAGCCTTTTGTCTTATTGCCTTTAGTAGCTCCAAGTTGCTAAACTAAATAAGTTTAGGAACCCAGCAAGGTCTCTCAGCTTGTATGGGAGCACATCAAGCCGGAGACTCTATATCTTGCCGTATACGTTTATAGACTAGCCTTGAGTCTTATTGCCTTTAGTAGCTCCAAGTTGCTACACTAAATAAGTTTAGAAACCCAGCAAGGTCTCTCAGCTTGTATGGGAGCACATCATGCCGGAGACTCTATATCTTGCCATATACGTTTATAGACAAGCCTTGAGTCTTATTGCCTTTAGTAGCTCCTAGTTGCTAAACTAAATAAGTTTAGGAACCCAGCAAGGTCTCTCAGCTTGTATGGGAGCACACCAGGCCGGAGACTCTATATCTTGCCATATACGTTTATAGACAAGCCTTGAGTCTTATTGCCTTTAGTAGCTCCTAGTTGCTAAACTAAATAAGTTTAGGAACCCAGCAAGCTCTCTCAGCTTGTATGGGAGCACACCAGGCCGGAGACTCTATATCTTGCCGTATACGTTTATAGACTAGCCTTGAGTCTTATTGCCTTTAGTAGCTCCAAGTTGCTAAACTAAATAAGTTTAAGAACCCAGCAAGCTCTTAGCTTGTATGGGAGCACACCAAGTCGGAGACTCTATATCTTGCCGTATACGTTTATAGACTAGCCTTGAGTCTTATTGGCTTTAGTAGCTCCAAGTTGCTAAACTAAATAAGTTTAAGAACCCAGCAAGCTCTTAGCTTGTATGGGAGCACATCAAGCCGGAGACTCTATATCTTGCCGTATACGTTTATAGACTAGCCTTGAGTCTTATTGCCTTTAGTAGCTCCTAGTTACTAAACTAAATAAGTTTAAGAACCCAGCAAGCTCTTAGCTTGTATGGGAGCACATCAAGCCGGAGACTCTATATCTTGCCGTATACGTTTATAGACTAGCCTTGAGTCTTATTGCCTTTAGTAGCTCCTAGTTGCTAAACTAAATAAGTTTAAGAACCCAGCAAGCTCTCTCAGCTTGTATGGGAGCACACCAAGTCGGAGACTCTATATCTTGCCGTATACGTTTATAGACTAGCCTTGAGTCTTATTGCCTTTAGTAGCTCCAAGTTGCTAAACTAAATAAGTTTAGGAACCCAGCAAGCTCTCTCAGCTTGTATGGGAGCACATCAAGCCGGAGACTCTATATCTTGCCGTATACGTTTATAGACTAGCATTGAGTCTTATTGCCTTTAGTAGCTCCAAGTTGCTAAACTAAATAAGTTTAAGAACCCAGCAAGCTCTTAGCTTGTATGGGAGCACACCAAGTCGGAGACTCTATATCTTGGCGTATACGTTTATAGACTAGCCTTGAGTCTTATTGCCTTTAGTAGCTCCTAGTTGCTTAAGATTTACTGCTGTTATTATAAGTCGCTGTTTTACATAAATTAGACGAACATTTAAAAAACATTACATAGATGTGCATTAAGAAGCTGTTGATCCACATTTTTAATTATTTTTAAAATTTATATTCTATTCACAGATTGCTGAAATGAAAGTCTACCCGCTTACGTGTTCTTTGTTCTCGACCAATCTTAGAAATTACCCCTTTCGACCCAACCTTTTCTAAATCTCTTGAAGAACAGGACCATTTCAGGTGAGCAACGAACAGAATTACTTAATAAAATAAAGCATTACAATTAATTGTATATTTACCAATTATTTTTTGTTTGAATTTCGTAATCGATAAGAACAGTTTGTAAATTATTTTATGTTAAGTAAAGTGTTTGTTATAAGCAGTGATGAACGGTGAAAGTGCATTTATATCTCCTATTACTGTCTAATGTCTAATGCCTTGTATTTGTGAAGGGTTGGGGGATGTTTACATTTGTACACTTTACTATTCTTTTTTGAAAAGGAAATACGTCGTCCTTCACAACGTAAAATTCGTGCACTACACGTTCTTGTTCGATGTTTTCACAGTCACAAAGCATTGACAATTACTTTCCAATTTTTGGGGATTTCTTCAAGAAGTGTTTCTTGAAGTTTAGGGAACGTGTTCCACTAAGGGTACAGGCACAGGCAAAAATAATTTCAGTATTTCAATTATTTATTGAACGTTTTTATTATTATTTATTATTGAACGTAAATTATTAATAGCAATAAAATATAATTAATTACCAGCATCCGACAAAGTCAGGACTCTTGGGCTGAATAAATTATACAATGCAATTACACATTGTCACTACTTAACAACAATTGTAGTGAGATGAGTTGAAGCTGTCCTTTGGGTTCATGTTTTTGGAGAAATGTTAGGCTCCATATTTGAAACTTTTACTCTGACGTCATACTACATATCAAGCCGGTTCCTATATTTATTTTTCATGAAGCCCGTTATTACGGATACAGTCTTAGCGAACGTTATATATAAAAATATATAAATTTCAGTGATATCTCACGGGCCCCCAAGACATTGCCCACGGTCCTCTAAGGGTGGGAACCACTGGTTTAGAGGTAAACAGTGTAGAACTGTCCTCAGAAGTAAATATATTTGCGGAATGGGAATTCTATGTTTCATACTTCGTTGAAGCCGCTACAGCGTGTCTACTTCATTGGCGTAGTAAGAAATAAACTTTCATAGCTATTTCAAAGTAAAAAAATCAGGATATGATGTACTAACAATATAAATAAACCATTTGAGAGATTCTCAAACTATGTCAGAACTGGGCCGTATGTCATATTATTTCCACACCGCTCCCCCAGCCCAGACCTCCCACGAAAGGTCAGTATATTGACCTCTAGACTAGTCTTTAGTTCTGCGTATTTAGTAACCGTAAAAACTACATAAAACTTTATATTGTGTTACTTTTAAGGAAAAAAGAACCTATTATAGTATAGTATGGATTAAACGGGTTCTAAACTTTTTGATTCCGTTACCAATTTCGATTCTAACATTTTTCTTTCGATTTTCGATTCTTAGGTCGATTCTTGATTCTTTCAGGTTATTTATGCATACATATGCATACATATTATTCTCTAATAATAATTTAGCTTACACCTCGGTCGTTTGGTGAAGCCTTATGAAAACTTTGAGTAAAAGTAATAGGCAGTTTGTTATGATTTATGAATAGGAATATCTGAAAGCATGACAAACATATCGGATAAAAGTGACAAATAAACGGACCATGAGTGCTTGCCTTTGTCTTTGCTGTTACGTTACAAATAATAATAATATTTTCGTTATCACAAATCCCCATTTGCTTTAATCGCTTAATTCATTCAAAGCAAACAATACATAAATAAGACATAGTTGATGATTAGTTATTCTGCAATAAATTACGCCGCTCCAGAATTGTAACAGTGGAAAAAAAAGGAATCGAAATCGGCACTTTAATCAACGAAGTAACGATTGTCGACTATCACTAGATAACATTACAATTAACGACTCCTGGAATCGAGAATTGGAATCGGCGCAACTGTATATCATAGTGTACTTCGGTCTAGGCGACGATGAAGCTATAGAAAAATGTAGAAATTAATTTGTACTAAAAGTATGAAATAGTGTTGTGCTCGTAAAACGTATTAGGCTGTGATGCATTTTAATTCCATAGAAGCTAGATTAAATAAAACGGATGCATAATTTTAGAATAAATAATTTAAATAAATTAAACGACACGAAGTTACAATACATTTTTTTAATCTGATTTAGCGGCCACCAGAGTCATCGAAATTCTTCTTGGTTTGACGCCGGATTAGGATCGGCACCCTTTCGGCCTTATCATCAAAATTTATGGGATGTAACCAACCCGCGTCCGTGCACCGCACACGTACATCCCGGGGAACGGAACTACGCCGTTTGCAAAATGGGTTAGAGGAAAACAATAATGGAAGATTTTAACAAACTTAAGTAAAACAGAACTGAAGCTACTGAATTTTAACAGCATTCAAAGACTAACCTTCCATAAATTTTTACGTGATGTAAAACATTGACAGAAAGATTTCCGCTCGGGATGTGCGGAAAAGATGGACGAAACAACAGTGAAACAAAATTCCAGTGATAAAAGTAGAGCCGACCAGTAGAAAAGGGCCGACCAGGCAGACAAATCCAGTAAACATCAAACCATAAATTCAAAATTACAGCAAACTTTTCAATCAATATAAATGAAACCGATCCTTAAAATGCAAAACGAATTCCCAATTGAACACGTCGACATTTTTGTAACACGAAATATAACTATCAGTCATTTTGTATTATTTCTCACTTGTTTTAATGTAATACGTTATTCTAAGTATATATATATATATATATATATATATATATATATTTTAAAATATAAAATTTTAAACTTTATAAAAAACAGGATTTAACTACAAATATCATGCCCTATCCAAATACCTAATAACTAGAACCTACCCTCACACTCACTCACTTTCTTAGTCACAATTTCTTTCATTCACCCACTCACTCACTCCCACTCCCACTCAGGCTCCATCCACCTAATCACTCACACACTCACCCAATGACCCACACATTCACTCACTTTCACAGTTACAAACTCTTTCACTCACCCACTCACCCACTCACCTACATATTCATTCACTCTCCCATTCACTTCCACGATCACTCTATGCTCCCACTCATTTTCATTCCTCCAAATCACTCACCCGATTACCAAATCACACACATATTCACTCACGTTCTCAGTCAAAACTCTTTCATTCACCCACTCACTCTAGCCCCCACTCATTCTCCATTAACCTAATCACTCACCCATTCACCAAATTACCCATACATTCACTCTCTCTCGCATTTACCTCCCTGCTCACTCTACACTCCCACTCATTCTCCATCCACCGAATCACTCACCTACTCAACAAATCACCCACATATTCACTCAGTTTGTCAGTCACATACTCTTTCATTCACCTACTCACTCATCCTAACCCCCCCCCCCCTACTCTCCATCCACCTAATCACTCATCCACTCACCAAATCACCCACATTTTCACCCACTCTCCCATTCACCTCCCTACTCAGTCTACACTCCCACTCATTCTTCATCCACCTAATCACTCACCCACTCACCAAATCACCCACTTATCCATTCACTCTCCCATTCACCTCTCTGCTCGCTCTATATTTGCCCTCATTTTCCATCCAACTAATCACTCACCCACTCACCAAAACACCCACATATTTACTCACTTTCTCAGTCACAAAAGCTTTCATTCTCCCTCCCTCTCACTCTACTCTCCCACTCATTCTCCATCCACCTAATAACTCACCCATTCCCCCACTCACCCACGCATTTAATCACTCTCCCATTCACTTCCCTGCTCAATCTATACTCCTACTCATTCTCCAGTCACCTAATCACTCACCAAACCACCCACACATTAAATCACTTTATCAGTCACAAACTTTATTATTCACCCACTCACTCACTCTAAACCCCACTTATTCTCAATCTACCTAATAACTTACCCATTCATCCACCTGCTCACTCTACACTCCCACTCATTCTCCATCCACCTAATCACTCACCCACTCACCAAATCACACACACATTAACTCACTTTATCAGTCACAAACTCTTTGATTTACCCACCCAATCACCTTCTCTACAACCCACCAGAACAGCCACCTATCTGCCCCCCCCCCCGAATTACTTATTCACCGAGCCTTATTAGCTTTAATACATTTTTTTATAGTTTTGTTAAGCAACCGTTGTCTGTATGTGCAATGGAATGTTTTGCGAATCTTTTATTTATTATTGACATTTGATTAAGTAATCTTATCTTTTGATAATATAATTAATTTAAATTGATAAAAAGCTTAGCTATTATTTTCATAAATATTCGTATTTATAAAAATTATATTGATTAAGGTACTTGTTTTTGTGGCGATGTATTTATAACCCTCTACATAGGCGGTGGGCTGATATCGTGGTGGGTTCAATACAAGACAGTAACTTGTGTGAACTGAAAATATAGAGACAAGGACGGTTCCAGTCAAAGCAGCACTGAAGAAATTTTAAAAAGCTGTCAATTCATGAGATGTTAAACTTGAAATATAAATAAATTATTCATTGCTTCAGTTTAAAATTGGAGTAATATTTAAATATGTATAAATATTTATCCACAAACAGGTTTTTTAAAAGGAATATGATTTAGTATTTTCTTGTAAAGTAAATTCCTGCGTCAATCAACGCAGAAAAATTTATTTTAGTTTCATTTTGTTTTATAATTACAATAAATACAAAACATGTATAAACATGTGTCAGAATAGCAATATTAAGTGGTTAAATAGAAAAATAAATTCCTTGCAGTTTTCCATTTTCCTTTCACTTATATTGTGTTGTAGTTTCTTTTCGCTTCCCCGTTTCATGATCGTTTGTAAAGCAAGGTTCCATACCGTTATTCATCTTTGTTTAATTCTTTTCATTCTTTTTTATTAATAGAGCATTATTAAAATATTGTACAATAATTGCTACAAATTGTTTACAAAAAAAGAACCTTTCCTACACAATAGTTACATAGCTGAACTCCAGCCTTATTTTAAGTTAAGTATTTTAAAATTACTTTAATCAGTGAATTCAAGATGATTACATCAAGAAACATCAATCGCAAATGTTCGTCATACACCATTTACAGTTACTATGATAGGAATTGAAGCCCTGCCAGATAGCATAATATATATAGCTAGTTGTAATTTATAGATTTATTACATTTTGAGAAATAAAAAAATTACCTACTGATATTTTTCAGCAGGCGCGTTTGGCCCTAGATCAATGCTGTCACAGACTAGACCAAATAAGTCTCAAGATGTACATCCCAAAAACTGTAAGTATTATTATATATTTTTATTAAATTAAATTGTTTTTAACAAGGCTAAGTTTTCTTTGGTTCTTGTAAATTTGGAGAATTAATAATAAGATATTTATGCACTGTAACCTAATGTGTCCTAATTTCTTCATATCATCACGTTTGGTCGCCTCGTCAGTTTACCTATCAGCTAATTCTGGATGGCCACAGATTATTTTCTTATATTATATTATTATAAATTATATTATTCTTTATTTTTACTTGTTTATACTATTTGTTGTTGTTTGTTGCAATATATTTCTTTGTTTCAACAATCATTTAGTTTTTTAAATTTACTTAGATTTCATTTTGGGGCACTATTTATTTTTTGACGAAGATGAGTTTTGCCAGACAAAAATTGTTCTAAATAATAAAAAGCTTAATGACTTAATAGCGCAATAATTTAGTCACTTTAAAACAAGAGGTTGAGTGTAGACGTAATATAAACAATAAACCGTGCCACAACCTGAGCACACAAACTGTCAGACGTAGGCCTATAGCTTAGTAATTAATTAACAAAGCAATTATAAATACACATAGTAGCAGTGTCCCTTGTTTAACTGCCTAAGTATTGGATATCTTACAAACAACTCTGATCTGTTGAAGTAGGTTTTTGCAGCATTTTTCCTTCGCGTATAGTTTTTTTTGTACATGATTGAATCCTGTCTTGTTTGTTTGTTAGGTGTCAGATTTAGTGTATTGCTAAAACATAAAATATATTATATTCTTTATTTGTCTATCATTCTTCACAGTGTACACATGACCATCCTTCGCCCCATCAAGGCTAACGCCTATCACACAAAAATAATCTTTCTGTCTGCATTATTATTACTAAAAACGTAACTGTGAACTTTCCATTCTACACACACTAGGCGTTGATATAATCGAATTTATGCCCCAAAAACTATTTTTAAAATTTAAATGTTATTTGACAGTGTTCTAATTCTTAAAATTAGACATAGGTTGAACAAAATGTGTTTTAAATTTAATATAATTTGAAGTAAAGAATATTCTGTACACATTAATATAATTAGTCTATATGTTTGGGTGGTAATTATTTAGAAAATCTTAAAGGTTAAAAGATTGTATGAAAAACAAAAAGGTTAATTTTTTTTATAAACTACAAATTTACAAGTATTGCTAAAATCTACAAGGCTTGATTGATATTTCTTTAAAAGACATGATCTTCTAATACAGGAGTTTTTCTATGAATATAAGTAACATATTTAATAATAGTTCTTTAGTTACTAATATCTCATTCTATCTTTAGCAACTATAATTATCTAGAAATTATAGTTTTTAATTTCCCAATGAGAGTTTGAAAATAATATCAAACTCCTTGTGAAAGTAGTGAATTTAAAATAATTTATATATTACATTTGTCTATAATTCTTCACAATGCACAAATCACCTTCATTCAACCCCATGCTGAGGCATTTAATCATTTTATGGTTGGTCGAGGTTAACAGTCATTCACATTACAATAATTCTTCTACCTGCATTAGTAATATATATATATATATATATATATATATATATATATATATATATATATATATATATATTTGTGTGTGTGTGTGTGTGTGTGTGTGTGTGACTCTGTGTGTGTGTGTGTGTGTGTGTGTGTGTGTGTGTGTGTGTGTGTGTGTGTGTGTGACTCTGTGTGTGTGTGTGTGTGTTTGGGCTTTATCCATTAGAATTATGTAGAAAGTTACACATATTTAATTATAGTTCTTTAGTTACTATTATCTCATTCTACCTTTAGGAACTATAATTATCTTGAAGTTATAGTTTTTAATTTCATTGAGAAAGTTTGAAATAGTTTGAATTTTCTTGTGAAAGTAGTCAATTAAAAATAATTTTAAAATAATATATTATATTTGTCTATAATATTTTACAATGCACAAATCACTTTCATTCAACATCATGTTGAGGCATTTGCCCATTTTATGGTTGGTCGAGGTTAGCAGTCATTCACATTAAAATATCTCTTCCACTTTTAGTTGTATTGAAATGTAAGTATATATCTGAGCTTTTTCCATTCTACACAAACTAGTGGCTGATAAATATTAACTCAGATCTTTTTAATTCTTTAAATTAGACATACGTCGAAAAAATAAGAATAAAATACCTTCCTAATTTATTATAATCACAAGGAAGGATAATTCTGTTAACAATAATACATACAAGTACATGTCTAGGGTGGTATTTCTTTAGGAAATCAGGTTAAACTCTTGCATAAAAAACACCAGGTCTTGAAGCAATTTTAAAATTTTCATTTTCAGAAACTATAAAAAATTGCAAAACCTACAATACTTGCTTAAAGGTTTGATAAAAACATTATCCTCGCTTACAAGAATTGTTTATGGATATAAGTCATTACTAGTGCACTTAGACACTCTTTGTAAGTTTTAGTTCTCGAAAATGGTCTATTATCATCACCCGACTTAAATATTATCATCACCCGGTTTTAAATATCACCCGACGGAAAGTCCCAGACAACGAGAAAACACTCCACAGTTAAGACAAATATTAGGGCTGTCTTTTCAAGTGGTCCTGCTGGAACAAAACAGTCGACTCGAACGGGCATTTATCTCTGCTGATGTGAAGAAGAAAATAATTCTGAAATACATTTAGGCAGCGAATATGGTGTGATGTTGGTTTTGGCGCCAAATATAGTCCTATGTTTTCCTATAAGAGCTTTCATAACGTTATTTTCATAATGACGTTATTAAAAAACATTAATGAAATATAGGCGTGTTTGTTTACAGTTAAAGGGCTCTAGAAACACCCAATTTTACTTCTTTCTGAATTACTTAGAAATTGTGGTCATTTTGATCATTTGTTTAGTGTGAATCTCCTTATGATGAAACGTAAAAACATTGCATGGGAGGAGATCTGTAAGACGTAACGTCATCTCTTAGGAATTTCTACCAGAATGCGTAGCGACCCGGAAATCAGGAAATTATGCCGAAGATTCTCGAATGGCTGGAAGGCAAACGCTAGCGGCTGTTTTTGTTTGGAGGTTATGTATAAATAAATTTCAGAAGAAATGTAGAAGAAAATTTCCGAATGAAAACATTGTTAACGTCTACTGCTGTTTTCGCATCTTAGAGGTTGTTTAAAGGTTATGTTTAATAGTTTTCAATGAAATATCCTGTTTATTTAAAATCCTGTTTATTCTTGTTTATCCGGTTTATTGATCGTTTGGTCATCTCTAGAAGGTTCAATTTGGCAGAGACTTGCCGTAGTTGATTTAGCGTTATCCAGGATGCACCACGAGGAGTCCTGGTACATTTATACCCTAAAATAACTTACGCCTGACGAAAAGCAATATCACATAATTTGGAAAATGTGAATCAATTAGCCTTCAGTGGATCCCAAGCCATGTCGGCATCATAGGTAACAAAAGAACAGACGACCAAGCAAAAAATGGAGCACAGATGCAACAACCCTACGCAGGAGCCAGATTTCCCTCTGCCAAACACCTTAACGGTACAACTCTGAAAGACTCCATGAATCAAGGGCACGAGGGAGCCAGCAGAGGGAAACAGTGGGCATCACGTAGCAATCGCGGTCCTCTTGTGCCCACAAGCGATAGGGCAACTGCCGTGGCTGACTGGATACGACTATCTCCAGGTCAAATCCTCTACAGCTTTGACCTAACAGAATCCGATACGTGCCAGCTCTGTATCGATAGTGTCGTGAATGGAGACCACATTTCAACCTGTCCTGAGCTGGTCGACCAGCTGTCCAGAATCGGTCGTTACTCGGAGGCTCGACGTCGAATGGCTCAACAACCAAGTGCGGGCATTGGCGAAAGTAAAGTAAGTTCATAGATTGTGATGACGTATGTGCGGACGTGGGCACGTGTGATACGAAGTACTTCATATCATACGTGAGGACGTAGTTAGCACTCTGTTTATTACTCATAGATTATGTTACTTTTTGAAGATTGAATTACTAGCAAGTTAAATTATTGCTGAGAGAAAATTTATGTTATTTCCTATTGTTTGCGGTAAATATATTAATCTAATATACCGAATTGTTAACGATTTAAGCTATATTCATTTATTGTTCTCTGTACTCTATAGACGATTTAGTTAAGGAAAATTATACTATTACCCAGTTTTATAAGGTTTTGATACGGCCTCATGGATGTCTTAATACAATTAATTAACAACACATGCTTGTAATTTTTTTCTCGTGAGTCCATAAATCTATAACTAGATCATTTACATTGTATTTCCTATTTAAGTATTTCATTTATTGCACTATAGATTAAAGTTCATCTTAAGGTTGAATCTGTGACTATTTATATAAGTTACGTTTTATATTAAGCAAGAAAGGTTTTTAAAAATGATTTTTATTTTTAACAAACCTTTGAATTTAATAAACAATTAATTTAGAAAACTGTTACATAAATTTTTACTTAATAAAACAATACAATTGATATGCACTCAATCGGAGTGGAAAACGTCTGTGCGATACAGAGGCGACTTACACACTGCCGGGGCTCTGTTCTCACACCTATATAATACTAAAGCTGCGTAAGCAGGAATCTTCCTAGCACGCATTTAATTATGAAATGTTCACATAAAATGTTTATATAACTCCTCCATCCCTAAAGAAAACTTCGGGGGTTGGCGAAGTTTCGGCATCGGTTGAGGTCCTCTTCATCTTCTTGATGAGGGCGAAGTATATAAGCTGCTGAATAGGCCTCCGTAAAGGGCAATTTTCGGCATGGGTTGAAGTCCTCTTCACTGGAGAAAGTCACCAGGCAAAGGTTGATTTCCAAGATCCAGTTAAATGGGTTGTCTGCGATTTCCAACGCAGTATCCTCGTAGTTTGTAGGCGTTATTGTTGTTGATGATGGGCATTTTACAGTCTAATTTTCTGTTCATTATAATTCAACTGAGCAAAAGTATTTGGAATTGATTAATACAATTTATAATGAGTCCTTTCTATCATAGGATAGATACAAAATGTTTATAACATATACAATTGTTATCAGAATCTAATTTTTGTTCTACAAAATTTACATTGATTACAATAAAGTTTTATATAATTTTTACCATCATTTACATTCAACTTGCCTGTTATAGATTTGATAAGGATTCTAGTTAGTTTATAAGAATTCTTTTTGTTCTTTTGTTACCATTCTCTCTTAAGAGTATAATTTCTAATTTTTCTTCTATTACATTTTTACTGTGATTAACATATTTAAAATAATTAACAATATCTCTTATTCTATTACTGTTATCGGTTACATATTCATTGTTTAATAAGCTACCGTTACAATTGTAGCAACTAGTTTCAAAATTTTGCAATACGTCAAAATAATAAGCATCAATGTTATTTAGATGAGCTACTAAGTTTCTTACATCAAAATAGTGGACAAAGGTATGGTAGGAAGATTCTAATTTGGCCGGCCCAAGGTCTATTGGGATTATTCCGAGGTTGTTGTTGACTTCTCTGATCTCTGCTGAGTCGGTGGCTGTGCCAATGACGAACAGGAGGGACCTGGAAAATTATTTTGAGCATTAATTACATTTTTTATCTTCTTAGGCCTTTTAATTTTCGACAAATGTATCTTGTCTTTTGTGTTATGATGTCTAGGCTTTATTTTACCAGTTTTTCTTTCCTTGTTTATTGAAGCTATCTCTTCCTTGCTGTATCTGTTTTTCGTTTTGCTTTGCTTCTGAACTGATTTTATATAAACTTCAGATGGTATTTCTGGAAGTGGTTCTTTGTTTACATTCCTTTTTTCTAAAACTTTTTCTTTAATTCTTTGATTGCTATCCCTAATGTTTTCGTAAAGTATTTTTGTTTTTTCCTTATGGTTTAAAACGTAGTCATTTACAAATTGTTTTTCTAAATCTATATCTAATAAAGAGTTTGAATTTATGTGTCCAAATAAGACTTCGCACGGCGTTAATTTTGTGACTGAATGAATGCTATTGTTATAGGCAATTATAGCATATTTTACTTTCTTAATTATACTGTCTTTTTTAAATTCGATTTGATTATTTAACAGCCTTATGTGTTCTATTAAGGTGGAATGAAATCTTTCACATAATCCGTTTGATTGGGGGTTTTGTGTACTGATAAAATGGATTTTGATTTTATGCAGGTCTAATATCTCCTTCACAATCCTGTTATTAAACTCCGTTCCATTGTCTGAGATAATAACTGTTGGTACGCAGAACTGCGCAAAGTAATCTAATAGCTTGTCTGCAATCTCTGTAGCTTGAGAGCTTCCCAAGCGATAAGCTTGAGCATACTTTGTGAAACTGTCGACAATGCTGATAAACGCATTCTTTTCTAAAGAGATAGTGTCGATGTGAATTATCTGGAAAGGCCTTGAAGCTGTAGGCGTCAAGTTCATCTCTAATTGTAAGGGCATTCTGTCATATTTGGTTCTTTGACATATGTCACACTGATTTATGAAATTTTGGATTAGTGATTTTAAATTAGGCCAATAATATCTTCGCTTAATTTGTTCGTATGTTTCTTGTATCCCTCGGTGATTGGTTTTGCTGACATGATAATTACTTATCGTTTCTAAGGTATCTTCTTCCGAAGTTAGGTCTAAGAGTTTGTTATTGCACTTAACCAAATTTAGTTCAGTTTGTTTGAAATTTTTGGCTACGCATGATGCAAATTTCTCGTAAAAATCGTCTTCAAAATATAGATTATATTTTATTTTGGGTACCAAATATGATTTTACAAAGTTAACTATGTCTTCTTTAAAGTTATTTTCTGATATTTCGACCATTAAACGAATTTTTGAAGTTCCGAATAGTTTTATAATTTTTACTTTCTTTGGTTCGTATTTTACTAGTGACAAAAATATTTGATTTCTCCCAAAGTTTACAGGTTCGTCGGAAATTGGTATTTCAATTTGGGTGTTCCCTTCGAAGTTGGAATGCACGGTTTGACTGTCACTTTCTTGATCGTACTCTAAGTTGGCATTATCTGTTGCGTCGAGTTGTACGACCATAGACTCGTTATCTTCATTTAATTCCGGGAAGAAACGTTGGATTAATCCAGCTGGAGATAAATCAAGGTCTGGTTCTACAGTGTGTTGGGTGTTTGTTGACCTTTTATTAGTAATGTTCAATTGTATTCTAGACAAGGCATCGGCGTTTTGGTTTAATTTGCCCTTTTTGTATCTTATGTCATAATCATATTCCTCTAATTTTAATCTCCATCTTAAAAGCTTGGAATTTGGTTCTTTAACTGAAAATAACCATTGTAAAGGTTTATGGTCTGTATAAATTTTAAACTTTCTTCCAAATAAATAAGGCCTAAAGTGTTTAGTGGCCCATACGATTGCTAGTAATTCCTTTTCAATCGCGGAGTAATTAGTTTCGCTGTCATTTAAAGTTCTGCTGGCATACGCTATAGGAAGGTCCTTCCCATTATTGTCCTGGCTTAAAATTGCTCCTAGTGCAAAATTACTAGCGTCTGTTGTTAGAGTAAACTCCTTTTCAAAATCTGGGTATTGCAGAAGGGGCTCATTAGTCAGTATATTTTTACATGTTTCAAAACATTCAATGAAGTCTGGATTTTCTATATTTATTTTTGCATTTTTCTTTAAACAGTTAGTAAACGGTTTTGTTATCTTGGCGAAGTTTTTAATAAATTTTCGATAATAGCCTATTAGTCCTAAAAATCCTTTAATTTGTTTGGTGGTTTTGGGTATTGGATAGTTTTTGATTGCCAAAATCTTTGCTGGGTTAGGTTTTACGCCTTCCGGTGTAACAACATGCCCTAGATACGCTACTTCTTTTCTTAAAAATTCTGTTTTATCCAGCTGTACTTTAAAGTTGGCTTTGCGTAATCTGTCGAATACTTCTTTAAGTCTTTGTATATGTTCTTGGAGGCTAGTGGAGTAAATTATAATATCGTCTAAATAAACTAAACATGTTTCATTTTGGATTCCTCTCAGAATGTTATTCATAATTCTTTGAAATGTAGGGGGGCTATTCTTTAGTCCAAAAGGCATTCTTAAAAATTCATAGTGTCCCGTTTCTGTTGAAAACGCTGTTTTTTCTATGCTATTTTTATCCATTTCTACTTGGTGAAATCCTGAGGCTAAATCTAAAGTTGTAAAATACTGAGATCGTCCTAATTTATCTAATATGTCGGTAATGTTTGGCAAGGGAAATTTATCGTCAATTGTTTTCTTGTTTAATCCTCTAAAATCTATTACTAATCGGAATTTTCTTTTGCCAGAAGCGTCTTGTTTTTTGGGTACAATCCAGACAGGAGAGTTCCATGGAGAATTTGAAGGTCTAATAATTCCTTGTTCAAGCATGTCCTCAGTTTGTTTATTAATTTCGTTCTTGTAAATCTCTGGATATCTATAATTTCTGGAGTATACGGGAATTTCATCAGTAGTCCTAATAACATGTTTTATTTGGTTGGTAAAAGTTAAATCGTTTCCCTCAATATGGAATAAATCTGCATAATCTTTTATTAAACTTGTTATAGCGGATTTTTCTTCCGAGTTCATATGTTCCATTCTAAATTTTGATAAATCTAAATTTTTTCTTCTCGAATTTTTTTGTTTATAATCTAATAAATTGAAATTAGCGTTCATTTGCATTGCATCAGGTCTGAAAATATTATATTCCTCTAAAGATTTTACTTCTAATGGTTTACTTATTGTTAATTTTACATTTTCTTCCGTATTGTTTATAATAGGGCAATAGGCTTCACCCTTATGCACTGAAACTATACACTGCGGGATTTCTAATCCGTTCACTTGTTTGTGTGGTAAAATACCTTCTCCATTATGAATATTTTGTATTTTTAATTTAACTGTTTGGCTAGTGCGGGCTTGTATAACATAACTAAATTGTTCCTGCTTTATTGACGTGCTGTCTGTTTTATTACAACTTCCTTTTTCAGTGTTAAAATATTGAATAGGGATTTCCTCATCACAAAGTATTAATTTATTATTTATAAAGTCTAAGCTTATTCCTAAATCCTTTATATTGTCTAGCCCTAGTAATAGGTCAAAATTCTGATGAAAGTCAAATAAATAAAATTTAATTGCTTTTTTAGACAACAGAGGTATGGTGCAACAAAAATTTTCTTTTGAAGTGCCGTGTGCAGTGATTACTTCAAACGGCTCTTTTTTAATGCTTGTTTTAAAATTTTTCCAGCCTAAAGATTTTCGCATAAATGATCTAGTACTGCCTGTGTCAATTAATATTCTAGATTTGGTGTTTGTGTCGTATATAAATGGTAGCTCGTTATTTTCGCTTTGTAGATTCATTATTGAAAATCGATTCCGAGGCTTGTATGTCCTAAAAAATCGTCCTGATCGATTTTAGCGGTCTCTTCTTCGTAGTTGTCGGTTAAATTTTGGGATTCTTCGAAGTACTCTTCTTTCCCGAGATCTTCTTCAAAAGCGAATGATTCTTGTCCATTAGTCTGGTACATAGTGTAATCGTCTTTTTCGGCTCCTTGTCCGGTCATTTGATACAAATTCGTTTGTCTAGAAGGCCTATCTGTCTGTCTGGTGGAAATACTCATAGGGGTAGGTTGATAACCCGTATTTCGCTGAGGATACTGAGGTTTAGTAGTGTTGTTGTTTGGTTGTCCCCTTTGAGGCTGACCATGATTAGCAAAAGTTGGTGGTCTATAGGAAGGATTTGGGTGTTGATAAAGTTGTTTAGGTATTTGGTGGTATTTAAATTCAGTATGTATTGGTCTTCTTACGTTATGAGTTTGGCTTTTCTGAAAGACTGGTTGTTTGCTTGGCTGAGTAAACATTTTATTATTTTTAAATTGGAAGTCGTTTGTGAGCATATTAAGTGCTTCACTAAGAGTGTTAGGGTTCTTGGTACGCATTAGTGACCCGATGGGTTCATGCAAACCCCTAAGGAGAACTCTTAAAGCTAGTTTCTGAACGTATTCTATTAAAATGTCTTTAGCCATCTGCCTTTGAGGCTCTTTATTCATAAAAAATGAAATTTGTAAATTTAGTAACTTTTGAATTTTCTCATAGAATTGAAATGGTGATTCGTTACTTTCTTGTTTTAATTCTGACATCTCTAAGTTTAATGTGAAACAATCCCTTTTGTCTGAATAACTAATTAATAATACTTTTCTAGTTTCGTGCCAATTGTAAGAGTTAGAGTTTACAACCATTTCCAGTGCTTGGCCTTTTAATTTAGAAAGAATAGAGGAGAACAGATACTCATTTTGAAAATCCTCTGGATTTTCGCTTACATAAAACTTATTCACTATCTTATCACATATCGAGATAAATCTGTGGAGCATAGTGGGCTCTCCACTATACTCGGGTATCATGTCAAGATACTCCTTTTTTAATGTTGGCGTTGCCATTATTTAATATTATTTTTCAAAATAATAAAATTAAAAATCAATTATATAAAATTAAAAAGTATTTACTCTACTTTTTCTTAATTCTATATCTTAAGATCTACTTACAAGTTGATCCAAAATACTTTGCTCATTTGAACAACTTTCACTTTTCACTTACACGATATTCGCGCGTGTTCTTAATAGATATGCGCTCTATTAAGTGGTTGTAGATATTCACTCTACTTAAGGTTTCCTCAATTAACGGTTAAAACCGATGGACGTTATATTCACTAACTTCCTTGAGGTGTCCTACCGACTGCGCCAGTTACGTTTTATATTAAGCAAGAAAGGTTTTTAAAAATGATTTTTATTTTTAACAAACCTTTGAATTTAATAAACAATTAATTTAGAAAACTGTTACATAAATTTTTACTTAATAAAACAATACAATTGATATGCACTCAATCGGAGTGGAAAACGTCTGTGCGATACAGAGGCGACTTACACACTGCCGGGGCTCTGTTCTCACACCTATATAATACTAAAGCTGCGTAAGCAGGAATCTTCCTAGCACGCATTTAATTATGAAATGTTCACATAAAATGTTTATATAACTTATATTTATTAACGATTACCTGCCATTGTTGTTCAGAAAAACGTTTATGTATTGAATAAAAGTTGTATCGGCGACGTGAAAAATTCCATACAATATACTGGCTGTCCAACGTTCGGAAAGCTATTAATAGTTATTTGTGGTAACTAAGAGGGAACTGTGCTCTTATACAAAGCGTAGTTTGTTTCTAGGCAGAGGTTAAGTCCTTGTATAGTTTACAACTGTCTTGGTTTTCTGAAGCAATGAAGAGAAAGAAAATTAAATGGATTGAAATTTGTAAAAAAATTTAAGTCAATACTCTAATGAGAAATTTTGTAATACGAGATAGCATTAATGTAATTATTGTTTTTTCTGGTGACGTTATACTCCCAACAGCGATTTTATTGAGCCACAGTGAAACATACAAGGCTTAGTAAATACTATATATATATATATATATATATATATATATATATATATATATATATATATATATATATATATATAAATATAAACAAATATATATATAAATGTCCAAAATTTAAGGTTTTAAATCATTAATGTAGATATATAAGAAACTAAGTAACATATCTTGATCAAATTTTCAATATTTAATTAAATACTTTATATTCATGCAATCAAGTTCAAATACATTTTTACTAAACTTGTAGTGAATGACACGATGTTAATACAGTTTTTAAAAATAATTATTTATTATTAAATTAAATATTAAAATAATTTTAGTTTTAATTTATAGAAAACATTTCACAAAAGTGGCAAGATAAGCAAGATTTCTTCCCATTTGGGTAAAAATAAGTGATATCATAGGATTTCATAAAACAGCTGATTTTATAGTATAGGTTATTTGGTAGAGCAGCTGTTTTAAAGCATTGGTGATGTTACTTTATTTATATTGTTTTTATTTAATATAAAGAAACTATAATATATATTTGTTTATCTTTGTGGGAATTGACTTTAAAAATTTGTTGTTTATATTGCTTGTTTGTCTATTGCATTACTATTTGGAATCAATGATACAGAAATGGATATAAAAGTAAAAATAGAAATTAAATAAATTCTACAATATAAGAACAAAGTACCTGGTAAATATTTCTTTATTACATCAGCATGACCAAATTTAAAGATAGGCAAACATAGGTTCAGGAATTTTTTGTCATCAATTTTTCGTATCGATATGACTGGAGCAGTCTGTCCTCCATCATTTCCTAAAGGAAATAATAATTATGATAATAGTTTTTATTATTTATAATAATATTTTAATATTATTGGACAATTAAAGGGAACCATGATATTCCTCCCGGATAGCATTCTAACACTGGGCTATAACGGGTGGACATTTAATCCATGATCTCCTAAATTTTATTGCCCATAAATTTAACGTTTATCCTAAACTAATCAACATGCCGAACTCAAAATATGGATAAATTTATAAAAAACGCATTTAAACAAAACTATCCTCACTAGTCGACCCTTATGACGGCGTTTACTTGAGTGGTCTTGCGACTACACGGAGCCGCCCGCATCCGCCAAAGACGATTCTCGACGCGATGTATAGTTATCTGAGGAATATACTGTGGGGGACTATTTATATCAAACGATCATCTGTCTCGCGAATCCAACCTCAAACTTGCGTCACCAGGGGGCCTGAAGCCAAGTCTCGTGGTACCTCAATGTACCAAGGGCTCAAGGGCCCTGGTGTCATCAACCCATTCCTAGGTTAGGAATCCTAGGATTCCCATCCATTCTATTAGGCTATTCAATGAACCTAATAGATAATGCAGATCATCATGTATGCAACCCATTATGATTTACTAAATTTTAGCTTAGAAATTTCTAATAAACTCATCTTCACTTCTGTTAGGAAGTTTTTCATATTACGTCCGGATATCGGAAGTTGCGGATATCAGAGGGCCGAATATGAGAGGTTCTAGTGTATAAGTAGATTTCAAGCAACAGATTAAACTCTACGTTAAGATATACATTTAAATACATTTTATGCTTTTCCTAACCTTAAAATATTTTTCTTTCATAACGCGTTTCGGGATAACTCCATTCTCAAAACTTTAAACAGTATTGTTCGCCCAAGTCTTGGTAAAAACGAGCTCAAGGTTCGGGCGAAAAATTATGTAATGTTTAGAGAATGAAGTTACTCCGAAACTCGTCAACAAAGGAAAATATTTATGTTTTCCATAACAAAGGAAATATTTTATGAAAGGCAGAAAAATATACCTAAATGTTTATCTCAGAGGTTAACTTTTTAATAGAAATCTACTTATACAGTAAAACCACTCATATCCGGCCCTCTGATATCCGGAGGTAGTATGAAATAAATCAAGCCTCTTTATTCAGCGAGGGGCTTTGCTGTCGGGCCAGTTCTCGTCCATTGCAGTTTTCCAAGCATTTGATCAGCTGATCGAGTACGTCCAACAATAAGAAACCACAGCAGCCGATAGTCTGCTCTTTAAAAGGAGCATGGATATTTCATCAAAGAAACTTGTTCAACAAAACAAGCAAACAACTATTACATATTTTGTACCAATATTAATAAATAATGTTTAAATGTTAGAACAGTAAAGTATTAAGGAACTGTATATACAGTAAGTAACTATTTTGTACGTACAGTTCTATATTCCTATAACTACAATCTTCAATTAGTTTAACTTATTTACTTAATCATACATCTACTTCCAATTGGAATGTCTGTGGTTACGTAGAACAAACGCACAAAATTGCATAATGCCTCCTATAACCGAAGATTTCGTTAACCGCCCTAAAATAATATCAAAGTAGTGTAATATAAATACGGAAATTTAAACATAATAGCGTTTCTCTTTTAACTGCGTTTCTTTAGAAGTGTACTTTATATTGATTTCCTTTTATTAACTCAACCCTCCTGTATAGACTACATCTTGTACATATTTTCAATCCTTAATAAAATAGGTTTTTTTGATCTAATCAAGTTCAAAGTTCAAACCTCTAATCATACATTTTGCTACCTATAGTGGGTTACAATTGATTTTAATACAGTTTTTTCAAATATTTATTTAATAATTAAATTATAAAAAAATTGGGGGTTAGGTCAGATTCAAACTGAGCATCTCCATTTAAGAAATCAAGCGCTTTCTATTGCACAACCTTAAATTGTTGCCATGGTTAACACAAAATACCATAAATAAATTTCTAGGATTAAAAATGAATAAAAAGAATAAAATAAAGAAACAAAATGGATTAACGTTATCGAATTCTGTTTCACAAACGGACAATGCGAAAGGAAAGCTAAAAGAAATTACAATACAATGCAAGAGACGACCGAAATAAATAGGTATTAATAGTAACAAATAAAAATAATAGTCTAACACCATACATAAAAAGGCAAATGGAAAATCCCAAGGAAATTAATATTCTATTTTGACACTTAATATTGTTATTCTGCCAGACACACACACACACACACACACACACACACACACACACACACACACACATACACACACACACACACACACACACACACACACACACACACACACACACACACACACACACACACACACACACACACACACACACACACACACACACACATATATATATATATATATATATATATATATATATATACATATTTCTATTATATACATAACATAAATATTATTATTACATTTTTATAAGTATTTATATATGTGCATATACATATTTATATTAATTGTAATTATATATTAAAAATAAAATAAAAAAGGTTTTATTTGATCATTAAGTAGGAATTGACTTTAAAAAAATTATATTAGTTGTTTGTGTTTGAAGTACATCCTAGCCACAAATACTTCAGAAATGTACTTAACTCTTTAAATGTTTAAGTAGCTGTGATTGGTTCATGTTTTCAATTCAAACATTATTATTTTGGTCAAACCACATAGAAAACATTTGATAATAAGTTGTTTATTTGCTAAAGGGATTTATATTTTGTGAAATATTTACTTTTATATAATTGAAAAAATTTAATAAATGATAATTAAAAATAGAAATATTAATACTTTTATTAGATTACGCTTTTAAATAGATAAAAATCTACTTGGTCAATAAAAAGTAGTAATTGTTAAAAGCTTTCTCCAATTAAAATAATTATTATTAAGCAATAAAAAAATTATAATAATAATTTATTATTATTATATTAATTACTATTAAAAAGAAATATATCGCTAAAAATATCTAGGCCTAAATTATTTAGTGTATGAGAATTAGGCCTATATTATAAAGTAATACAAAACAGAGTTATCTACCTGGTATAAAAGTAAGAATCTAATACAATTATGTATTTTTCATCATGCAATAACGGTTGTGAAACAGTTTCCAAGATTTTTAAAGGATAACATCAAAATGCATTTGTTAGATTAATAAATGTAACAATACTAGGTTAGAACAATGCAGGTTAGTTCCCGTGTGTGCCGCTAGATGGAACTAAGATCTAGCTTTCAACAATTACTTTGAAACAGCTGATTTGCGTTTCAATTCATTTTTTCTAAAACAATGTTTGTGTTAAATTTGAAAATTAATGTTTTGTGCGTGGAAGTGTTAATTTTAAAGTTTTTGATAAGAAACAGTTAAATCTTTGTAAAACGTAACAATAATTTTAAAGCAGTGGCATAACTATTTTTTTAAATATAGGCTACAGGTTTTTCGTTCATATACAGGCCTACTAAACAAAACGATATTTTAAGGTAAAGAATTACCGTCTAAAATAACTAGTAAAATGTAGATTATGTCTTTTTATACTTAAACTACTATACTGTATATTACCTTACGATAGTGTTTAGTAAGTTTAACAATTCTACTCTATCTTTAGTGACTGTAAAGTCTTATAGCCTCGAAAAGAATTAAAGCAATGTAATTATAAACTGAAGAAGTGTCCTATGGAATATTTTTGCCTATTTGTGGCAAAATTAGTTCAAAGAATTGGTTTACGAAATAGTTTTTCATATTTGTTGAAATCGTTAGCCCTAATAGTTATGAAGTAATAAATATATATTTAATACATTTGACTATTCGCGGAAGAATTTAATCAAGAACTGCGAACTGAAAATATGTTTTAAAGATAAATTTAAATCTATACTGTATATAAATCATTGAATACCATTTATTGTTTTTTAAGAAAAATAAATGTTTTGTGGCATCCATGGTAGCAAGGTTCTTATGTTGTCTAGCCTCCAACAGGGATAGCGATTTGTTATTGTAAAATATACAATTTGTCTATTTAACACTATTGCCTATTTGTGTGAGTAATAGACCTATAACAATTTTCAACAGTCATTCAGTTCAAACAGTCTCAGTTTATACTATTACTTTAGGTACTATTTATTACACCCGTCTTATTCCTTTAAAAAAACAATGTGGCCAACTTATAATTTAAAATTGAAATTAAAATTTCCCCTATGAATCTATAACATATATATTTAAATAAAGATGAATATTATTGCTATACGGATGGTATTAATTGCCAGTTGTAGAACAACAATGAAAGGTTTTTTTTAAAGTGCTTTTGAAAAGTTGAGTTTTTGTTTTATGTGTAAGCCATTTTGATTTTGAAGTAAATTATTCCTAATGTATTTAAAAATCGTAATTCATTCTTATATAGATTTTATATTACAGTCCAAAAATAAATGGTAAAAAGGAGCAATATCTATAATATAACGATTAATTAATTAAATTATAAAAAATTGGGTGGTATTGGTCGGATTCAAACTGAGTAACGTCATGTACGGAACCAAGCGCTTTTTACCACTGAGCCAAATTTCCACAGCTAGAAATGAACTTCCCAAAGATCTATATGACAAATCTCCAACCTTAAATTAATTCCATGGTTACCCCAAAATATTATAAATAAAGCTCTAGGATTTAAAATTAATGAAAAGAATAAAATAAAGAAACAAAATGGATTAACATTATCGAACCTTACTTCACAAACGGACAATGCGAAATGAAAGCTAAAAGATACTACAATACAATGCAAGCGGAGAAATAGATGAAGGGTATAAAGAGTAATAAATACAAATAATAGTACAACACCATGCATAGAAAGGAAAATGGAAAATTCCAAGGAAATTAAAATTCTATTTTGCCACTTAATATTGTTATTCTGACATATTCATTGTAATTATAAAAAAAAGAAAATAAAAACGGTTTTATTTGTTAATTTAAGTAGGACTTGACTTTAAAAAAAATATTATTACTTGTTTGTATTTTAAGTACATCCTAGAAATAAATATGGGTAGAAATATAGCCATAGTAATAATAAGTTTCAGAAATTAACTGAACGCTTCAAAATTTAAAGTAGCTGCGATTGGTTTATGTTTTAAATCCAAACATAAATTTGGTCAGACTAAATAGAAATTATTTGCTAATAAGTTGTTTATTTGCAAAAGCGATTTATATATAATGAAGAAATGTATCACTAAAAATATCTATTTATTGTGTAATAATTAGGCCTACATTACAACGAAATAAAAAACAGAGTTATCTACCTGGTATAAAAGTAAGAATCTAATACAATTATGTATTTTTCATCATTCAATAACGATTGTGAAATAGTTTCCAAGATCTATAAAAGATTACATAAAAATTAATTTGTTGGATTAATAAATAAATGTAACAATATTAGTTTATATTAATGCAGGTTAGTTCCCGTGTGTGCCGCTAGATGGAACTAGTATCTAGCTGTCAACAATTACTTTTAACAGCTGATTTGCATTTCAATTAATTTTTTGTAAAACAATGTTAGTTTTAAATTTGAAAGTGTAATATGTTGTGCTTGGAAGTTGTAGTTTTAAAGTTGTTGATAAGAAACAGTAAAACATTTGTAAAACTTAACAATAATTTAAAAATGGTTACTTTACTTTTATTTAGTATAACAAAGTTTTTTCCTGAATGGTTTGAAGTATCATTACTGCAATGTTCATATACAGGCCTACTAAACGAAACGCTATTTTAAGGTAAAGATTTACTCATAAATGTCTAAAATAACCAGTAAAATGTTTATTATGTCTTTTTATACTTAAACTACTAAACTGTATATAACCTTATGATAGTGTTTAGTCAGTTTCACAGTATTTACAATATCCGTAGTGACCCTAAAGTCTTAATGAAATAGTTTTGCCTATTTGTGGAAAACATTAGTCCTAATAATTATGAAGTAATGAATATATATATATATATATATATATATATATATATATATATATATATATATATATATATATATATATATATATATATATGAAATAAATTTGGCTATTTGCTAAAGAACTGAAAATATATTTTATAGGTGTAATTGAATGTATACTATATTTAAATCAATTAATAGGCTTACTATATATTGTTTTTCAATATAAAAAATATAACGATTAGGCCTATTCATGGTGACATAGTTCTTATGTTCTCTAGCCTCGAATATGGATAACGATTTGTCACTATGCAATACATAATTTGTCTACTAAACAGTATTGCCTATTCGTTTGAGTAATATACCAATAACAACTTTCAACAGACATTCAGTTCAAACAGTCTCAGGTTATACTACTACTTTAGGTACTATTTATTATAACCATCTTATTCCTTTACAATACTATGTAGGCCAATTTATATTTTTACGAATCTGTAACATGATTATTTAAATCATAATGACTATTATTACTACGACTGGCATTAAATGCCAATTGTAGAAAACAATGAATTTTAAACAAATATTCTTTTACCTACTTTTGATAAGTTTTAAACCATTTTGAACTTGAAGTATATTATTCGTGATGTATTTAAAATCCTAAATCGATCTTTATTTACATTTTAGTTTATAGTCTAAATAATAATTGTAAAAAGGAGCAATATCCATAACTTACAGTTTATAATTTTCGAATAATTTAACCGAAATTTCATTTATACATTTCTAAATATATAACCTATGATGTTTTCTTAAAGTAATACATTTATTTATAATGGGGTCTGCCGTTTCGTTTTGTGTCCCATCGTCAATTCGGACTGCAACAAGAGTTAACAATGGTATGGGCGAGGTCTTTTGAAAATCTTTCCTCATTCTAAATCAAAGTTTGGAAATCAACTTTATTCTATATACAAAGATCTCAGTTGCAAACTGCACTGTGCCGAAGTAAATGGCCAGGGATCAATGGTAGGGAAGAACTAATTTCCAATCCCCATCGATCCTCACCAACGACTTAATCCGCCATTCCTTTAACTCCTCACCTCCCCCCCTCTCTTCCCATTTTACAATTGGAAGCTTAGCTTACGTTTACATTCGGGCTCTCTGCTATTCAACCAGACCTCTAACAACCTTCCGTCGTTTTGGAACTAATCTTTTTGGACAAGTTGTAAGGCTTTACCTCTCTAGCATATCCTTCCACATCCCTTCTCACTCCATCGCAGCAATGTAAGGTGTTACCCTAACTACTTTAAAGTCATCCTGCATTCTATACGAGTTTAATTTTATTTGTAATTAGTTCTAAACCCTTTGAAATTGCTTTGACAGTTTCATTGCTTGTTTTTCAAGTAACTTTGTATAAAAGTTTAGTTAATCGTATACTCATATCTTGCATTTAAAATTAACCCGAGTCAGTTCTCTTTGTGTTTTAAATAAACCAGGACCAAGAATAACTTCTCATCGTTTCCAATCGTAAAACAACGCCTCCGTACTGGAGAATCTCCCTCTCGGCCTAAACACCAACACACTTGGGTTTTGTTCCGACCACCAGCCATTATTATTTCCCAGGTACTGCAAATTCCTGAAAGTCTAAGTTGCAGGGGTTCGTTTAGGAAATTGAGAGAATGGAGAGAAACCAAATATTCGTTTTTCTTCGTTATGCAACTTATTGTGACAACAAACTCTATTTGGAACTGCTAAGAGAAAATTTGCTTTCTTATTTACTTATTATTACTCTCTTATTTCTTAAACTAACAATTCTCTTTGCGAATTACAAACGGACTTACCGTATTATCAATGGGAACAGTAAAGATTAACTTTCAAAGTCTATCAATCATCACGAAGTCACTATAAGTCCCAACTAACAAACATGTTCACTTACGAGACTCTTATTTCAACAATCAATTGTCAACGATACTCTGTCTGCTATCAAGGTTACGTTCGGGTTTCTTATTTCAACCAAATTCGATTTCCAGCTTCAGCGATATGTCAGCAATGAAGATCCCCTTACGGGTCTCTTTTCAACCAAATGAGTTTGTCAGCGATGTTATTTCCGCAAACATTGCCGCGTTCGAGTCTTATTTCAACTGTAGTCGATTGTCAGCTACACTTTATTGGCAAACATAGTTAAGTACGGGGCTTTTATTCCAACCAAAGTCGATTGTCAGCGATACTATGTCGGCAATCAAGATCACGTTCTGGTTCTTATTACAACTGTAGTCGATTCTCAGCAATACCATATCGGCAAACAATGTCACGTATGGGTCTTACTTCTACAGTAGGCGATTGTCAGCCTTACAATATCGGCAAACAATGTCACGTATGGGTCTTACTTCAAAAGTAGGCGATTGTCAGCCTTACAATATCGGCAAACAAGATCACGTTCAGGTTTCACGTTACAGTCTCGCATCAGTAAAAGCTTGAGATTATGAGCGCATTAATAAAATCATTAAAATTAAATTACATTAAAAAAATTGGCCAATATTATTATTATTATTATTACGGAATTACGTACAGTTTACGGAAGCTAGTAAATAAGGGCGTAAAAAAAGCTTGAAGTCAAAAAGCAGTAGTAAAAATTCGTTTAATACAATCATACATTCTACGAATAAAGTGTATGGCAGAAACACATGCAATAGGCACGTAACTGACAGTTGAATACTCCGATTGGGTGAGTACTCTTAAATGTCGTCTTTTGTAATATTCGACTGGCCGGGGGTTTGTATTGACCGAGCATTGTGTATACGTCATTGCACACAAAGAGGCCTACACCGATCTTTAATACATCGCCACGCAAAATGAATCAAAACAAAAATTTATATATCTGCCGAAAATGTCGATTTGTTTATAATATTATTGTTGCTTTAGAACATTTTGGGCCTGAATAAGAGTAAATACTCCTACAAAAATACTTTAATAATAAAGTTGTATTTCTGAACGTCTTTATATCAAAATAGTTACTGAAAATTGGGAGTTGATTAAGTATTAAAATTGAGAAATATACTGTTGTGTTTAAAAGAGAAAAACAAGTAATATAAGCGCAACATTTTTGAAGTCAATACCTACTTAGGTTAACAGAGAAAATTTGTATTTCAATTACTTTTTATTAGATAATTACAATTAATATAAATAAAGTAACATAAACTACGCGTTAGAATAGCTGTTCTACCACATAACCTGTAACATAAGATCAGCTGTTTTATGAAATCAAAGGTTTTCACTTACTTTAAGTCAAATAAGACGAATAACTGTACTGCACACTTTGCCCATTTTGTGAGAAGTTTTTCTCCTATATGAAAATAAAATTAATTGAATAATTTTAATTAATATTTGGATAAAACTGTATCAACGTCAAGTGCCATCTACTAAAAGTTTTAAAAAATTTATTTAAACTTCAATGGTTTGATAAAAAGTATTTTATTAATGATTGAAAATTTGAACAAGATGTATAGGCCTATAGGGGGAGTGTGAAGTAGTAGTAAGAATTGAATAAAATATAAGGCACACCTTTTCACTTTAAAAAATACATTTTAAACTTTAAAAATACAAAACAAATGCACTTTTACGCTTTAAAAAATGAAGTAAAATGCATTTCCCCACTTTGTTTAGATATCAAATTTTCCAAATAATTATTCAATTTTTGAATAATAATATATAATGTAAAGCCCCTTATAAATAGAATTGTCAACTTTAAAAAATATGTTTAAATTAATAAGTCTTGGGGTTCAAAACTTAACAAACCTGTAACTTCATGATAATTGTAAATATTCTTTAGTCAAATGAAATAATTTGCTTTTATAGATAAATTAATGATCTTTAGAACAAAACTGTGTTTAAAGAGGTTAAAAAATACGTACGTATACTAGTAAGTGGAAATATGTGTAGGCTCTTATCGTTTATCTAAAATCAATACAACTACATGGCTTTGAAAGTAACCATTGTCTCGCCTCGTTTACAACTGTTATGGGGGCTTCTCTCACCAAATCATAACCCCCTGGCGAGTCGTAAAAAAAATCACTCCAAGGTTTGACTTAGGACAAAACTAATCGACGTTTTTACGGCTTTACATTAGGTAATTTGTCCACAGTAAGAAAAATATCTGTTCCTGAAGGCACAAAAATGTACAAACCAGATACTAGCATTATTAATAATACCCACAGAAAAAAAACTTTTTATTTCTTTTAGGTAATAAAACAATAAATTAGACGGTTTTTTAGTTTATAAACAAGCTAATTTCACCCAATGGGTTCATAAGACCATCATGAGCAAGGGTAAAAAGATTTAGTTAGTTTCGCATAGGAAATGAAAGTAAATTTAATATAAAATGTAATTTCCAGGAAGATTTAAAGCAGGTGTTGTCAGCGTTTCTTCCCGTTTTATATCTCTTGGAGAAGTAAAATGGCGATTTTACAGTACCTTCTCGACCGTTTTTACCGCTTATATGACACATATTTTATAACATTCTAGCATTTTTTTTTCGCGTTGAACAAGTTAATTTCTATATAACATTAAATATAGAATACGGTGCTGTAAATTATAATTTAACAATCATAGACTCTTATACAGAAAAAATTAAATAGGTACAAAATACAGGTTACAGCTCTTCAGTATAGTTGTAACCTTGTGATGATGGTAACGAGCTAGCGGAAACTTTAGGTTTCGAAACCGTTTGAAGGAAATACTAGATGTTGTAAAATGTTTTTAAAATTTGAAGACGTCGTAATATCGTTACATTGATGTTTACATCCTTAAATTTAGCTACTTTTGTCCATTACAGGTTAGATTCTGCGTATACCCCATCCAAATGTAGTGTAGCTAATTTACAATGTAGCTCAAACTATCCGGTTACGATCTGATAATAAATAAGAGAGCTTAAAATTTCCAAGGTAATATAACTATATACGTCTGAACATCACTTATTTTGTTACAAACCGAGGAATATAGAGGTCACTCCTTAAATGTAACTTATTAGAATCACACTTTTCCTATTACTTGCGACCAGACATTTGTTAACTAAAAGTTGTTAATTGTTAACTTACACTTGGAGGAAACGTTTTCGTCTTACGACTTCTTCAGCCTCGTATTAATATAATAATAACAAAAAACCAAAACAAACATGAATTTCATAGGAAAGTAGACATACTCGTAATATTGTGAATGGATATTTTTATTAATAGTTCTACGGTTTTTATAAACTTATTCTATTTTAAGGAACTTTAATTAACTTGAAATTATAGTTTTTAATTTGAAAGTTTAAAATTAGTGGGAAGATTTATTAAATACTAGAATTTAAGTAATTATTTTTTACTGATAAAATATCAAAAAAAACTATAATTTTTCTGGAAAGAAGCTTCTGGACTGAAGAAAGTCTAAAGACCACTTGATGCGTCCGTATAAACGTAAGACTATCCAGTTGCAGGGTAGTTGTTAGTCAGCATGTATAAAGCAGATGACCTTTAATCCTTGTGATTTTATGTTCGATGATGCCGGGCAGAACCAGATTCATTGGAATATAAGCAACTCCCAAGGGATTTGAGGGGAAGGTAAGGCTTTATCGTCACCTTCATAGACGAGCATTTCCGGGAGAACCAGGTCTGCAGTCGTTTATTTTGAACATTAAGATGGACTTTGACGTTTTCAAAGGTTTTCGACCCTATACAAATTCAATAATAACTAAATATGTAAATTTAAACACAAAAAATATTTATATTACAGTAGTTAATTAAATCGTACAACAATTAAACAAACGGTGTATTTACATTACCATGGTTTCCTAAAGACATTTTGAATCATAATTGTTTCAGTTTGAAAGCAAAGATATGAAGCTTAAAAACTTTTGGAGACTCTGTAACTTCTAATCAAATTATTTAACCTAATTGTGCCTATATCACTATATATTCGTGGCCACTAGACAGTATATCCCGTCAATTACGAATAAACCACTGTTAGAGTCCAGAATTTAACTCCAGATATACATAGAGGTATGACGTCGACATATAGCCGGGCGTAGGGCAGTCTAACTAGAACCTTTTGTACTTAAATAGTAAAGTAGTTGAATTTTATGTAGGTAAATGTTATGAAAACCTTTGCTCTATGTTTAATCTAAATTTCGAGGTTTCCAACTTATTGCCGAAAATGTACATAGTGTTCTTTTTATCAAAACTAAGTAACTTATCGCATTGATAAATAACTATTAAAACTATATAAATGTCCCATCAGTGTACTCTAGAAATAGTTTGTTTATTGGTTGTGTATTTATTTCTATTACATAAAATATATGAATCTATTTCATTACCCTGCAAATTCACTAAATACACTCCGCTCAACCTCTCTCACACTCTCCGCACACGAGCTCTCTCACTCACCCACTTACTCTTCACCCACCAACTTACTTCCTCACACACTCACTAAATCTATCACCCACCCACTCAAACTGCGACTAACTTAAAGCGTTAGAATAATGTAAAATGGCGCTTAGTTAGAATCATCTCGTCTTGGATGCATAAGATAGCTACCAGAGACGCTACTGGCTGCGGTACCACGACATACATACTCAGTATGAGGACTCCGAAAGGCTTCCGTTACATTCACGTACAACTGCAGACGCAATCAATATACATTAAGTTTTTATATTCGTTAAATGTTTAATAAAAGTGTTTAGGTTTGTAAAATGGAAGCAGAATGAGAATATCCAGTAAACTATAAAAAAATTTAAAAGATAAAAAAACTTACGCTTTTGCGGTGATATGATTGGGTAAAATCCATAATTAAGATTAAATAGCGAATTGTTTGTCGCTTATATAACAAAAGGGTTAGTCTTTTATTAGTCTGTTAAATTATGAAATATTCTGTTATATATAATTCATTAGATAGTAGTCTGTACGAGTCTCTCTCTCGCTCTCTCTATCTCTCTCTCTCTCTCTCTCTCTCTCTCTCTCTCTCTATATATATATATATATATATATATATATATATTACATGAGGTGATACGTTAATGAATAAAAAATATTTCAAATACAGCCATAGTATTCTTTATAAATGTTTCACTAATAAAATAAGTATTAGCTACTCCAGGAAAAACAATGATAGGCCTATAACAAAAGGTTTAGTCTTTTATTAGTCTGTTAAATTATGAAATATTCTGTTATATATAATTCATTAGATCGTAGTCTGTACGAGTCTCTCTCTCTCTCTCTCTCTCTCTCTCTCTCTCTCTCTCTCTATATATATATATATATATATATATATATATATATATATATATATATATATATATATATTAAATGAGGTGATACGTTAATGAATACAAAATATTTCAAATACAGCCATAGTATTCTTTATAAATGTTTCACTAATAAAATAAGTATTAGCTACTCCAGGAAAAACAATGATATAACAAAATTGACATATATACAGTAAATAGAATGAATCGTGAATGAAATACGAGTCTTTCGTGCATGAGTCTCATGGTAACATCTTTCTAATGCTTTTTTTTAACATTTTCTATGTAACATTACTATATGAATATAAAGTAGCCTATGGTTATAGTCCTATGATTATAAGAGAAGCAAAGATAATAAACAATCGTGTTATTTATTAACAAAAAAAATTGTATATAAATAAAATGTCTAACATCATGTGCCATGTTGTGAGGCACTAAATTTTAGTTCTAAAGCGGAAAAGTTTGACATTTTTTGCAGATTGAAAAAAAGTATTTGGACGTGTCCGGAATCGAAACAGAAACGCTTTTATTTCTTGGTATAAAGCGAAGATAATTACTAAAAGTACGGTTTTTGTTATAAATAAAAACAAAATATTCTTTAACAAAGACTGAGTTTTGTAGTGCGGAAAAATGTGGAAAGTTTTTCAACTAACGAAGTCATCCTTACACAGGCGACACGCTTAGAGACAAATGTATCGCACCTCTTCCGTACATGTCCGCCCATTTCAGGAAGACAAAGGTTGTTAACAAAAACCTAATAATATGCTCTGTAAAAAGTCCGTTTCTAACCAACAATTTTAAATTTCGTTTTTGTTATTATGGGTTTATTGAATCACTAACAGATTGCGTTTCAGCACGATATCACACAATTAAGTATTTCAAACATAGAGCCCCCTACTCACATTTTAAATACTTGACAAATAAACGACATAAGTAAATTATAAACAAAACATACATAAAAACCGAAATATAAATTTATCAACATAAAAACTTATTAATATGTTGTGTAAAAAGTCCGTTTCTAAGCAACAAATAAAAATTTAGGTTTTGTTTTTAGTAGTTCATTGAATCACTAACAGATTGCGCTTCTACATGATTTTGCACGAAATTAAGTATCAAGAAACCTAATACATAACGCATCAAATGACATGAATATATTGTAAATATTACATACGTAAAATACGTATTCAAGGGATTAAAACTGAAAATACAACATAAATTCAGACATAAAATTAGGTGATTCAACACAACTTATGTTGCACATGAAACTAATAAAACACCACTATCGGATCCAAGACGTCGAAAACAGGATTTATAATACAAGTTTTTTACAACCCAAATTATTGTAAGCAGCTAATACTCTTCTAAAACAAAGAAGCATTTTGAGAAGAGTTTTGTTTCGAAACTCTCTACTATTTACCGTCTGCAAATGTACAAAAGTTACAGAGATACTCACGCACACACACAGGCACGCGCCTGTTGGGTAGATAAATACTCCTGAAAGATCTTTCTTCCATTCCTATAAACCAGGATATTCCTTTGTTTAGTACTAAATGTGTAGTTTCATTATAACATAGAAATCTAAGAAATTTAAAAATATTGAACAAATAATTACTTTAAGAAATTTGAAGGTACACCAAAGCAAACTTGTACCACGATCTTATTAGGTCAAGTAAGGACGAATATACTAGTGTCTTGCAAATATTTGGAAAATTATTTGAGCCATAGTCAGTTGTTTCCAAGGAAACAGTGGTAGAATGCAGCCCCTAAGCATACCTGCAGCTGTTTTACATATTTAGCGCCGTCTAAACTCATATTGCCATACAACACATTACATATATTTGCAACATTTTATACCAAACGTCACCATTTCACATCTCTTCTATCATTGCATTGCTATCTCGTTGGCGCGTTAATATAACCCCTTATACGCACGTAAAAGTAAACAAACTTTGTGTGTGTGTGCCGAATTGTGAGACACTATCTAAGATTTAGTTCTAAAGTCAAAAAAGTATAATTTTTGCAGACAAAAAAAAATATTTCTACGTGTCTTGATTCGAAATATTAACATTTTTTTTCTTGGATAGTTGTGGTAATAATTACAAAAAGTACGGTTTTTGTTATAAATAAAACACAATAATCTTACACAAAGACTGAGCTTTGTAGTGTGGAAATATGAGGAAAACTTTTAACCTAACGAAATCCTCCTGACAGAGGCGCCATGCTTAGGAGCAGATGTATCGCACTTCTTTTTTACATGCCCGCCAGTTACAGGAAGACAACGCGTGTTAACAAAAACCTAATAATATGTTCTTCAAAAAGTCCGTTTCTAAGCAACAATTATAAATTTAAGTTTTGTTTTTAGTAGTTAATTGAATCACTAACAAACTGCGTTTCCGTATAATATCGAGTGAAAATTAGGTATTGAAAAACCTAATATGTAGCATATCAATAGGCAAGAATATAAACAAATATTCTTTGAGCTTAGCTTGTTAGGTTATGTTAATACACAAAACTCACAAATTAATCATACGCATTGGGTCATTGGTCATTGAAACGCGTATGAGTAAATAAATGATTAATTTGTGAGTTTTGTGTATGTTTTTATTTGTTTTTAGACATGAATATAGTTTAAGTTTTACATACGTAACCAAAGATTAAAAATGAAAGTACAACATAAAATTGGATTGAAATTTATAAAAAAACACGATCGGATCTAAGACGTAAAAGTAGGATTGGTAATGTAAGATAGTTACAATGCAAATAATAAGGAGTTAATACTTAAGAAAGTAGTAATACTAAAACAAAGAATGTAAAACAGTTACAGAGATACTCACACACACAGTTGTAAGTTGGGAAGATAAATACTCCTGAATGAACTATCTTCCATTCCTATAAACCAGGATATTCCTCTGTTTAGTACTAGATGTTAAGTTTTATTATGACACATTTGCTTTAACGGATTCCCAGTTACACCCAAGCAAACTTGTACCGTGATCTTATTACAGAAACGCCTATCTCTAAGGCTTGTATATCCTGATGTTTGCATCCGTTTATCCCTGCTCTTGTTTCCCCCCACTCCAGCTACCCTATTATCTCAAGGTCGATTGCATCAGTTTAATGTAAATATTTGGAAAAGTTTTTTGCTTTAGTATGTTCAATGTCACCAATTACTTATGACCACGTCATGTCACACTTTTCGATCGTTGCATTTCGACGTTGGGGAAAGTAAAAGTCTAAACACACAAGTAAACTAGTAACACACCTTACCTACATAAAATCACAAACAAAGACACCATATTCAAGCGACGTTGTTTTAAAAATTAATTTTGTGTGTTTTATTTATAACAAAAACCGTACTTTTTGTAAATATTACCCCATTTATCCAAGAAATAAGTTCCTGTTTCGTTTCCAGAAACGTATAAATATTTTTTTTGTCCGCAAAATAATGTTATACTTTTTCGACTTTAGAACTAAAGATTAGTTAGTGTCCCACAATACGGCACATGTCTTAGAAACTTTTTTAAAATAAATTTAACGATTGTCAATTATCTTTGCTTCTATTATAATAATTTATTCCTACGTTTTCTCTTCCTTCAATAATCTTATGATATTAGTTTTTGATAATAAAAACCACACAAAATTTCTATATTCATTTTCCCCTTGGAGCTTAATGCAAACTGAATTCTATCATAACAACCGGAAATAAAACAACTGGAGGAAACAAACTAACTGTAGAACAACTCTGTTAGATTGTTAACACTTGTCTTTACATGAACTAACCTCACCATACATTGATAGAGTAATGTTGGATGATATTTCAAAATTTATTTCAAGTTATTTCTTAAAATTCCCAACTAATAACAATGGGTGCCCGTTGCCAGCATCAGGTCATGAATCACACTGATTTCAACTCAATTATTAAAAAAAAAACTATTGATTTATAGAGTCATTTAGTTATTTAAATTTCTATTTATAGAGGAGACACCCACAAATTGTTTCGTTGAGAAAAACTTGGATATTACGTGAGTCATGAAACATTTATTTATTAAAAATCAATTTTTCTTGACCCACGTGTCAACCGTGTTTTTGTTCAAGAACTATTCATAATGATTAATTAGTACTTAGAATTGTGTTGTAAGTTTGTGTGTGTGTGAGAGAGAGTGTGATTGTGTATGTTAATGGGTGTGTGTGTGTGTGTATGTATGTGTGTAATTGTGAGTATCTCTGTAACTGTTGTACAGTTGCAGACGGTAAATAGTAGAGAGTTTCGAAACAAACCTCTTCTCTAAATGCTTTTTTTGTTTTAGAAGAGTATTAACTACTTACGATTTGTATTGTAACGGACTTGTATTATAAATCCTGTTTTAACATTTTTATATGTTTGTTTTTTTTATAAATTTCCAGTGTATTATACATTTTGTTGTGTTACTTAATTTTATGTCTAATATTTCGTTGTTTTTCAAAATTTAACCCCTTGGATACGTATTTTACATATGTAACATTTGGAATATATTCATGTCATTTCATACGTTACATATTCGGTCTTTTAATACTTTATTTCGTGCAAAATCTTGTTGTGATTAAATGAACTACTAAAGCCCAAAACCCAAATTTATAATTGTTACTTAGAAACGGATATTTTTGCAGAGCATATTATTAGGTTTTTGTTATTAACCATTGTCTTTCTATAACTGGCGGACATGTACGGGAGACGTGCAAAATATCCGTCCCTAAGCATGGCCCCTGTAATAGGATGATTTCGTTACGGTAAAGGTTTTCCCCATTTTTCCGCACTACAACGCACAACGCTTCTGTAACACTATTTTGATTCATTTATACACAAATGCGTACTTTTTGTAGTTATTACAGCAATTACAAAAGAATAAAAGCTTTCAGGTTTCTATTCCAGACACGTATAAATACTTTT
>JBAIZL010000394.1:3340000-3432500 GCA_036971475.1 Prosapia bicincta
CAGTTAGGAAATAATTGTTTGTGTATGGCAAAGAAGAAATTAAATAGGAAAAGTAGAAATGCACCTTAGTATGTGATTTTCATACAGAGAGAGATAGATAGATAGATAGATAGATAGATAGAGAGAGAAAGAGAGAGAGAGAGAAAGAGAGAGAGGAGGTGTTTGTGATTACTGTAGTAATGGATAAATGTTATTAGGCATTTAATAATCTTAATTTTTATGCATTTATGTATATAATGTATGTAGGTATATAATGCATGTATGTATATAATAAATGTATGTATATAATGCATGTATGTATATAATGCATGTATGTATATAATGCATGTGTGTATATAATGTATGTATGTATATAATGCATGTATGTATATAATGCATGTATGTATATAATGCATGTATGTATATACAGCATGTATGTATATAATGTATGTATGTATATAATGCATGTATGTATATAATGCATGTATGTATACAATGCAAGTATGTATATAATGCATGTATGTATATAATGCATGTATGTATATGATGCATCTATGTATATGATGCATGTATGTATATAATGCATGTTTGTATATAATGCATGGATGTATATAATGTATGTATGTATATAATGCATGTATGTATATAATGCATGTATGTATATAATGCATGTATGTATATAATGTATGTATGTATATAATGCATGTATGTATATAAAGCATGTATGTATATAATGCATGTATGTACATAATGCATGTATGTATATAATGTATGTATGTATATAATGCATGTATGTATATAATGCATGTACGTATATAATTTATGTACGTATATAATTTATGTATTTATATAATGTATGTATGTATATAATGCATGTATGTATATAATGCATGTATATATGTAATGCACGTATGTATATAATGCATGTATTTATATAATGCATGTATGTATATAATGCATGTATGTATATAATGCATGTATGTATATAATGCAAGTATTTATATAATGCATGTATTTATATAATGTATGTATGTATATATTGCATGTATGTATATAATGGTTGTATGTGTATAATGCATGTATGTATATAATGCATGTATTTATATAATGAATGTATTTATATAATGCATGTATATATATAATGAATGTATGCATATAATGTATGTATGTATATAATGCATGTATGTATATAATGTATGTATGTATAAAAGAGTTAAAGTATATATTTAGGCCACAATATTAGGTTGGAGCTATTGAGCTATTGAGAACCACTCACAACGTTTAAAATTAAAAAAAATTTACTCAAAATTTCCCTTTACACTAATTTAGTAATACATACAAATTCATATTACTGACGAAGGCTAAATCGTAGTCGAAACTAGTATGTATGAATTAATAAACGAGGGTGTAGTGAGATTTTGAGTGGACTCTAGTAATATTTACCACTGTGTATTAGGATACAACTTTGCCATTTTGTAAACCTACATACGGTGAAACCAAACTGTCATTTTTTTAAAACTGTGTTTACGACTTATTCATTGTTTTCATTTGTTGATCAACAAATTTACATATATTGGTATGTTTCTAATTCTATAGGTTTTTATTGTTCATTTTTAACCTTTTATTCATCTTTTTAATTATTTTCAGTTTATTTATTTTTGACCTCTGTTAATTAAAAGAATATCTGCATTATACTTACACTGACGAGGCTTCTGCATGCAATATCGTGCTTGTTATATTATTATTTTTATCCTGTAGTATATTTAACGTAATTAAATTATTACAGTTTATCTTTTAAATTTTATTTTTTTATGGGAATTGCCCTTATCTATACTTATTAGATTGGTAATACTATTCTAGTTGTAAAGGCTGTTTTTACATGTTTATCTATACGTTTCAACATGTATTTAAACATGTTGCCCAAGTTTTATTTGGTAGTATTGTATCCATGGAATGTAAAATTAATAATTTTCATTTTTCATTTAGGAATAGTTTTTCTGTTATATTTTTTAGTAATAGGCACATGCTAAGTAATATTACTAATATATTTTCTGTTTTTCATTCTGTTTTTCTCTTCTCTCCTGATAGTTTTAATTATAATTTTATTAATTTGCTATGTATGTTATGATTTATAAAATGCATAACTGGAATTATTAATATAAATGAAAATGAGACACTTGAAATACTGCATTAATAACATTTTAAAATAAAAGATGTTTTTACAAGAATGTAAGAAGAATGTAAATTACATAAATTTCGCAATAAAGATAAATGAAGAAATAAAGATAAATTGTAGTATTCAATAATTTCACCAAAACTAATAAACTTAATAGCTCTGAGATTCACTCAAGTAAAAGATTTCCTCATTAAACATGTTATATCGAATGATAAATGAATCATTTGCTAGTTTTTAGAAATTTGTCATAGATTTAAAGCCATGGAGTTAACAATAGATAGGTTAGGAGTATATATCACTTACAGTCTATCAACTCGAGATTAGGCACAACCTACCGTCCTTTACAAATAGGGCAGCAATCTGTCAACAGTGTATCCAACTAAAGAAAGGCAAATTTTCCCTTGTCTAGAGTTTTTATCCCAGCAACTTTCACAAATGGATCCATCACACAAAGCACCCCCTTGCGTTGGAAGGGGAAGAGCTAAAGGTCGACGCGTCGCATTTGTCTCAATTTATCCGGGAGAGCCCCCACTTCCCTTCTGCATTATCATTATTCCCTACGGTTTGTCTGCAACTTATGCATTAGTTGTCTCTCCGGTAAATACGTAATGAATACGTTAAAGTGATTTCTCTATACTTGATCCGACTGTGATTTAGGTACATTGTGTCTATATATATATATATATATTTAGAAAAATGGATATTTGTGGATATGTATGTATGTATGCAGTATGTATGCATGTATGTATGTATCGAGTATGTATGCATGTATGTATGTATGTGTGTATGTATGTATGTTATAGACACCTAAACCGATGAACAGAAGTTGTTGAAATTTGGAGGATTTCTTTAACATGTTCTTAGGATGGTTCCTGTGACGTTTGTTGTAGATCCATTCACAGGGATCCGGACCAGAGTCTTGGGAACACCCGATGCATGTATGTGTGTATATGTATCTATATTATGGGCGCCTGCCGATACAGCTTAACAGAAGTTAATGAAATTTAGAGGGATTGTTTGACATATTCCCAGGATGGATCTTTTGACGTTGGTGTAGATACATCCTCAAGGCTTTATCCCAGAGGCTTAGGAAAAACCGATGTATGTATGTATGTATCTGTATTATGGGCGCCTGCCTATACAGCTAAACAAAAGTTAATGAAGTTTGGAGGGATTGTTTGACATATTCCCAGGATGGATCGTTTGAGTTTTGGTGTAGATCCATTAACAGGGTTCCACCACAGAGGCTTAGGAGAAACCGATGTATGTATGTATGTATCTGTATTATGGGCGCCTGCCTATACAGCTTAACAGAAGTTAATTAAGTTTAGAGGGATCGTTTGACATATTCCCAGGATGGATCGTTTGAGTTTTGGTGTAGATCCATTAACAGGGTTCCACCACAGAGGCTTAGGAGAAACCGATGTATGTATGTATGTATCTGTATTATGGGCGCCTGCCTATACAGCTTAACAGAAGTTAATTAAGTTTAGAGGGATCGTTTGACATATTCCCAGGATGGATCGTTTGAGTTTTGGTGTAGATCCATTAACAGGGTTCCACCACAGAGTCTTAGGAGAAACCGATGTATGTATGTATGTATCTGTATTATGGGCGCCTGCCTATACAGCTTAACAGAAGTTAATTAAGTTTAGAGGGATCGTTTGACATATTCCCAGGATGGATCGTTTGAGTTTTGGTGTAGATCCATTAACAGGGTTCCACCACAGAGTCTTAGGAGAAACCGATGTATGTATGTATGTATCTGTATTATGGGCGCCTGCCTATACAGCTTAACAGAAGTTAATTAAGTTTAGAGGGATCGTTTGACATATTCCCAGGATGGATCGTTTGAGTTTTGGTGTAGATCCATTAACAGGGTTCCACCACAGAGGCTAGGATGGTTGAAAATCCGATGTAATTTATTCATTTATTTAAGAAAAATACTTAAAATGCAAACTTTTCCTCAATTTAATAATATTAGTAACCTCTTCACTTGTCAACAATAACTAATAATCTTTCTTGTAAAAACAGTCTTGTTTTAACTGTTGGCGAGTGCACAGGCTCCTGTTGATGACAATAATGTTATTTGATGAGGAGGTTAAAGCATTTTTGTATTTTAAATATTATTGGTAATGGAAGGTATGTAGTTAGGTATTGAGGGCAGTGTAGTTTGTAATTCGTTGTATTCTAGATTGTAATAAGACAATCTGATGATGATGATGATGATGACTGGTCGTCGAAATGACCTTTAGGGTATAATCTAGGGTAACTTGTATTAATTATTAACTTTGGTTATTTTTTTGGTATTATGGTTTTGCCAATATTTTTATTGTAATATTATAACCTAATTTTTCTTACTAGGAGTTTCCTTATGATGCGGTTAACAAACCATAACCATAAGACATTCCCATAACCATCTTGTATTATGTTGTTATAGAATATTTATATTACAACATAACATTTAGTAGCTTTACTTACGGGAGCCACTATAACTTAACATAGCTCTGATAATTAGAGGGCTTTGGGGTTAAGTTACGAAATAAACTAATAAAACAAATATTAAGCGAATTTATAATTAATTGCTCTTAATCCTACGTTTATAAACTATTAGCCTGGTTTAATCATATTATTAATAAATTTATTTGATAGACGACAAATCTGTATTTTGAGCAGCTTAATTATATCGCAGTATTATGAGGATTTCTGGACTTAACGAAATTAACTATCTGAATTACTTTTGTAAATTGGACTTTAATGGTACTAAAATTGAAAAGTTCAATTTAGATTTTACAACTACAGCCAATCTAAAATATTATAGTCATAAAAAATTCACACTTACTATAATAGAAATTGAAGTCCTGCCAGCTAGCTCAATATATATAGATAACTGTAATATATTATATATATTTATTACATATTGAGATAAAACACACTACTTACTGATATTTTTCAGCAGACGCGTTAGGACTAGATCAGCACACTCATTTTTTCACTTGAAAACAAGAGGTTAAGTGTAGACGTAATATAAACAATAAACCATGCCACAACCTGAGCACACAAACTGTCAGACGCATAGCGTAGTAATTAATTAACAAAGCAATTATAAATACACATAGTAGCAGTGTCCCTTGTTTTACTGCCTAAGTATTGGAAATCTTACAAACAACTCTGTTCTGTAGAAGGTACTTCACTAGTAAGTTTTTTGCAGCACGTTCCCTTCGCGTGTAGTTTATTTTTTTACGTGATTGAATAGTGTCTTGTTTGTTTGTTAGGTGTCAGATCTAGTGTATTCTTTAAATATAAAACACATTATATTCTATAATCGTCTTCTTCACAGTGTACAAATCCCTTTCCTTCACCCCCACATTGAGCATTTTATGATCAAACCTAACACCTATCTCACAAAAATAGCCTCTCTATCTGCGTTATAATTACTAGAACAGTAATTGTGATGTTTCCATTCTACACACACTAGGGGCTGATGGAATCGAATTTATGCCCCAAAAACAATTTGAAAAATTTAAATGCTATATGACAGTATTCTAATTCTTAAAATTAGACATAGGTTAGCAAAATAAGAACAATATGTGTTTTAAATTTAATATAATCTGAAATAAAGAATATTCTATAAACTTTAATAAAATTAGTCTACATGTTAGGGTGGTTATTATTTAGAAAATCCTAAATTCAATGCTTGTAAGAAAAACAAGGAATATAAGCGAATGAAAAAATTATTTATAAACTACAATTTTACGAGTATTGCTAAAATCTGCAAGACTTGATTTAAATTTCTTTAAAAAACATGACGTTCTCTTACAGCATTTTTCCTATAAATATAAGTCACAACTATTGCATTTAGACAGTGTTTAAATTGAGTAATTAATTATGCACAATCACCGTAGAAAGTTACACATATTTATTGTTAGTTCTTTAGTTCTATTCTATCTTTATTCTCATTCTATCCTAGGGAACTTTAATTATCTTGAACTTATAGTTTTTAATTTCCCAATGGGAGGTTGGAATTACCATGAAATTTCTTGTGAAAGTAGTCAATTTTACATAATTTATATATTATTCTTGTCTATATTTCTTCACAATGCACAAATCACCTTTATTCAACCCCATGTAGAATTATCTTAAAATTAGACAAACGTCGGAAAAATAAGATTAAAATACGTTCCTAATTTACTATAACCACAAGGAAAAATAATTCTGTAAACTATAATACATACAAGTACATGTAAAGGGTGTTATTTGCTTAGGAAATCAGGTTAAACCCTTGCAAGAAAACCAGGTTTTGAAGCAATTTTGAAATTTTCATTTTCAAAAACTACAAAAAATTGGTAAACTTACAATACTAGTTTAAACGTTTGATAAAAACATTATCCCTGCTTACAACAATTGTTTATGGATATAAGTCATAACTAGTGCATTTAGACACTCTTTGTAAGTTTTAGTTCTCGAAAATGTTCAATTACCATAGGAAGGTAGACATATTATGAGGAGATTGCATATTGTGAATGCATATTTCTTAATAGTTCTACGGTTTTTATAAACTCATTCTATTTTTAGGAACTTTAATTATCTTGAAATTATAGTTTTTAATTTAAAAGTTAAAATTCGTGTGAAATTTGATATAATACTAGAACTTAGGTTATTAATTTTTACTGATAAAATATCAAAATAACTATAATTATTCTGGGAAGAAAATTTACCCCAAAACCATCGATAGATAGTAAACAGTCTATAACTATTTTATTTGCCCTAATATTAGTAGGAATTAGCATTAAACTTGCAATCTGTTAAAGAGTAAATACTGAAAAGTGTTTCTGTCTTCAATACATGTCTTCTACTTACCTGACCATTAATTCCAACTTGCTGACAGCCCAAATGGTAAGAACGTGTAACGTAAGAGTATCAATGTATATAAGTCTGAATAGTGGATTCTAAATAATCTCTAGTAGTAGCAGTTCCATTCCCTCATTAATGGACACAATAAAAGTGGCCTTGGGAGATATGAGTTTTAGTCAACTGGAAATAGCTGAGTTGGCGGCAATTCATTGAAATTAGCTACAGTGCAATATTTTTCAAATTCTTCTAATTGGTTACATCGTCTAAGCTTTATCGTCTACATCTTTACTTATTCACAAGTGTTCAGTGGCATTCGAATGATGGTGAATTATGTAGAAACAAACCAACTAGACTATAAATTAAATAGAAAAATTATTGCTTTAAGCACATAAAACAAACCACTAATATGAATTGTAGGAAAACAGCTGAATTCAAGGGTTTGATGACTGGTATTGTCAAGCATTACTGTAGCTAAGAGTCCATCACTGAATGGGTTAACAAAATCACAACTTTATTTCCTCTCCCTGTCCTCTTATATTAGAAGCACAGTATTGAGTGGTAGCTATAAGTAAAATTAAAGTAGAAATGTTTCTAACACTTTTTTTGTGAAATACAGGAAACATCGAGCACACACTAACAACCACCTATACACCAATCTACCCACACACCAAGCCTTAACTCACTCACCTAATATCCCATTTATCCATTCACCTTTTCATTCACTCTATTCATACCTGCCTACCCTACCACTCACCCACAAACACATCCATCCACACATTGACTCACGTACCCACTGAGCTCATCACTCACTCAAACCCCTATTACCCAACAATCAATCCCTCCCATTCACTCCATTCCCATTTATTCATCACCTACTACCCCTACTACGCTTATCCTTGGTCCCTACCCAAAGAACCATTTACCAACCTCCTCTTACTTGTACCCCGCCTATCCCTAGAAACACCTTACGCCCGCTTACCTATTTGTAGAAGCACCTATGACCCATCACCTTTCTTTACTCACTTATTCAGTCATGTACCTACGCAACAATAGACACATCCATTCAGTCACTCTCTAAACCCTTCCAGCCATACACTGACCCACTAGCCCACCTAATCTTTCATCACCTATCACTCGCCAAATCAAATACATTCACCTGCAAATTCACTAAACACACTCCACTCAACCTCTCACACTCACCCACTTACTCTCTCACCCACCCGCTCACGCTCCACCCACCTACCCACTCATCCAATCTTTCTCTCACCCACGAATTATACTCATTTTTTTAACGACATACTCTTTCATTCACTCACCCAACCCCATTCTCAACGACTCTCTCGGCTGAGGTTAAAAGAAATACAACCATCGCTGTAGCGGCGCAACTCGAAAGCCTTTCAGGCTTTTCAGGCATGTAAAATGGTTGCCACTTTGTCTTCAATGTGATTTCTGTTAAATTTTATGTAGGTAAATGTTGTGAAAACCTTTGCTCTCTGTTTAATGCTAAATTTCGAGGTTTCCAACTTAATTCCGAAAATGTACATAGTGTTCTTTTTATCAAAACTAAGTAACTTATCGCATTGCTATATAATTATTAAAACTATATAAATGTTCCATCAGTGTACTCTAGAATTAGTTTGTTTATTTGCCGTGTATTGGTCGTGTATTTATTAATATTAGATAAAGTATATGAATCTATTTCATTATATTTGGTTATAAATAGAGACGTATATTTATGTATATTATCTGTTTATGTTAAGATCACTGTTAGTGGAACCCATTGTTCTCTCTCTTATATATATATATATTCAAGATTAAATAATATACACTAATTACAGGAATTAATTTATTGAATAATACACTCAAAGCTTTTCGTTGGTTGACATTACCAAAATCCTCAGTAATTACTAAGAATGACAAAAGAACTGCCTAACATATATGACGATACTAGATAAAGCATTACACAGTTGCCAAATCTATGTTTGGCAACAAGCATAATATTGATAGATAAACAAATTCAAATACGTTCTAAATTCCATACTATATTCAATGTATATAGTGTTGTGGCAGCAGTGGAATAGGTTTGGCAATCATGTCATAGATTTGGCAACTGTGTAATGCTTTATCTAGTAACTTCATATTTGTTAGACAGTTCTTTTGTCATTCTTAGTAATTCCTGAGGATGTTGGTAATGTCAACCAACGAAAAGCTTTGAGTGTATTATTCAATAAATTATTCCTGTAATTAGTGTATATTATTTAATCTTAAACATAATTCTAACAGGAAAACCTATTTGATAGTTTACATATATATATATATATATATATATATATATATATATATATATATATATATATGTATATATATATATATATATATATATGTATATATATATGTGTGTGTGTGTGTGTGTGTGTGCGTGTGTGTGTGAGAGTGTATTTATTTATATATATATATATATATATATATATATATATATATATAGACACATATATGTACACGAAGGTAATAGGTCGTCTGGAATGTAAAGAACGGTTTGCTATAACTTTTTTTTTAGCTGCGGACGTTCAGGGTCATATGACTCCGATGTCCATAATAAGTTGCTGCAGCAAAGGTCCAAAACTGTTTATCGACCAATATTGTTTTGATGTTTCCCTGGCTTCCCAGGGCAAAAAGCAGAGCTGTTCGTGATGGAATTGGTGAGAAGTATCGAAAGAGGATATGGTCTAGAGTCTCCTCCTCTTTTCTACAGTTAGGACAGAATGGAGATTCACTCAGGTTAAATCTGAAGAGATGGGTCTCAATCACAATGTGTCCGATTCTTGCTCGTGCTGCAAAGACGGCTGTAAATCTGGGAACCCCTCTCATCTTTGCCGAAAGTGTTGAGTAAATTTGTTATTTCTTGTAATCTGATTGCGTAGTTTCCTGGTTTCCGTTTCTCTATCATGTGCAAGGAGCTCTTGGAGTCAGTGAGTATACAGAACTTTTCTGCTCGTAATTGAAGGCAGTTTACCAAAGCAGCAATTATTACCAGCAACTCTGCATCGACACTGGAGGATTCATTTGCTGGTACGTAGTATTCTTCTTTGGTGAAGTGGTTGTAGCAGCCTGCTCCTGGCTTATCCATGACTAGATCTACTGACCCATCGGTGTATATTTGAACGTGGCCTTAGTACAGGTTCTGACTCATTTCCAGTGACTCTCGCTGAAGTGCCTCCTTTGGGTCTTCTTTAGTTAGGCAAGAAAGTAGTTTTAGAGTTACCATTATTTCATTTTGCATCCATGGGGGTTCGTGATTGCAGACCGGGATTTCCTCTGAAGTCTTACAAGGCATTTCAGCAGCGAGCAAATTGATAATGTGAGTGTATGATTGTCGTGTAGTCGTTTCTTTTAAAGAGTGTAGTGGATTGTGTTATGTCTAGTAAAGAGAGTTTTTAGATATTTATTCCATATTTGTTCTTCTAGCAGTAAATCTATGGGTTCTATTTCAATTTCTGCAATGGGAGTGGTTTTGCGACAGCCCAGGCTAATTATTAAGGCAACTGATTAAATTACTAGAAGTTTTTTAATGTGCGTTGCTGCAGTCTCTCCCCAGACCTCACTGCAATAAGCCAGTTTTGTTCTTACAAAGGATAGGTAAAATGTTCTCAAGCATATGGTGTGAGCGCCCCATTGTCGGCTGGTGACTACTTTTATTGAACTTATACGTTTGCTACAAGCTTAAACAGTTTTTTCAATATGATTTTTCCATCTCAGCTTTTTATCAAGCAGTACTCCTAGCAGCTTAGGGCTGTTATATTCAACATTTATGTTATTCAGTGTTAGTTTGCGTTTCTAGTCAGCTAGAGTATTCCATCTTGTAAATATTGCACATTCTGACTTTTCTGCGCAGATTTTCCGTGACCAGCTTTTTCACCAGTTCGAAACTCGGTCCAGGGCCATCTGCATTGCCTGGTTAGCTCTGTGCGGATCTCTATGTGAGGCGAAAAGCTAACGTTACATCATCAGCATAGGAGACACACTCTACTCCCGGAGGTAGGTTGGATGCAATGTCATGTATTGCAATATTAAACAGAGTTGCACTGATGACTGCTCCTTGAGGGGTTCCGTTTTCTATCTCAGGACTTGTTGATTCTTGGCCATTGATCGATGTTTTAATTTTTTTACCGCTTAAGAAATTCGTTAGTTACTGCAACATGTTTCCAATTATGCCAAGCTTCATGCATTTTAACCAGATAGTGGTGTGGGGTGTCCTGTCGAAAGCAGCTTCAAAGTCTAGGAGGACAATTATAGTTAAAACGTTTTTCTCAAAACCAGCGTAGATGTTGTTTGTTAAGTATATTATGGCATCGTTAGTACCTCTCTGTTTTCTGTAACCATATTGTGATTGGTCTAGTAGGCTGTATATTTCTAGTCTCCACTTTAGTCGATTGTTCACCATGCGATCGTGGAGTTTGCCAAGACAAGATGTAAGAGCAATTGGGCGATATGATTTCATTTGGGACTTGTCTTTAGATGGTTTTAGAATTTGTACAATTAGTGCTGTTTTCCATTTTTCTGGGATATTTCCCGAGTGACAAGTTTCATTGAATAAGGTTAGTATATTAGTAAGCATCTCTTCTGATCTATGTTCGAGCATTCTGTTATGGATTTCATCTAGTCCGGGAGTCGAGTCCTTTAATCTGGATACTTCATTTCTCAGTTCCCATATGCTGAAGGGTACGTTCGCAGGGTCTTCCAGGCGGTACAGTTCTTCGACTTGGTAAATTAACTGCTTTTATTTAGTATTGAGCTTTTTGGGTCATGGGATTTTCTTTCCTGTCCTGTTCCTAAAAAACAAGTTAAAAGTTTCCTCTTTTGTTTTGTCATCCTCTAACCACTCTCCAGCTTCACTTTGTATTTGGCTAATCTTTTGGCCAGTATTATCTTCGATTGATTTAAACTTTCTTCCAGACTGTGCTGGATAAAGTGTTTGCATTTATAGAGCCCACAAATTCTCTCCAAATTGTCCTTTTCTCAGAGATTATTGTACGTCTCAAGATGGCGTTGCATCTCTTGTATTCTTGTCTGCATTCTTTAATTCTCTGCACCTTCCATCTTCTTCTAGCCCTTTGTCAATTTTTTCTTAGTTGATTGATTTTCTCTGACCACCAGCTATTTTTATATTTGTGTTATATTCTTGGTTTCTTTTTGGGAATGTTAGGGTCAGTGGCTTGAAGAAGTATTATTTCTAGAAATTCTGGAGTGTATTGTTTTATCTCGCTTGTTTTAGTTTCTTCTGTGAAAGCACTCCAGTCAGCTTTTGAAATATTGTATTTATTAATTATGACATATAGCTTCTGAACTAGAACTCTTGAGATAGAAAGTACTAAGTATATTGGTAGGTGATCACTTCCTAGATCTTCCCCGGCGTACTAATTTGTTACCCTTTTCTCGATTATTGGTGAGGACAGTGTCAAATCTAAGGTGCTTAGAGTTCTTGTTGAGGGTGACTGGTATGTGGGCTCTTTGTTTTGGTTCAGCAGGAGTATGTTTTGGGCATGAATCTATTTGAACAGTTGAGGGCCGTTTTTATTTTCTGGTCCGTTGTTCCAACTCTGGTGTCTGCTGTTCATGTCTCCAACTATGATCAGGTTCTTGTTGGAGCTGATTAGTGTGTCCAATTCCTTCTCTTTAATTCCCTGGGATGGTATATATGTGTTGATTAGAGTAAATTGTAATTCTTTGGTAACTCTTATATTCATTTTTATGTACTGTAAATTTTTTGTAGTCTTCATATCACAGCCTTCGACATGCAATGACTCATGTACTAATCCTCTGCCTCTCGAATTGTCTCTAGATAAGTTATGTAGGTTGTAATGTTTAAACTTCGGATGAAGGTCTTCGTTTTTTGGTAATGATGATTCCTGTATGCAGACTAATTTTATATTTTCTCGTGAATTTACTTTTCTAGCTCCGGTGCTTTATGTTTTAACGATCTGGCATTCCAGTGCATCATTAATAGTTTGTCATCTTTTTGCTTATATAGTTTGTTGTTGGTCGATTGGTGTAAGGTTCTCTCTCTTTTCTTTTTCCTTTCCGGAAAACTCTGTCCTATTGATATGTGTGCTTCCCTCTTGTTTGATTCTGTCCTCAGACGTTGTGTGAGGTTTTTTGCCGTTATTCTGTTTGAACACCATACTTCAGTTCTTTTGGTTCCATTTGTACCGCGTAGTCTCATTATGAGGTGCTTGTTAATGTTCATTTTTTCCTTATAGTTTTTATGGTTAGTACTTTTTCTGACCATATATTTACATTCAGTCTGTCTGGGTGTTTTTGTTTCAGTTTTGAAACTCGTTGGTAGTCCTGAGAAGGACTATTTGCTTGTTTGCAAGACATATGATGGGGCTCCTTTTACAGAAGCGGCTGCTGGCGTTCGGTTCACTGAGTGTTATAAAGGCTCTTTTCATAAACGTAACATATAAACTCATCTATCCACGGGCAGGACGAGAACCAACCAGCTCCCGCCGTTTGCTATAACTAAATAAATACAAAAGATATCACTAGAAACCCTTATTTTCAGCATTAGAGTAACTTAATTACTTTTCTATAAAGTGAACGTAGGCCAGTGGTTACCAACAGTTTATTACAAGTACATTGAAGAAGTTATATTTTTATTTGAGATACAAAATATAAAACGATCCCATGTTAAAGTTCGTATGTCCAGGCGAAACTCGTTAAATCTATTTATATTATTATTTTATTTGGACTAAGTAAATGAAGTTAATATTAGTTCAAATTTATTTTATTGTAGTTGCAAACAATTATACATTAACCATAGTTTTAGTGAGTTGAGTTGAATCTGTACTTTGAATTCATGATTACAGAAATGTTAGGCTCCATTCTTGATACTTTTACTATGAAATCATATTGGTTATCAAGCCGATTCCTAAATTTAATTTTTCATGAAGTAGATAGTTGAGGATGCATGTTCACATCTCTAGGTAGTTGGAAAATTTAGTATTACATTTATTGCCTTATTGTTAAGTGGATTTTAGTCTTTTTGTACTGGCAACCAAAATTCTACAATGATCTCCCCATTAAAAACATTTTTTAGTGGATTACTGTTGGTCATTTCTAGTCGATCTTGTTCTTCTTTTGAAGGAGTTATATTCAGGGAAGCAGAATGCAGTTCTAATCCAACTGTCATTAGGATCTGGCTCAGGAAAGTATTCCCTGAAAGGGGTTACTAAGCTTTGAAGGGGTCAGTTATGCTTTCCTTTATTCGGTTTACTAAGTTTCATCAGAAGACTCCAAAAACTCTTTTATAGTGAGAAAATATGTAAGAGAACATTTAATGACCTTTGTTGCCCACAACGGACAATCTTTAACCATGGCACAAACGTTGTCTTTAACTTTGAACATATCTATATTAAAACCTTGTAAGCCTAGATACGAAACTTTCAAATGTTCAAACAAAGCTAAGTAAGCAGTCACACGAAGCCAAGAAATGTCTAAGTAAATCTGCATACATGGTATCAAGAAGGAAGGTTCTGACCTCATCCTTAACATTAAAATCCTTTTCAGTACCACCTCGGGAGAGCCCCCATACTTAGGTATGGATAAGAAGCGGAGCATTCTCACTGCCCAATAACAAATAAAACAATCCAGACTGCAAAGCTTTAATGTAGTTAATACGTCGAACTACCTCAGTTTTAGAGAGAGTTTTATGCAACACTTCAGGCAACCTCTTGGCTACCAAAGCCTCTCGATGAATCCAACGGTCGGATACGGCTGCAGTGAATGTGTTAAATATAAATATTTTAATTTCAGTGACATCTCACTGACCTCTAATACATTGCTCGCGGAACCTTAGGGGTTAGTTCCTGTTGGGAACCACTGGAGTAGGCGAGGCACCCGCAGCGTGCTTCCACTTTTGTCGATGTTAAACTCTTAAGCTGGCAACGAAGCTACGTATTTGGTCTCTTCATAAATAACAAAAGGTTTTCCGCCTTTTTTTGACAAGGATTGTGGCCGAAGATAAAAATCGTGGATTAAACCCGTTCATATCAAAAACTATTGCTATCATCTTTTAAAAGCCTAGAAGTAATTTTTCTATCTTGTATTTTGCATTAGAGTTAGAGTGATACAACTCTATACAGTAGATGGGTTATTTGCTTCTGTCTTTTTGTGTTCATCTTACTTTACAATATGGTCGGGAAAGTTTTCTCCATGAGGGAGAGGTTTGTTATTGGTGCCACCATTTTTCCAATATTCACCACACCGTAAAGAAACTACGCTCATACTGAGGTAGAATATATATGTATATATAAATATCGCAATATGCATTCTTGTGTACTAATAAAGAAATACAAATACAAGAATTATAATTGAATTTACAATTCAAAGCTAACAGTACCAAAGCTAAAGTGTTGGCTAACAGTACCAACATCATCAGGAATATTAAACAATTCATTTAATTTGTAAATTCAATTATAATTCTTGTATTTGTATTATGACTTATGTTCTTTATATATATATATATATACATATATATATACAAATCGCTTGTTTCCAGTCAGAGCCTGCCAGTCAGCCTGACAAGAGTAACAGTGTTGCCTTGTTGTTCTGTGTTATTCTGACACAAATACGTAGAGGACGCCACAAGCAAGATATTGAGGAAGTAAAGCATCTATTCTAATAAAAAATAATATCCTTACAAAATTTAAGGAATATATAAAAATAAATAAATCTTAACGAACATGTAAATATAAAAGGAATATATAAATATTAGTAGCCTAATATTTATGCTAGGTAAAACCGTACAACAATCGAGAATAAATCTCATTTATATAGCCATGGTTACGTAAGGCCATTTTTCATTATATTTTTTTGAAAAAGAACAAATAATATGAAACTGAAAAACGTTTGGAATTTGTGTGAGTATTTGCTAACCTAATTAAGGAAATGTTAACTTACAACAAAATACATTCTTATCCTACCGCCTGTGTGTATCTCGTACGAATACCCATGGTGGAAGTAAGGTTAGGTTATCTGTGGTTGCCGGCACTTACAATTGCTAAAGACAGCCTAACTAGAGTCTTATGTAGGCCTATGTTTCGGGTAAATAATAAGTTTTGAATATTCCCACCTTATTACCGGAAATTTAGCTGGAGCTTTTCCAATAAAACTAAATAACACAGTTTGGTATTTTGTTTCAGTTTTTAAAATAAGGTTGAAAATGGTTTGCTCTTGTTTTAGTTTAGTAATTGAAGGCTGGTAAGCTATTCATCATCCATTATTAAAAGCCTTTGTATCGATGCACTTGGGCTATTTCCCGTTGTATCCATCCCCATGTAGAACCATGTTTCACTCCCTCACAATTGCCTCTTACCACTTTGCCTTTCACCACTTACTTCATACGTCTAGGTGACGTATTTATATCCAAGATAAATCTATTGCTTTTTAACTAATTTGTTCCCTTTCATAGATACCAGGCAATGCAAATCTAGCCTAAAAGTATGTAAAAGTTGAATGTAAGGAAATATTTCAAACATTTAGTTTAGATTTTAATCCTAAAGTAAAACTTTTCACAGATACTGCTCGTGGAAACATAGATCCTAATTAGGTTTCATGGTATTTTTCTTAGAATATTTAAAAGTATTTTATATTTCCTTTAAATTTATTTTTTTAGTAAATTTATTGAAAATTTAGAACACCTTTCTACCAATACTCAAGATTATTTTCTAGCATAAAAAGTAGTTAAATTTAAAACGCCATAATTTATGTGACTTTTATTGTGGTAGTCATGTTTCACGGCGATAGAAATGCCGGTTTCTTATTTACAAGACTTTTCTCCTACTTCTTGGTTTTCTGAATTTACTTCATGATTCCTTTCCCATTTTGTACAATCTTTTTCACTTCCTTATAATTGACATTTCATTGTCTCTTACCACTAAAATTTTCTTCTACCAGTAATTTCATATATAATATCGTTTTTGTTTAAAAACTAAACCAGTTTTCAATTATTTTCATAAAGCATTTATCTTTTCCCTTTCACCAAATATTCTTCTCACTATATACTTTTCGACAAATATTTCTTTCTTGCAGGTCTCTTTATACACGTTTCTACAAATACGCATTTTGTCTCATATTCTGAAAAGAGTGTCTCTGCCCCAACAAATTTTCATACTATGAAATAATCTTTCTCTGTCTGTTTTTCTCGTTCCTACCTTTTCTTCTTCCCTCTTTTTCTACCCTTATTGTTTTTCTCACTCCTCAATCCTTCGCTTTCTTTTCTCTTTTTACACTGTGTTTTCGTCTCTGTCCTTCCCTCCAAAGCTCCTTTCTGCTACCCTGTTTTTCTCTCTCTCTTTCTCTCTCTTATTATTTTTCTCTCTGTCACACACATTCACTCGAATATCGGTGTTTATTTTACCTTTATCATCTGGATGAAGATTGCCCTCTTAAATGCGAAATAATTGTGCAACATTGTCTGCTGTGCGATGTTTGTAGTATAACAGCAGAATATAATTTAACACTTCCAATTCAATAAAAATAAAATAAACAAAGTGGAAATTTTGTTGTACATAAATAAATGTGCACAGGAAGACAAATATTTACCTTGATTAGTTGGAATACGTGAAGAGCATTTGGAGCTCTTCGTCAGGAAAGTGAAACAAGGACATTGTTGTGAGGAATTTATCATTGAATCGAAGGGATACAAGGGCTGGAGATGGCCAGATGATTAATCGTAACTTTATAGTATAGACAGAGAGGACAGGTGGAGCAATCTGCGACGTCCAATCGATGTAATGGTCGTTTTAGAAGGCCTAATCAAGCTGGATAACGTAAAGGGAGACTTTCCTGAAAACGTTTATAACCAGCTTGCGCGTGTTTGTCTGCTTGGCCCATTATGAAACCATCTCTTTTCTGAGTAAAAGTTGGAATATGGTCTCCTTGCACCTTGCGACGGCATCGTCTTTGATGAGGTAATAGAAATAGCCTGCAAAGCTGAAGTAGAAAGAAAGACCAATTTACTTATATCGATGATAGTTGAAAGACTCTCTGAGGCATAACAAATGGCTGAAGTGGTAAAGTGGTAAACCTTCTGGAAACTAGGCTTCGACGAAGGTTGTATAGAATCCAGCTTCGCTGTTCTCTACTGTCGTAGATCCGTCCTTGTAAATTTTGTCCATTCGACGTCATTAAAGCTAGAGGTTTTACTAGTTATACAATATCGGTTGTGCCATTCTTAACACTCACATAGACTCAAATTATTATTTTTTAACTAGGCATTACGAAGTATCAAGATATCAAACGAAATTATATTGAAATATAAATGTAAAAATTAAATATAACTGATATAAGGTAATTTTAAAAGAATAACTCCTATCATACAGAAAATCCATTTTAAATCCTCCGAATTTCGGACAGCTTTTAAATCGAAAAGTATAGTGTTTGTATATTAGACATAAATGGAGGAGCCTTAGAATGAGGGGCAGGGTACTATCTCTGAAATCATGTATTTTAGGACTAAAAAAACAAACAAAATTAATAACAATCTCTTTCTCCAACGTTCACCAGTTTATACTAGCCTTATATAGAGAATAACCAACCTAACTAAGCATTTACGTTTGTTTTTATACTTTTATATTCGCCCTTCAAGTGAATGACAAGAGAATCTGCGAATCAAAGTGATTAAAATTCAGTATGGTGCGTGCTATGTAAATTACGATTTCTACCTGTAAATAGGTTCCTTTCTTCTCATACCTAAAGAAGTATCAGAACTGTCAGAAACAAAACGCTTTATAGCTGACATTACTAAGAGAAATACTAACTACTAAACGGATATCAATACCCCCACAATTATCATTTGTAAATATAATAAGGTGACTAGATAAAGTGAACCGATTGAAATACTTTGGCCAATGGTAAAAAATAATTTAAACGGCACGTTTCCAAGGTTTCCACCTTATTGATGGAAACGTACAAATTGTACATATTATTATACATACAAAAACATCGCAATATTAAATTATTACATCTAAATAAATGCCACAGCAAATAACTTTAGAATTAGTTGATATTTATTTTTTTACCATTAGCCAAAGTATTTCAATCGGTTCACTTTATCTAGTTCACTTTATTATATTTACAAATGATAATTGTGGGGGTATTAATATCCGTTTAGTAGTTAGTATTTTTTAGTATTATATTAGTATTTCTTTTTAATGTCAGCTTTAAAGCTTTCTGTTCTGATACTTCTTTAGGTGTGAGAATAGAGGAACCTTTTACAGATACAAATCGTAATTTCCCTAATACGCACCATCCTGAATCATAACTACTTTGGTTTCGCAGATTCTCTTGTCATTCACTTGAAGGGCGAATATAAAAGTGTAAATACAAAAGTAAATGTTTAAATAGGTTGGCTATCCTCTATATAGGGCTAGTTTACAACTGGTAAACGTTCGATATTAGAAAGAAATTGTTATTAATTTTGTTTACATTTTGGTCCTAAAATACATGATTTCAGAGATAGTACCCTGCCCCTCATTCTAAGGCTCCTCCATTTATGTCTAATATACAAACACTATAATTTTCGATTTAAAAGCTATCCGAAATTCGTAGGATTTAAAATGGATTTTCTGTATGATAAGAGTTATTCTTTTAAAATTACCTCATATCATTTATATTTAATTTTTACATTTATATTTCAATATAATTTCGTTTGGTATCTTGATACTTCGTAATGCCTAGTTAAAAAATAATAATTTGTGTCTATGTGAGTTTTAAGAATGGCACAACCGATATTGAATATCTAGTAAAACTCTAGCTTTAATAAAAGTATTTCTTGTCTTGTTCCAGTCACGTGCTGCTTTGGTGCAAAGAAGAGGAAGGAGAGGGGAGGTAATTATTATTAGGTTGTTTTAACTTTACCTAGAAATAAAGTAATTTAGTAGTTTTAATAAAGTCCACTAATGTAATTAAATAGTTTTATGGCTTGTTCCAAACTCATATATTTTTTCACTTTTCAATATTTGCTGGGTTTAAGCTATATATTGGGATCCTCATCCCATGCGTGTTCTTTTGATATTATTCAAATATTATAGCATCATATTACGGCTGCCAGATTTAGAATTTTCATTTTGTGGTTCTTGTAAGTCTCCGCCTTTATTCTACTACTACCGTATTATATTTCTAGGAGAAAATACATGGAGTTTAATGAAACTATAGATCCAAAGTATTAATGTTACTGCATAAATAATATGGTAATTAAAACATTGGTTTTAAACTATTAGTACACTCATGTACCTTAAATAAGAAGCCTTCCCCAATGTTTAAACTCGCGCATCTTGTCACAGTGCTAACACTACAGCAAACCGATACTGTGGCTGTTTGTTATATTCAGTAATGTCGAGCATTTCTCTATGTTAAATTTAAATAACTGAACATTTAAAATGAGTAGAAACGAACAATCAAAACGTTCCCTTCAAGTTCTCTATGTTTTTCAGTAATTTTAATTGCATTAATCACGTAAACAATAGTTTATGATCCTCCGAACTTTAAATTTAGTAAATTTGTTAAACCTTACTGAGACAGAACGTTTTCGATCACTATGTGGCGATCTTCATCAGTGTCTTCTGCTTGAAGATGTCGGGTTAAACGGTGGCGGTTTTAAATGTAGGTTTTCGATAGTATCAAAGAGTGTGTTTGACTTGTATTTTGTTTGTTCGTTTAATATGTCTAGACTTTGTGTTTTTGTGTGTCTGTTCGGGTAGCACGGATAGTTATAAACTATTGTTAGAGGATTAAAAAGATTCACTGAACGTAATGGACTACAAAATTCAATTTTCATTTATATTATTAAATTTATTTTAAGAGTCAAACACCAGCTTATAAAATTCGACCTGTATTTATCTTTGTATATGATTCTACGCTCTACGGACATGACTTTAAGAAACTGTGAAAATAAGAACATTAGCTATTATATAAATAAAAATTATTTTTAAAAAATTCATTACCATAGTACCTAATATATATATATATATATATCACCATATGCATGTCTGCAAGCTTTAGGTTTACCTACAGTTTATTATTGTATTTATATTAGCTATAAATATCGTATTATGTGACAAGATTTATTCAAATTTCTAACTTTACAGCAGTTTTCGATGAAGACATACTCAGCTATTTGTCAAGCGCATACCCGAGAGTAAAGTTCGTTCCTATTCTCGAGGTGATTCCTGAGGACGATGAGGAAAAAGAGGAAGGGGGAAATAGTTTATAAAAAAGATGCAATATTTTTTACAAGTGATTCCGCACTATTTTTGCGGAAGTCCCTGTGTTCTACATGACTCAGTCGTTTTGTGACTATTTATTTCTTCCTTTCGTTTTATATAAAATGGAAATTCTAGGCCTATTCTTAGTTATTATATTTAAAACTTATATCTGCTCACACACAAATGTCGGTGTTCAAGTCAGCAACAAATTCTAAATTATACCCCTTTTCTATCTTTTTTTCTCTCTCTGTTCCTCTCTGTCCTTCTGTCTTTCCCTCTCTTTCTCTCTCTCTCTCTCTCTCTCTCTCTATATATATATATATATATATATATATATATATATATATATATATATATATATATATATATATATATATATATGGGGAAATTTTACACGAAATTCTTTAGCTTAGGAAATATGTTTGTAAAATATTTGAACTGTAAGAGATTGCAGCAAACTGTCGCTGCCTATCAAAGCCCAGTCAGTTGTAGAACTTTTGGCAAAAAAGGGTTACTGCGCGTACCATAACTAATATTATACTTCGAAAGACTACATAGTAGGGAAAGTGGACTCGATCACTGGAGGGGAGAGTTAAGTTCGACATCGAGAGATCTTGCGATTTATGGAGACAAATCTCTACAAATGCATAAAAACTCCGAATTTCTCACCGAAGTCAAAGATAAAGCGAAGCAGGATTCGTTCTGATAAGACAGAAGAAAAATTAGCGGCATAAGGTGGCAAATATAATTTGAAGAAGATGTGACCCATATGGAAAATATCTAAAGGAAAAAGGAGCTAGTCAAACTCCATGACTCGGTGGGAGGGGGGCGTTAGGGTAGTTTTGGAACAAGTTCTAAAACTAAAATAAAAAGAAGTAAGCTCGCTAAAGTAGTATGTGATATTAAGTAAGGGGTATAATCTAGTAGTCAGAGGTGTTAGTGATGGGAAATAAAGTTTACGTATTGTATAAAAGCATTTCTAGAATAGGAGAGGTAATTAAAATAAGAAAAATATTAGTAAGTGGCTGGGCGATCAAGTGAAAAGGTGAAACAAGAAACCATGCTAGAGATAATTCGTTAACAACTAAAACTATTAGTTTATCTCAAACTCAAAGCTAACTCTTTAATGTAAAAAATATTAAGTTTTATAAGCTTTTCATTAATTATTTAAGGAAGTAATGAATTTTAAATATAAACTTTATCATACCAAGTGGAGGTGAACAATCATTTTACTTTAAACTAAATAAGTTTAGGAACCCAGCAATCTCTCAGCTTGGGAGCACATAAGCCGGAGACTCTATATCTTGCCATACGTTTATAGACGTATACTCCAAGTTGTTTAGGATGTACTCTTGTGACTTATGTGTGACGCAATTACAACCTGTGGGATATTGCCAATGCCACCCACATAGATATAATCTTATCACAGTAGTAATCACATTATAAAAAAAAACTTTTTAAAGTCATTCCTACTGAGGTTAACAAAGAAAGATTTTAATTTAGTTTTGTTTTATTTATAGTGACAATTATTATAAATATATACATAGATATTTTTGAATCACAATATTAAGTGGCAAAATAGAAATCGAATTTCCTTGCAATTTTTCAATTTCTTTCTCTATACAGTATATGATGATAAACTATAATTTTTGATTGGATACTTTTTATTTGATTTCTTTTTTTTAGTTTCTAATTTATGAAGCTGATGATGGTCTATAACTTATCATTCTTCCTTCTCTTGTAATGCTTCATTATTGCAAGGAACCATTCTCTTATAATTGCATATACATCATATGTATTGAATTTCTGGCTAAGGGAATGTTACCTCAATGCCTAAGTGCTGGATTTCAAACACGTAGTCATTCAGTTTAAACGCGTCCAAGGCATCAACTTTTACAAATTTAATAATAAATAAATATTTTAAAAAACTGTGTTAACATCAATTGCCATCCACTAAGGGTTGAAAAAATTATTTCATTGGTTGAATAAAAAAGTATGTTTAATAAAAAGACAGTCTTCATCATGGACGAGTATCTCTGATGAATTATTCAAAACTCATTAGTTCAGTGAATAGTCTAAGGTATAACTAATCTGACTAAACTTATGTAAATATAGTGTTAGTAAATAGTTATAATTTTAACCGTATTCTTGAAGTGTACATGTTATATTAGCTATACTCACGGACGATGGCTTTGCCATCTTGACTCACTGAAGAAATAATTATTGTGTGTTGGTGTTCGTTAGTACAGCCTCGTCTTATCCGAACTTCCCTTAACCGAAACCCGGCTTAAAAAGGCCAAATTGGAGCTGTTCTGTGATTTTTACGACAACGCGGTAAACGTGCTGGAAGGTGCGGGAGGTTGTTCTCTTAGAAAATACAACTATTGTGATATTTTACAGTAGAAACGTTTTTATGTCGTTTTACTTGAAGAAATATACTTTAGGATACTTAGAATGGCTCATCCGAAATGGTTCCACCCTCATTATGTCGGATAAGCGGAAGTTTTATTGTATTTAGTTATTACGTTTTCTCCCTGCAATTCTCCGCGATGGTAGCAACACCTGATCAGAGCATAGCGTACTTTTACAGCGCGAGACAATTTGCAACCAGTGTAAGAACTTGACTGGCGTTTGGCATTAACATGAACACATGATGTTAGTGTTATATTTTATATTGTACGCGAGAAGAGTGTTGTTAAATGTAACGGAGTGAGATCCTGTTTGTATGAATAGTTTATGATGACAATCAGGTGCGTAGCCAGGGCAATGGTTTGGAGGGGGGCTCAACACAAAGGGTCAGGTGGGGAGACCCCCTGAGGAATATTTGCATATCAATATCTCTAGAAATCTTATCTTATCTCAAGTTAGTGTGTGTGTGTGTTCGTGTGTGTGTGTGTGTGTGTGTGTGTGTGTGTGTGTGTGTGTGTTAGTCTATTTTCAGAAATACTTATATATAAACTTTCCAGATGTTATTAACAAATACTCAGTTTAATAGGTGGATTCTGATAAATCTCCTCTTCAAACCAACAAACTTACAATATTTAATATAAAATTACCAATATTCAAGGGTCGTCGGTTTCTTATCTTTTGTTTTACAATAAGCTTTTATTGTTCGTTGCTATTATTTTAATGCTGCGGTTTTAAAAATCGCGACTAAAATAGCCTTTGTGATTACTTTTATATTACATGTACCTATAAATTACTTCTTCTTGTAGATTATCTTTTCTTGTAGACAACACTTACTTGTAGATTGCTTTTAACTATAGATTATTTTTTCTTGTAAATTAAGTTTTATTGTATATTGCATTTTTGTGTAAATTCCCTTTTTTTAGATTAATTTTTCTTGTGGGAAACCTAATCTTGTAATCTAACTTCATTGTATTTGTGTGAGTTATTAGAACTTTGCTGGTATAACCCTTTATTCTCGTAGATAAAGAGTTTAAATGGTAGTTGATTTCAATTTACATGTAGAATTATTACTTCCTAGGCATGCAATGGTGTTCACATGACCCCTAGTGCAGCATACAGCTTACAGATAGTGAAGCATTATAGTTTTGCCAATAAACCCATTATAAACCTATTTCAACTTCTCCATTACCGTCAAGTTCACTGGGCAGTTCTGTTTCCAACACCGACGCTTTTTCACTTCCACATGAAGTTTTTTATGTTTCTAACTATAAATATTTCTTGTTCATAACTTTAACTTAAAAGCTCTTTTCGTACGTGATAATTGTTTTAACTTGTTCTTTGTAAAGTGCACCATTCCGCACACACACATAGACCTAGTCTCTGCACAGCTTTTTTAAATAAGTCCTTAAAGTCAAATAATTTTGATTGCGTTTGATAAACATGCAACCAGAAAATGTAGTGTGACAGTTTTTATCACTTTAAACACGTAAAACTCTTATCGGCCTTAAAACTTTCACAAATATTTTTTTTACTGATTTTTATCTTTTTAGTTGCATAAGAGTAAAAAAAAATAATATTACTTTTCCTTGGACTTATTATTTTCTTATAAATAAGTTTCCCATCAAATATGTTCATCAGAAGATGGGAAAGGAACAAAGAAACGATTTATCAAATTTAGAGCTCGACGTCAAGAACAGTTAGGAATTACACGCGTTTATAGTGATAAAAACCTGATTTTCCTCTGATTTTACATTTCCAGGTTTGGAAGATGCAAACCTGTTTTTCAAACCGTCATATCTGTGTTAATTTAGCCCTACAAGATGTTTCCTATACGAAATGAAAGATGGAGGTAATAAAACAAAGAATATTTAAATAAGATATTGAATATACATTTGACTAATTTTATCAGAAAAATATGTACAAAATGTAAAAAAAATAAATGAACATAAATTTGAAACGTTTTGTTGGAAATAGAATAATTTTGTTTTTGTTTGAAATGTTTGGTACGTGTTTATGTTATAAGTGTTTGTTTGTATAACATTATGGAAATTTCTTAGAATTGAAGTGATATTAAAAATAAATATGAAAACATGTAAGTATGTGGACAATTCCATAGTAAAATCTTGAATGAATATTTTTCTTAAAACAGAAATATTGTTATTTTTAAAGGGTAATTTAAGTAACAAGGTAATGTGGCCTATAGGTTGCTTTAATGTCAAACAACAATGTGAACGTAAACCTATGTAACATAGGGTTATAGAGACGCACATACAATGTTATTATTAAATTTACAGTGCAAACTGATAGTGAGCTAATCAGAGGATGACTTGAAAAAGCACCCCCAGAGCCTCCCGCATCGTGCAGTGCGCAAAGGCGAGTTGAGGGGTTGCTTATGATTGCTGTAATGTATAAGTAGCTGGGTAATTGGTTGCATTGTGTTCTGTTATGTAAAGGCTTTTAATGAAAACTCACAACTAGGTCAGTAAGTTTTAATCCCAGGCTGGAGTTTTATTTTGAAATACTTTTTTATTTGTTACACCCTGTAACACAATAGTTCTAAGCTCTAGGCTATGCCATGAGAATACAACATACCGAATTGGGAAGTTTTGTGAAAGATACTTTTAAATTTAGCCAAAAATTAAAATGATAAAATAACGCGTTGTATAAAAATGCATATAAAATACACAGAAAGGAGATTTAGGGGCGCGAAACCTGGCAAGTACATGAGCACACGTGAGAGACAAGTTCTGTTGCTATTGCTACACACCTCCACAATAGCAAATCTAATGTGTTGCAAACTTAATGCGAGTGAATGTTGCATTGGCATACAGTACATTCCTGGCCTGTAAATAAAAATTCAATTCTGCATCTCCTCAATCAAATTAAATTCGTTTAAAGAATCTTGTGGAGCAGGAACAGAAGGAATATCAGTTTATTATTCAGTTCGCATATATATTTGAAAAATTTCAAGTCTCTAGCTCATCTTCCAAATTCGATTGTTTAAACAAATGTAGAGACAAGAAATCTAGTGTTGCACTTTCATTTAATTTTGATCTATATTTAAAATTTCATTTCTCTAGTTCATTGGGAAGTTAGACTTGATTGCAAAATTTCACCCTTACAGGCAGAAAAATGTGACGGAAACCGAACTAATAAAAACGTAGTAAAATCAAATGTTTGGTATATATAAGTTATATAAACATTTTATGTGAACATTTCATAATTAAATGCGTGCTAGGAAGATTCCTGCTTACGCAGCTTTAGTATTATATAGGTGTGAGAACAGAGCCCCGGCAGTGTGTAAGTCGCCTCTGTATCGCACAGACGTTTTCCACTCCGATTGAGTGCATATCAATTGTATTGTTTTATTAAGTAAATTTAATGTAACAGTTTTCTAAATTAATTGTTTATTAAATTCAAAGGTTTGTTAAAAATAAAAATCATTTTTAAAAACCTTTCTTGCTTAATATAAAACGTAACTTATATATATAGATAGATAGATAGATAGATAGATAGATAGATAGATAGTTTCAGTATGTAACGTAGAAGAGGATGGTGTTATTTGTTTTTCAGAATTTGGTTTAGTTTTCGAGTTATTTAAATTTATGTGTAAGTGAATTATTGTTACAACGAACCGTTAGTTACTGCTATCAATACTATTGGGTATACGATTGATATATGCAGTCCAAATTAGTTTGAAAACTACTCGTTTTCTATAACCAATTACTCAAACACTGTTATCATATATGTATTTACAAATTGAAGACAATAAATAAAAATTGATTTTCTTCTTTCATTTGGTATCAGGAAAATATTCTGTTAAATATTTGCAGAGATATGACTGTTTTAAAACTCCTTGCAAGAGCAACCTGAAAATGTAGTCTGGCGCTTTTCATCTCTTTTAACACGTAAAACTCTCATCGCCCTTAAACTTTCAAAACCTGTTTGTTTATTTATTTTCATATTTTTAGTTGCATAAAAGTAACAAAATAATAATATTACATAATCTTGGACTTATTATTTTTTTTTTATAAATAAGTTTACCATCAAATATGTTCATAAGAAGATGAAAGAGGAATAAAGACACGATTTATCAAATTTAGAGCTCGACGTCATGAACAGTTAGGACTTACACGCGTTTATAGTGACATGATTTTCCTCTGATTTTACATTTCCAGGTTTTCACTATGCAAACCTGGTTTTCTAAACCGTAATATCTCTGTTAATATTCAGCCCTACAAGATGTTTCCTATACGAAATGAAAGAAGGAGGTCTGTAATTTTATCCGCTGTTTTTAGATTTTAAATAACACGCATTGCTCTTTAGCCGGTAAACACCTCCCTTTCCCCGGGGGTAAGCAGCCCTGTCTACTTCGTGCTATAATGCTCACCTATTCCTTCTAGCGGGAGACAACTAGGCCATGTACCTAATTCCACCCACCCACCCTTATCCTTCTTTCTAAAAGGGATATCAGGGTAAACACCCTTTAATACCTCAATAAAGTAGTGGATTTTGCCAAGTGATAACAATCGTAATAAATTAATAAATCTTAAGATGTACAACACGTGTCCTGCAAGCCTCAATAAAAAGTGCATCTGTCTCAGGTACGCCCCTCGGCCACACGATATAATGATCTTCCACATGTCCTGCACCAAGGCCAGTCTAGTCAAACATTTTTGAAAGCCTTTAACTTGAAACAGTTTGTTATATGTTAAAAACCGCCACAGTTAAATTAACAAGTAATATAAACAGACATATTTTAAAGTCAATTCCTACTTAGGTTGAGCGGTAACAATTTTATTTTAGTTACATTTTATTAAATAACTTCCTAATAAATAAGGAAAAACGTTTATCTTTAACGTACTATAAGATACTAACCAGCAAAGTGACCTTCACATAGAGTAATACAAAGTTATAGATGGAAACAATTAATGTTGTTATTGCATTTGCAGACTAATGGTGAGCCATTGTATAGATGTTGGTGACAATGAAAATAATAAGATTAAACAAGCTAAGGAAAAATGATCCAAGAGTGATGGTACAAAGTCTGGCAAAAATTAAATATATTCGTACCATGTTTATGCTATTAGTAAGCATAAAACAATATAAATAATTCTCCTATTCGCCTAGATAAGATTACCTCTTTTCTAGCGACATGTCTAGGTTCCTGGAGCAGTGAATGTTTCCATGGAAACAATAAAGTAACCGCAGTGCGTGCTACTTGCCAACCATACATCAGTCATTGCTAATATCTTTACAAGCAAATAATGTTGTTTTTACATCAAAGAGTACATAATGTTTAATGAATTTGTTCTGCTTTGTATTTACGTAGAAATTCTCATAATACTTTAGAATCTTCAATCTGATATATGAGAACTACATAAACTAAACTAAGAAAACACAAATTTCACTAGAATTAAAACTTTCAAGATTCCCCACATCATTTTGTTAAACTCACTAAATTTAAAACGGTTTAGTGTTGTCTATTGGAGTCACAACTGTTTCAATCATTTCTCCATTAAGTTCACATTTCCCCACTATAGAAAGAAAGGTATTTTCTGCACACATGGCTTCACATGATGAATGACAGCAATACCTTTAAATAGAGCATTATTGTATTCTGGATGGTAATTTAGTAGGATTCTCTGATGACGACATGGTAATCGAAATGTACATAAAGGTCTGTTTAGAGTTAACTTAGATAATATTAGTTATTTTTGTGAATTGGTTTTGCCAATATATTTGCTGCAATATATTGAACCAATGTACTCTTGATATTGTATGAAATTTAGCATATTTTCATTATGTAGCAAACTTTTAAATGACAATAAATATTTATAGTTTTGGAATTGATTTTATTTCAATATGAGCTAAAATAATTTCAATTCTAATTATTATACAAAATATCAATTTTTATTGACGTCCTCTGGCCTCTTCTTTCCATGATTCAGTCCAAAATTTATGAAAGTATTTATTTTCCAAGACTTCACAATACATGAGTTAACACTTGGCTCTAAATTTTGGGTACAAATGGGATGCGGCTTTAGCTGTTTCATCGGCCCTCTCGTTTCCTGGTATTCCACAATGCGCGGGTACCCATTGAAGAGTTATGTCCTTCCCTATGTCCTTCGGGTTGTTGGCAAATTTTCTTAATTCAGCAATGCAAAAGGAATAGTCCCCTGTGGATGAACTTAATAGAGTCTGGAGGGCAGATCTGGAGTATGTTATTTTCTCCTCCTCCGTTTAGAAGCTACTTGCTAATGCAGCATTTAGCGTCAGGAGCTCTGTGTCCATACTAGAGGGCGAGTTTGCAGGGATGTAAAAGCAGATATCAGTAGATTCATTGAAAAAACCTGGACCGGATGTTCTCTTTTGTTGGTCAAGTGAGTGATCAGTATATATTCCAATATGATCATTGTAGCTGGTATGTATTATTTCCAACGTTTCAGTTTTTAGAACTACTGATCTTTCTGCTTGGCAGGTTTACAGTAATTTCTATTCTTGGCCAGATAGTGGGAGACTTGCGATATAAAGCAGGTATATGCTCGGGGACAGAATTGGTAGACAAATCATTTGTTTTGTTACTGAAGGATCGTTTAATTCGGTAGATACCATTTCAAATGGTACAGTTTTAATACTAGTACTTCTACTTAGTGGGAATCATTGTAAATTTAAGTAGATAAAGAATTTTTAGCTTTGCTAGCTGAACCATCTTAACTTTTCTAAAAATTTAACAGATTTTATAAATCTTTAGCTGTAGTTGGAAGCTTAATATAAATTTATAAATTTCTAGCTATATTAGCAAGATTTGTTTAAACTTCATTTTATTTAGCGATGGAATGATTTCTCTAAAATCAAAGCTAGTTAAATATTTTGTACATTAAATGTAATTCAATAGATGGTGAACTACTAAATTCACAACATAAGAGATTTTTTTCAGCTAGTCGTCTGTCCCCATTCTACTGCTGTACTACCTGCATCACTATTTCTCCCGCTATCGTATCTCCACTGTGATCTCCCGCCAAATCGGGATACTGTGATCTCGCATCGTATCTCCCGCCAAATTCGTTTACTGTGTGTACACTTACAAAACTTTGACAGCCTGTACTTACTTCTAAGTGGTTCAAGGTATACGTCATGTTTTTGTATGACAAGGAAGCCTTTTTAATTATAGTAATATTTTTTTCTTTTAATAGTAACACTAAACATCCAGTATTTCAATATTTAGATTTAATATGGATGATTAGTTTTTCAGATTTGTATGCTCATTTTATCAAAACATTTTCCAAAGAATCATAGATAAATCTGAAACTTAATTATATCTTTATATTTTGCTTTTTGTTATAATATAGATATTTAAATTGTATAATTTATGTCCTCAAAGTCAAGCAAGGTCTAATATCCCATCAGGATTTTTACAGTAAACAAAAAGGTCATCCAATCATATTAATACAGAAGATAAACTCTATATTTGCTGATGAATCTTGCCTTTGCAGATTAGTAATAGAAACTTGGAAGCCTCAGGTACCATATAATTTAATACTCGCCAGATAATAGATCGAAAAAGCAACAATACCAACAGAACATTCGTGTTGGTCTCACAATTGCAAGCAAATTACTGGCTAATGACACCTTGCTATTTGAAGAAGCTGCCAAAATTTGGTATGTATGAAAATGCAATAAATTTAAGAATTCATTTATAAAGATGATGGTAACATTTAAACCATCTGCCAGTTTAGTATAATAGTGTAACTACTCATGTAAACAGTGACAGTGAAGTTTCTATAGTTGAATTATACTCAGGAACTAGTTGTATTATGTGTATGATAGAATATTAAGGCTTGAAGCTCTTTTACCAAATGGTAAAATTTCATTTATTTTTACTCAACAATAGAGATCATATGACAGTTGCTTGTCAACAACTTACTTTTTTGTTTTCTAATGCCATTCAGATTTTGTGTTTGGAAGTTAAAGAGATTCTGTAGATGATTGAAAAAGCACACGATTTTGTTAAAATAGAGAATTTACATGACATTTACACGAATTCCCATGACATCCACCATACTTATTGGTATTTTAAATTTTTTTAGTTAAAAAACAATAATTTGTTAATAATGTCGTCAGAGTTTTACACCGTCGCATTTTGCTTCACACAGGACTATATATCCAGACTGTTTGTTTTTATTATTTATTTTCAGTTTTCGAATCTCTATGACTTCCATTTGACCTTTTTTTTAACATTTTTCAAATTAATAAATAAAGTAAAACGTTTCAAATGTCGTCAAAGTTTTACACAGTCGCTTTTTGCTTCACGCAGGACTTTCTAAAGTGACTGTTTCCTAATATTATTTGGTTTAAGTTTTCGAATCCCCGTGATATCCACTTTATTTATTTGTATTTTACCATTTTTTAAATTAATATAAAAATAAGACATATTTAATGTTTTCCGAATTTTACACAGTCGCTTTTTGCTTCACGCAGGACTTTCTAACGTGACTGTTTCCTAATATTATTTGGTTTAAGTTTTCGAATCCCCGTGATATCCACTTTATTTATTTGTATTTTACCATTTTTTAAATTAATATAAAAATAAGACATATTTAATGTTGTCCGAATTTTAAACAGTCTCTTTTTGCTTCACACAGGACTTTCTAACGTGACTGTTTCCTAATATTATTTGGTTTAAGTTTTCGAATCCCCGTGATATCCACTTTATTTATTTGTATTTTACCATTTTTTAAATTAATATAAAAATAAGACATATTTAATGTTTTCCGAATTTTACACAGTCGCTTTTTGCTTCACGCAGGACTTTCTAACGTGACTGTTTCCTAATATTATTTGGTTTAAGTTTTCGAATCCCCGTGATATCCACTTTATTTATTTGTATTTTACCATTTTTTAAATTAATATAAAAATAAGACATATTTAATGTTTTCCGAATTTTAAACAGTCTCTTTTTGCTTCACACAGGACTTTCTAACGTGACTGTTTCCTAATATTATTTGGTTTAAGTTTTCGAATCCCCGTGATATCCACTTTATTTATTTGTATTTTACCATTTTTTAAATTAATATAAAAATAAGACATATTTAATGTTTTCCGAATTTTACACAGTCGCTTTTTGCTTCACGCAGGACTTTCTAACGTGACTGTTTCCTAATATTATTTGGTTTAAGTTTTCGAATCCCCGTGATATCCACTTTATTTATTTGTATTTTACCATTTTTTAAATTAATATAAAAATAAGACATATTTAATGTTGCCCGAATTTTAAACAGTCTCTTTTTGCTTCACACAGGACTTTCTAACGTGACTGTTTCCTAATATTATTTGGTTTAAGTTTTCGAATCCCCGTGATATCCACTTTATTTATTTGTATTTTACCATTTTTTAAATTAATATAAAAATAAGACATATTTAATGATGTCCGAATTTTAAACAGTCTCTTTTTGCTTCACACAGGACTTTCTAACGTGACTGTTTCCTAATATTATTTGGTTTAAGTTTTCGAATCCCCGTGATATCCACTTTATTTATTTGTATTTTACCATTTTTTAAATTAATATAAAAATAAGACATATTTAATGTTGCCCGAATTTTAAACAGTCTCTTTTTGCTTCACACAGGACTTTCTAACGTGACTGTTTCCTAATATTATTTGGTTTAAGTTTTCGAATCCCCGTGATATCCACTTTATTTATTTGTATTTTACCATTTTTTAAATTAATATAAAAATAAGACATATTTAATGATGTCCGAATTTTAAACAGTCTCTTTTTGCTTCACACAGGACTTTCTACCGTGACTGTTTCATAATATTATTTGGTTTAAGTTTTCGAATCCCCGTGATATCCACTTTATTTATTTGTATTTTACCATTTTTTAAATTAATATGAAAATAAGACATATTTAATGTTGTCCGAATTTTAAACAGTCTCTTTTTGCTTCACACAGGACTTTCTAACGTGACTGTTTCCTAATATTATTTGGTTTAAGTTTTCGAATTCCCGTGATATCCACTTTATTTATTTGTATTTTACCATTTTTTAAATTAATATAAAAATAAGACATATTTAATGTTGTCCGAATTTTAAACAGTCTCTTTTTGCTTCACACAGGACTTTCTAACGTGACTGTTTCCTAATATTATTTGGTTTAAGTGTTCGAATCCCCGTGATATCCACTTTATTTATTTGTATTTTACCATTTTTTAAATTAATATAAAAATAAGACATATTTAATGTTGTCCGAATTTTAAACAGTCTCTTTTTGCTTCACACAGGACTTTCTAACGTGACTGTTTAATAATATTATTTGGTTTTAGTTTTCGAATCCCCGTGATATCCACTTTATTTATTTGTATTTTACCATTTTTTAAATTAATATAAAAATAAGACATATTTAATGTTGTCCGAATTTTAAACAGTCTCTTTTTGCTTCACGCAGGACTTTCTAACGTGACTGTTTCTTAATATTATTTGGTTTAAGTTTTCGAATCCCCGTGATATCCACTTTATTTATTTGTATTTTACCATTTTTTAAATTAATATAAAAATAAGACATATTTAATGTTTTCCGAATTTTACACAGTCGCTTTTTGCTTCACGCAGGACTTTCTAACGTGACTGTTTCCTAATATTATTTGGTTTAAGTTTTCGAACCCCCGTGATATCCACTTTATTTATTTGTATTTTACCATTTTTTAAATTAATATAAAAATAAGACATATTTAATGTTGTCCGAATTTTAAACAGTCTCTTTTTGCTTCACACAGGACTTTCTAAAGTGACTGTTTCCTAATATTATTTGGTTTAAGTTTTCGAATCCCCGTGATATCCACTTTATTTATTTGTATTTTACCATTTTTTAAATTAATATAAAAATAAGACATATTTAATGTTTTCCGAATTTTACACAGTCGCTTTTTGCTTCACGCAGGACTTTCTAACGTGACTGTTTCCTAATATTATTTGGTTTAAGTTATCGAATCCCCGTGATATCCACTTTATTTATTTGTATTTTACCATTTTTTAAATTAATATAAAAATAAGACATATTTAATGATGTCCGAATTTTAAACAGTCTCTTTTTGCTTCACACAGGACTTTCTAACGTGACTGTTTCCTAATATTATTTGGTTTAAGTTTTCGAATCCCCGTGATATCCACTTTATTTATTTGTATTTTACCATTTTTTAAATTAATATAAAAATAAGACATATTTAATGATGTCCGAATTTTAAACAGTCTCTTTTTGCTTCACACAGGACTTTCTAACGTGACTGTTTCATAATATTATTTGGTTTAAGTTTTCGAATCCCCGTGATATCCACTTTATTTATTTGTATTTTACTATTTTTTAAATTAATATAAAAATAAGACATATTTAATGTTGTCCGAATTTTAAACAGTCTCTTTTTGCTTCACACAGGACTTTCTAACGTGACTGTTTCCTAATATTATTTGGTTTAAGTTTTCGAATCCCCGTGATATCCACTTTATTTATTTGTATTTTACCATTTTTTAAATTAATATAAAAATAAGACATATTTAATGTTGTCCGAATTTTAAACAGTCTCTTTTTGCTTCACACAGGAATTTTTTACGTGACTGTTTCCTAATATTATTTGGTTTTAGTTTTCGAATCCTCGTGATATCCACTTTATTTATTTGTATTTTACCATTTTTTAAATTAATATAAAAATAAGACATATTTAATGTTGTCCGAATTTTAAACAGTCTCTTTTTTCTTCACGCAGGACTTTCTAACGTGACTGTTTCTTAATATTATTTGGTTTAAGTTTTCGAATCCCCGTGATATCCACTTTATTTATTTGTATTTTACCATTTTTTAAATTAATATTAAAATAAGACATATTTAATGTTTTCCGAATTTTACACAGTCGCTTTTTGCTTCACGCAGGACTTTCTAACGAGACTGTTTCCTAATATTATTTGGTTTAAGTTTTCGAATCCCCGTGATATCCACTTTATTTATTTGTATTTTACCATTTTTTAAATTAATATAAAAATAAGACATATTTAATGTTTTCCGAATTTTAAACAGTCTGTTTTTGCTTCACACAGGACTTTCTAACGTGACTGTTTCCTAATATTATTTGGTTTAAGTTTTCGAATCCCCGAGATATCCACTTTATTTATTTGTATTTTACCATTTTTTAAATTAATATAAAAATAAGACATATTTAATGTTGTCCGAATTTTAAACAGTCTCTTTTTGCTTCATACAGGTCTTTCTAACGTGACTGTTTCCTAATATTATTTGGTTTAAGTTTTCGAATCCCTGTGATATCCACTTTATTTATTTGTATTTTACCATTTTTTAAATTAATATAAAAATAAGACATATTTAATGTTGCCCGAATTTTAAACAGTCTCTTTTTGCTTCACACAGGACTTTCTAACGTGACTGTTTCCTAATATTATTTGGTTTAAGTTTTCGAATCCCCGTGATATCCACTTTATTTATTTGTATTTTACCATTTTTTAAATTAATATAAAAATAAGACATAATTAATGATGTCCGAATTTTAAACAGTCTCTTTTTGCTTCACACAGGACTTTCTAACGTGACTGTTTCCTAATATTATTTGGTTTAAGTTTTCGAATCCCTGTGATATCCACTTTATTTATTTGTATTTTACCATTTTTTAAATTAATATAAAAATAAGACATATTTAATGTTGCCCGAATTTTAAACAGTCTCTTTTTGCTTCACACAGGACTTTCTAACGTGACTGTTTCCTAATATTATTTGGTTTAAGTTTTCGAATCCCCGTGATATCCACTTTATTTATTTGTATTTTACCATTTTTTAAATTAATATAAAAATAAGACATATTTAATGATGTCCGAATTTTAAACAGTCTCTTTTTGCTTCACACAGGACTTTCTGACGTGACTGTTTCATAATATTATTTGGTTTAAGTTTTCGAATCCCCGTGATATCCACTTTATTTATTTGTATTTTACCATTTTTTAAATTAATATAAAAATAAGACATATTTAATGTTTTCCGAATTTTAAACAGTCTCTTTTTGCTTCACACAGGACTTTCTAACGTGACTGTTTCCTAATATTATTTGGTTTAAGTTTTCGAATCCCCGTGATATCCACTTTATTTATTTGTATTTTACCATTTTTAAATTAATATAAAAATAAGACATATTTAATGTTGTCCGAATTTTAAACAGTCTCTTTTTGCTTCACACAGGACTTTCTAACGTGACTGTTTCCTAATATTATTTGGTTTAAGTTTTCGAATCCCCGTGATATCCACTTTATTTATTTGTATTTTACCATTTTTTAAATTAATATAAAAATAAGACATATTTAATGTTGTCCGAATTTTAAACAGTCTCTTTTTGCTTCACACAGGACTTTCTAACGTGACTGTTTCCTAATATTATTTGGTTTAAGTTTTCGAATCCCTGTGATATCCACTTTATTTATTTGTATTTTACCATTTTTTAAATTAATATAAAAATAAGACATATTTAATGTTGCCCGAATTTTAAACAGTCTCTTTTTGCTTCACACAGGACTTTCTAACGTGACTGTTTCCTAATATTATTTGGTTTAGGTTTTCGAATCCCCGTGATATCCACTTTATTTATTTGTATTTTACCATTTTTTAAATTAATATAAAAATAAGACATATTTAATGATGTCCGAATTTTAAACAGTCTCTTTTGCTTCACACAGGACTTTCTAACGTGACTGTTTCCTAATATTATTTGGTTTAAGTTTTCGAATCCCCGTGATATCCACTTTATTTATTTGTATTTTACCATTTTTTAAATTAATATAAAAATAAGACATATTTAATGTTGCCCGAATTTTAAACAGTCTCTTTTTGCTTCACACAGGACTTTCTAACGTGACTGTTTCCTAATATTATTTGGTTTAAGTTTTCGAATCCCCGTGATATCCACTTTATTTATTTGTATTTTACCATTTTTTAAATTAATATAAAAATAAGACCTATTTAATGTTGTCCGAATTTTAAACAGTCTCTTTTTGCTTCACACAGGACTTTCTAACGTGACTGTTTCCTAATATTATTTGGTTTAAGTTTTCGAATCCCTGTGATATCCACTTTATTTATTTGTATTTTACCATTTTTTAAATTAATATAAAAATAAGACATATTTAATGTTGCCCGAATTTTAAACAGTCTCTTTTTGCTTCACACAGGACTTTCTAACGTGACTGTTTCCTAATATTATTTGGTTTAAGTTTTCGAATCCCCGTGATATCCACTTTATTTATTTGTATTTTACCATTTTTTAAATTAATATAAAAATAAGACATAATTAATGATGTCCGAATTTTAAACAGTCTCTTTTTGCTTCACACAGGACTTTCTAACGTGACTGTTTCCTAATATTATTTGGTTTAAGTTTTCGAATCCCTGTGATATCCACTTTATTTATTTGTATTTTACCATTTTTTAAATTAATATAAAAATAAGACATATTTAATGTTGCCCGAATTTTAAACAGTCTCTTTTTGCTTCACACAGGACTTTCTAACGTGACTGTTTCCTAATATTATTTGGTTTAAGTTTTCGAATCCCCGTGATATCCACTTTATTTATTTGTATTTTACCATTTTTTAAATTAATATAAAAATAAGACATATTTAATGATGTCCGAATTTTAAACAGTCTCTTTTTGCTTCACACAGGACTTTCTGACGTGACTGTTTCATAATATTATTTGGTTTAAGTTTTCGAATCCCCGTGATATCCACTTTATTTATTTGTATTTTACCATTTTTTAAATTAATATAAAAATAAGACATATTTAATGTTGTCCGAATTTTAAACAGTCTCTTTTTGCTTCACACAGGACTTTCTAACGTGACTGTTTCCTAATATTATTTGGTTTAAGTTTTCGAATCCCCGTGATATCCACTTTATTTATTTGTATTTTACCATTTTTAAATTAATATAAAAATAAGACATATTTAATGTTGTCCGAATTTTAAACAGTCTCTTTTTGCTTCACACAGGACTTTCTAACGTGACTGTTTCCTAATATTATTTGGTTTAAGTTTTCGAATCCCCGTGATATCCACTTTATTTATTTGTATTTTACCATTTTTTAAATTAATATAAAAATAAGACATATTTAATGTTGTCCGAATTTTAAACAGTCTCTTTTTGCTTCACACAGGACTTTCTAACGTGACTGTTTCCTAAGATTATTTGGTTTAGGTTTTCGAATCCCTGTGATATCCACTTTATTTATTTGTATTTTACCATTTTTTAAATTAATATAAAAATAAGACATATTTAATGATGTCCGAATTTTAAACAGTCTCTTTTTGCTTCACACAGGACTTTCTAACGTGACTGTTTCCTAATATTATTTGGTTTAAGTTTTCGAATCCCTGTGATATCCACTTTATTTATTTGTATTTTACCATTTTTTAAATTAATATAAAAATAAGACATATTTAATGTTGCCCGAATTTTAAACAGTCTCTTTTTGCTTCACACAGGACTTTCTAACGTGACTGTTTCCTAATATTATTTGGTTTAAGTTTTCGAATCCCCGTGATATCCACTTTATTTATTTGTATTTTACCATTTTTTAAATTAATATAAAAATAAGACATATTTAATGATGTCCGAATTTTAAACAGTCTCTTTTGCTTCACACAGGACTTTCTAACGTGACTGTTTCCTAATATTATTTGGTTTAAGTTTTCGAATCCCCGTGATATCCACTTTATTTATTTGTATTTTACCATTTTTTAAATTAATATAAAAATAAGACATATTTAATGTTGCCCGAATTTTAAACAGTCTCTTTTTGCTTCACACAGGACTTTCTAACGTGACTGTTTCCTAATATTATTTGGTTTAAGTTTTCGAATCCCCGTGATATCCACTTTATTTATTTGTATTTTACCATTTTTTAAATTAATATAAAAATAAGACCTATTTAATGTTGTCCGAATTTTAAACAGTCTCTTTTTGCTTCACACAGGACTTTCTAACGTGACTGTTTCCTAATATTATTTGGTTTAAGTTTTCGAATCCCTGTGATATCCACTTTATTTATTTGTATTTTACCATTTTTTAAATTAATATAAAAATAAGACATATTTAATGTTGCCCGAATTTTAAACAGTCTCTTTTTGCTTCACACAGGACTTTCTAACGTGACTGTTTCCTAATATTATTTGGTTTAAGTTTTCGAATCCCCGTGATATCCACTTTATTTATTTGTATTTTACCATTTTTTAAATTAATATAAAAATAAGACATATTTAATGATGTCCGAATTTTAAACAGTCTCTTATTGCTTCACACAGGACTTTCTAACGTGACTGTTTCCTAATATTATTTGGTTTAAGTTTTCGAATCCCCGTGATATCCACTTTATTTATTTGTATTTTACCATTTTTTAAATTAATATAAAAATAAGACATATTTAATGTTGTCCGAATTTTAAACAGTCTCTTTTTGCTTCACACAGGACTTTCTAACGTGACTGTTTCCTAATATTATTTGGTTTAAGTTTTCGAATCCCCGTGATATCCACTTTATTTATTTGTATTTTACCATTTTTTAAATTAATATAAAAATAAGACATATTTAATGTTGTCCGAATTTTAAACAGTCTCTTTTTGCTTCACACAGGACTTTCTAACGTGACTGTTTCCTAATATTATTTGGTTTTAGTTTTCGAATCCCCGTGATATCCACTTTATTTATTTGTATTTTACCATTTTTTAAATTAATATAAAAATAAGACATATTTAATGTTGTCCGAATTTTAAACAGTCTCTTTTTGCTTCACACAGGACTTTCTAACGTGACTGTTTCTTAATATTATTTGGTTTAAGTTTTCGAATCCCCGTGATATCCACTTTATTTATTTGTATTTTACCATTTTTTAAATTAATATAAAAATAAGACATATTTAATGTTGTCCGAATTTTAAACAGTCTCTTTTTGCTTCACACAGGACTTTCTAACGTGACTGTTTCCTAAGATTATTTGGTTTAGGTTTTCGAATCCCTGTGATATCCACTTTATTTATTTGTATTTTACCATTTTTTAAATTAATATAAAAATAAGACATATTTAATGTTTTACGAATTTTAAACAGTCTCTTTTTCTTCACACAGGACTTTCTAACGTGACTGTTTCCTAATATTATTTGGTTTAAGTTTTCGAATCCCCGTGATATCCACTTTATTTATTTGTATTTTACCATTTTTTAAATTAATATAAAAATAAGACATATTTAATGTTTTCCGAATTTTAAACAGTCTGTTTTTGCTTCACACAGGACTTTCTAACGTGACTGTTTCCTAATATTATTTGGTTTAAGTTTTCGAATCCCCGAGATATCCACTTTATTTATTTGTATTTTACCATTTTTTAAATTAATATAAAAATAAGACATATTTAATGTTGTCCGAATTTTAAACAGTCTCTTTTTGCTTCATACAGGTCTTTCTAACGTGACTGTTTCCTAATATTATTTGGTTTAAGTTTTCGAATCCCTGTGATATCCACTTTATTTATTTGTATTTTACCATTTTTTAAATTAATATAAAAATAAGACATATTTAATGTTGCCCGAATTTTAAACAGTCTCTTTTTGCTTCACACAGGACTTTCTAACGTGACTGTTTCCTAATATTATTTGGTTTAAGTTTTCGAATCCCCGTGATATCCACTTTATTTATTTGTATTTTACCATTTTTTAAATTAATATAAAAATAAGACATAATTAATGATGTCCGAATTTTAAACAGTCTCTTTTTGCTTCACACAGGACTTTCTAACGTGACTGTTTCCTAATATTATTTGGTTTAAGTTTTCGAATCCCTGTGATATCCACTTTATTTATTTGTATTTTACCATTTTTTAAATTAATATAAAAATAAGACATATTTAATGTTGCCCGAATTTTAAACAGTCTCTTTTTGCTTCACACAGGACTTTCTAACGTGACTGTTTCCTAATATTATTTGGTTTAAGTTTTCGAATCCCCGTGATATCCACTTTATTTATTTGTATTTTACCATTTTTTAAATTAATATAAAAATAAGACATATTTAATGTTGTCCGAATTTTAAACAGTCTCTTTTTGCTTCACACAGGACTTTCTAACGTGACTGTTTCCTAATATTATTTGGTTTTAGTTTTCGAATCCCCGTGATATCCACTTTAATTATTTGTATTTTACCATTTTTTAAATTAATATAAAAATAAGACATATTTAATGTTGTCCGAATTTTAAACAGTCTCTTCTTGCTTCACACAGGACTTTCTAACGTGACTGTTTCTTAATATTATTTGGTTTAAGTTTTCGAATCCCCGTGATATCCACTTTATTTATCTGTATTTTACCATTTTTTAATTTAATATAAAAATAAGACATATTTAATGTTGTCCGAATTTTAAACAGTCTCTTTTTGCTTCACACAGGACTTTCTAACGTGACTGTTTCCTAATATTATTTGGTTTAAGTTTTCGAATCCCTGTGATATCCACTTTATTTATTTGTATTTTACCATTTTTTAAATTAATATAAAAATAAGACATATTTAATGTTTTCCGAATTTTAAACCGTCTCTTTTTGCTTCACACAGGACTTTCTAACGTGACTGTTTCCTAATATTATTTGGTTTAAGTTTTCGAATCCCCGTGATATCCACTTTATTTATTTGTATTTTACCATTTTTTAAATTAATATAAAAATAAGACATATTTAATGTTGTCCGAATTTTAAACAGTCTCTTTTTGCTTCACACAGGACTTTCTAACGTGACTGTTTCCTAATATTATTTGGTTTAAGTTTTCGAATCCCTGTGATATCCACTTTATTTATTTGTATTTTACCATTTTTTAAATTAATATAAAAATAAGACATATTTAATGTTGTCCGAATTTTAAACAGTTTGCTTCACACAGGACTTTCTAACGTGACTGTTTCCTAATATTATTTGGTTTTAGTTTTCGAATCCCCGTGATATCCACTTTATTTATTTGTATTTTTCCTTTTTTTAAATTAATATAAAAATAAGACATATTTAATGTTGTCCGAATTTTAAACAGTCTCTTTTTGCTTCACACAGGACTTTCTAACGTGACTGTTTCCTAATATTATTTGGTTTAAGTTTTCGAATCCCTGTGATATCCACTTTATTTATTTGTATTTTACCATTTTTTAAATTAATATAAAAATAAGACATATTTAATGTTGCCCGAATTTTAAACAGTCTCTTTTTGCTTCACACAGGACTTTCTAACGTGACTGTTTCCTAATATTATTTGGTTTTAGTTTTCGAATCCCCGTGATATCCACTTTATTTATTTGTATTTTACCATTTTTTAAATTAATATAAAAATAAGACATATTTAATGTTGTCCGAATTTTAAACAGTCTCTTTTTGCTTCACACAGGACTTTCTAACGTGACTGTTTCTTAATATTATTTGGTTTAAGTTTTCGAATCCCCGTGATATCCACTTTATTTATTTGTATTTTACCATTTTTTAAATTAATATAAAAATAAGACATATTTAATGTTGTCCGAATTTTAAACAGTCTCTTTTTGCTTCACACAGGACTTTCTAACGTGACTGTTTCCTAAGATTATTTGGTTTAGGTTTTCGAATCCCTGTGATATCCACTTTATTTATTTGTATTTTACCATTTTTTAAATTAATATAAAAATAAGACATATTTAATGTTTTACGAATTTTAAACAGTCTCTTTTTCTTCACACAGGACTTTCTAACGTGACTGTTTCCTAATATTATTTGGTTTAAGTTTTCGAATCCCCGTGATATCCACTTTATTTATTTGTATTTTACCATTTTTTAAATTAATATAAAAATAAGACATATTTAATGTTTTCCGAATTTTAAACAGTCTGTTTTTGCTTCACACAGGACTTTCTAACGTGACTGTTTCCTAATATTATTTGGTTTAAGTTTTCGAATCCCCGAGATATCCACTTTATTTATTTGTATTTTACCATTTTTTAAATTAATATAAAAATAAGACATATTTAATGTTGTCCGAATTTTAAACAGTCTCTTTTTGCTTCATACAGGTCTTTCTAACGTGACTGTTTCCTAATATTATTTGGTTTAAGTTTTCGAATCCCTGTGATATCCACTTTATTTATTTGTATTTTACCATTTTTTAAATTAATATAAAAATAAGACATATTTAATGTTGCCCGAATTTTAAACAGTCTCTTTTTGCTTCACACAGGACTTTCTAACGTGACTGTTTCCTAATATTATTTGGTTTAAGTTTTCGAATCCCCGTGATATCCACTTTATTTATTTGTATTTTACCATTTTTTAAATTAATATAAAAATAAGACATAATTAATGATGTCCGAATTTTAAACAGTCTCTTTTTGCTTCACACAGGACTTTCTAACGTGACTGTTTCCTAATATTATTTGGTTTAAGTTTTCGAATCCCTGTGATATCCACTTTATTTATTTGTATTTTACCATTTTTTAAATTAATATAAAAATAAGACATATTTAATGTTGCCCGAATTTTAAACAGTCTCTTTTTGCTTCACACAGGACTTTCTAACGTGACTGTTTCCTAATATTATTTGGTTTAAGTTTTCGAATCCCCGTGATATCCACTTTATTTATTTGTATTTTACCATTTTTTAAATTAATATAAAAATAAGACATATTTAATGTTGTCCGAATTTTAAACAGTCTCTTTTTGCTTCACACAGGACTTTCTAACGTGACTGTTTCCTAATATTATTTGGTTTTAGTTTTCGAATCCCCGTGATATCCACTTTAATTATTTGTATTTTACCATTTTTTAAATTAATATAAAAATAAGACATATTTAATGTTGTCCGAATTTTAAACAGTCTCTTCTTGCTTCACACAGGACTTTCTAACGTGACTGTTTCTTAATATTATTTGGTTTAAGTTTTCGAATCCCCGTGATATCCACTTTATTTATCTGTATTTTACCATTTTTTAATTTAATATAAAAATAAGACATATTTAATGTTGTCCGAATTTTAAACAGTCTCTTTTTGCTTCACACAGGACTTTCTAACGTGACTGTTTCCTAATATTATTTGGTTTAAGTTTTCGAATCCCTGTGATATCCACTTTATTTATTTGTATTTTACCATTTTTTAAATTAATATAAAAATAAGACATATTTAATGTTTTCCGAATTTTAAACCGTCTCTTTTTGCTTCACACAGGACTTTCTAACGTGACTGTTTCCTAATATTATTTGGTTTAAGTTTTCGAATCCCCGTGATATCCACTTTATTTATTTGTATTTTACCATTTTTTAAATTAATATAAAAATAAGACATATTTAATGTTGTCCGAATTTTAAACAGTCTCTTTTTGCTTCACACAGGACTTTCTAACGTGACTGTTTCCTAATATTATTTGGTTTAAGTTTTCGAATCCCTGTGATATCCACTTTATTTATTTGTATTTTACCATTTTTTAAATTAATATAAAAATAAGACATATTTAATGTTGTCCGAATTTTAAACAGTTTGCTTCACACAGGACTTTCTAACGTGACTGTTTCCTAATATTATTTGGTTTTAGTTTTCGAATCCCCGTGATATCCACTTTATTTATTTGTATTTTTCCTTTTTTTAAATTAATATAAAAATAAGACATATTTAATGTTGTCCGAATTTTAAACAGTCTCTTTTTGCTTCACACAGGACTTTCTAACGTGACTGTTTCCTAATATTATTTGGTTTAAGTTTTCGAATCCCTGTGATATCCACTTTATTTATTTGTATTTTACCATTTTTTAAATTAATATAAAAATAAGACATATTTAATGTTGCCCGAATTTTAAACAGTCTCTTTTTGCTTCACACAGGACTTTCTAACGTGACTGTTTCCTAATATTATTTGGTTTAAGTTTTCGAATCCCCGTGATATCCACTTTATTTATTTGTATTTTACCATTTTTTAAATTAATATAAAAATAAGACATATTTAATGTTGTCCGAATTTTAAACAGTCTCTTTTTGCTTCACACAGGACTTTCTAACGTGACTGTTTCCTAATATTATTTGGTTTAAGTTTTCGAATCCCCGTGATATCCACTTTATTTATTTGTATTTTACCATTTTTTAAATTAATATAAAAATAAGACATATTTAATGTTGTCCGAATTTTAAACAGTCTCTTTTTGCTTCACACAGGACTTTCTAACGTGACTGTTTCCTAATATTATTTGGTTTTAGTTTTCGAATCCCCGTGATATCCACTTTATTTATTTGTATTTTACCATTTTTTAAATTAATATAAAAATAAGACATATTTAATGTTGTCCGAATTTTAAACAGTCTCTTTTTGCTTCACGCAGGACTTTCTAACGTGACTGTTTCTTAATATTATTTGGTTTAAGTTTTCGAATCCCCGTGATATCCACTTTATTTATTTGTATTTTACCATTTTTTAAATTAATATAAAAATAAGACATATTTAATGTTTTCCGAATTTTACACAGTCGCTTTTTGCTTCACGCAGGACTTTCTAACGTGACTGTTTCCTAATATTATTTGGTTTAAGTTTTCGAATCCCCGTGATATCCACTTTATTTATTTGTATTTTACCATTTTTAAATTAATATAAAAATAAGACATATTTAATGTTTTCCGAATTTTAAACAGTCTCTTTTTGCTTCACACAGGACTTTCTAACGTGACTGTTTCCTAATATTATTTGGTTTAAGTTTTCGAATCCCCGTGATATCCACTTTATTTATTTGTATTTTACCATTTTTTAAATTAATATAAAAATAAGACATATTTAATGATGTCCGAATTTTAAACAGTCTCTTTTTGCTTCACACAGGACTTTCTAACGTGACTGTTTCCTAATATTATTTGGTTTAAGTTTTCGAATCCCCGTGATATCCACTTTATTTATTTGTATTTTACCATTTTTTAAATTAATATAAAAATAAGACATATTTAATGATGTCCGAATTTTAAACAGTCTCTTTTTGCTTCACACAGGACTTTCTAACGTGACTGTTTCCTAATATTATTTGGTTTAAGTTTTCGAATCCTTGTGATATCCACTTTATTTATTTGTATTTTACCATTTTTTAATTTAATATAAAAATAAGACATATTTAATGTTGCCCGAATTTTAAACAGTCTCTTTTTGCTTCACACAGGACTTTCTAACGTGACTGTTTCCTAATATTATTTGGTTTAAGTTTTCGAATCCCCGTGATATCCACTTTATTTATTTGTATTTTACCATTTTTTAAATTAATATAAAAATAAGACATATTTAATGTTGTCCGAATTTTAAACAGTCTCTTTTTGCTTCACACAGGACTTTCTAACGTGACTGTTTCCTAATATTATTTGGTTTTAGTTTTCGAATCCCCGTGATATCCACTTTATTTATTTGTATTTTACCATTTTTTAAATTAATATAAAAATAAGACATATTTAATGTTGTCCGAATTTTAAACAGTCTCTTTTTGCTTCACACAGGACTTTCTAACGTGACTGTTTCTTAATATTATTTGGTTTAAGTTTTCGAATCCCCGTGATATCCACCTTATTTATTTGTATTTTACCATTTTTTAAATTAATATAAAAATAAGACATATTTAATGTTGTCCGAATTTTAAACAGTCTCTTTTTGCTTCACACAGGACTTTCTAACGTGACTGTTTCCTAAGATTATTTGGTTTAGGTTTTCGAATCCCTGTGATATCCACTTTATTTATTTGTATTTTACCATTTTTTAAATTAATATAAAAATAAGACATATTTAATGTTTTCCGAATTTTAAACAGTCTCTTTTTGCTTCACACAGGACTTTCTAACGTGACTGTTTCCTAATATTATTTGGTTTAAGTTTTCGAATCCCCGTGATATCCACTTTATTTATTTGTATTTTACCATTTTTTAAATTAATATAAAAATAAGACATATTTAATGATGTCCGAATTTTAAACAGTCTCTTTTTGCTTCACACAGGACTTTCTAACGTGACTGTTTCCTAATATTATTTGGTTTAAGTTTTCGAATCCCTGTGATATCCACTTTATTTATTTGTATTTTACCATTTTTTAAATTAATATAAAAATAAGACATATTTAATCTTGTCCGAATTTTAAACAGTCTCTTTTTGCTTCACACAGGACTTTCTAACGTGACTGTTTCCTAATATTATTTGGTTTAAGTTTTCGAATCCCCGTGATATCCACTTTATTTATTTGTATTTTACCATTTTTTAAATTAATATAAAAATAAGACATATTTAATGATGTCCGAATTTTAAACAGTCTCTTTTTGCTTCACACAGGACTTTCTAACGTGACTGTTTCATAATATTATTTGGTTTAAGTTTTCGAATCCCCGTGATATCCACTTTATTTATTTGTATTTTACCATTTTTTAAATTAATATAAAAATAAGACATATTTAATGTTGTCCGAATTTTAAACAGTCTCTTTTTGCTTCACACAGGACTTTCTAACGTGACTGTTTCCTAATATTATTTGGTTTAAGTTTTCGAATCCCCGTGATATCCACTTTATGTATTTGTATTTTACCATTTTTTAAATTAATATAAAAATAAGACATATTTAATGTTGTCCGAATTTTAAACAGTCTCTTTTTGCTTCACACAGGACTTTCTAACGTGACTGTTTCCTAATATTATTTGGTTTAAGTTTTCGAATCCCCGTGATATCCACTTTATTTATTTGTATTTTACCATTTTTTAAATTAATATAAAAATAAGACATATTTAATGTTGTCCGAATTTTAAACAGTCTCTTTTTGCTTCACACAGGACTTTCTAACGTGACTGTTTCCTAATATTATTTGGTTTTAGTTTTCGAATCCCCGTGATATCCACTTTAATTATTTGTATTTTACCATTTTTTAAATTAATATAAAACTAAGACATATTTAATGTTGTCCGAATTTTAAACAGTCTCTTTTTGCTTCACACAGGACTTTCTAACGTGACTGTTTCTTAATATTATTTGGTTTAAGTTTTCGAATCCCCGTGATATCCACTTTATTTATTTGTATTTTACCATTTTTTAATTTAATATAAAAATAAGACATATTTAATGTTGTCCGAATTTTAAACAGTCTCTTTTTGCTTCACACAGGACTTTCTAACGTGACTGTTTCCTAATATTATTTGGTTTAAGTTTTCGAATCCCTGTGATATCCACTTTATTTATTTGTATTTTACCATTTTTTAAATTAATATAAAAATAAGACATATTTAATGTTGTCCGAATTTTAAACAGTCTCTTTTTGCTTCACACAGGACTTTCTAACGTGACTGTTTCTTAATATTATTTGGTTTAAGTTTTCGAATCCCCGTGATATCCACTTTATTTATTTGTATTTTACCATTTTTTAAATTAATATAAAAATAAGACCTATTTAATGTTGTCCGAATTTTAAACAGTCTCTTTTTTCTTCATACAGGACTTTCTAACGTTACTGTTTCCTAATATTATTTGGTTTAAGTTTTCGAATCCCTGTGATATCCACTTTATTTATTTGTATTTTACCATTTTTTAAATTAATATAAAAAAAGACATATTTAATGTTGTCCGAATTTTAAACAGTCTCTTTTTGCTTCACACAGGACTTTCTAACGTGACTGTTTCCTAATATTATTTGGTTTAAGTTTTCGAATCCCTGTGATATCCACTTTATTTATTTGTATTTTACCATTTTTTAAATTAATATAAAAATAAGACATATTTAATGTTGCCCGAATTTTAAACAGTCTCTTTTTGCTTCACACAGGACTTTCTAACGTGACTGTTTCCTAATATTATTTGGTTTAAGTTTTCGAATCCCCGTGATATCCACTTTATTTATTTGTATTTTACCATTTTTTAAATTAATATAAAAATAAGACATATTTAATGTTGTCCGAATTTTAAACAGTCTCTTTTTGCTTCACACAGGACTTTCTAACGTGACTGTTTCCTAATATTATTTGGTTTAAGTTTTCGAATCCCCGTGATATCCACTTTATTTATTTGTATTTTACCATTTTTTAAATTAATATAAAAATAAGACATATTTAATGTTGTCCGAATTTTAAACAGTCTCTTTTTGCTTCACACAGGACTTTCTAACGTGACTGTTTCCTAATATTATTTGGTTTTAGTTTTCGAATCCCCGTGATATCCACTTTATTTATTTGTATTTTACCATTTTTTAAATTAATATAAAAATAAGACATATTTAATGTTGTCCGAATTTTAAACAGTCTCTTTTTGCTTCACGCAGGACTTTCTAACGTGACTGTTTCTTAATATTATTTGGTTTAAGTTTTCGAATCCCCGTGATATCCACTTTATTTATTTGTATTTTACCATTTTTTAAATTAATATAAAAATAAGACATATTTAATGTTTTCCGAATTTTACACAGTCGCTCTTTGCTTCACGCAGGACTTTCTAACGTGACTGTTTCCTAATATTATTTGGTTTAAGTTTTCGAATCCCCGTGATATCCACTTTATTTATTTGTATTTTACCATTTTTTAAATTAATATAAAAATAAGACATATTTAATGTTTTCCGAATTTTAAACAGTCTCTTTTTGCTTCACACAGGACTTTCTAACGTGACTGTTTCCTAATATTATTTGGTTTAAGTTTTCGAATCCCCGTGATATCCACTTTATTTATTTGTATTTTACCATTTTTTAAATTAATATAAAAATAAGACATATTTAATGTTGTCCGAATTTTAAACAGTCTCTTTTTGCTTCACACAGGACTTTCTAACGTGACTGTTTCCTAATATTATTTGGTTTAAGTTTTCGAATCCCCGTGATATCCACTTTATTTATTTGTATTTTACCATTTTTTAAATTAATATAAAAATAAGACATATTTAATGATGTCCGAATTTTAAACAGTCTCTTTTTGCTTCACACAGGACTTTCTAACGTGACTGTTTCCTAATATTATTTGGTTTAAGTTTTCGAATCCCTGTGATATCCACTTTATTTATTTGTATTTTACCATTTTTTAAATTAATATAAAAATAAGACATATTTAATGTTGCCCGAATTTTAAACAGTCTCTTTTTGCTTCACACAGGACTTTCTAACGTGACTGTTTCCTAATATTATTTGGTTTAAGTTTTCGAATCCCCGTGATATCCACTTTATTTATTTGTATTTTACCATTTTTTAAATTAATATAAAAATAAGACATATTTAATGATGTCCGAATTTTAAACAGTCTCTTTTTGCTTCACACAGGACTTTCTAACGTGACTGTTTCATAATATTATTTGGTTTAAGTTTTCGAATCCCCGTGATATCCACTTTATTTATTTGTATTTTACCATTTTTTAAATTAATATAAAAATAAGACATATTTAATGTTGTCCGAATTTTAAACAGTCTCTTTTTGCTTCACACAGGACTTTCTAACGTGACTGTTTCCTAATATTATTTGGTTTAAGTTTTCGAATCCCCGTGATATCCACTTTATTTATTTGTATTTTACCATTTTTTAAATTAATATAAAAATAAGACATATTTAATGTTGTCCGAATTTTAAACAGTCTCTTTTTGCTTCACACAGGACTTTCTAACGTGACTGTTTCCTAATATTATTTGGTTTAAGTTTTCGAATCCCCGTGATATCCACTTTATTTATTTGTATTTTACCATTTTTTAAATTAATATAAAAATAAGACATATTTAATGTTGTCCGAATTTTAAACAGTCTCTTTTTGCTTCACACAGGACTTTCTAACGTGACTGTTTCCTAATATTATTTGGTTTAAGTTTTCGAATCCCCGTGATATCCACTTTATTTATTTGTATTTTACCATTTTTTAAATTAATATAAAAATAAGACATATTTAATGTTGTCCGAATTTTAAACAGTCTCTTTTTACTTCACACAGGACTTTCTAACGTGACTGTTTCCTAATATTATTTGGTTTAAGTTTTCGAATCCGCGTGATATCCACTTTATTTATTTGTATTTTACCATTTTTTAAATTAATATAAAAATAAGACATATTTAATGTTGTCCGAATTTTAAACAGTCTCTTTTTGCTTCACACAGGACTTTCTAACGTGACTGTTTCCTAATATTATTTGGTTTTAGTTTTCGAATCCCCGTGATATCCACTTTATTTATTTGTATTTTACCATTTTTTAAATTAATATAAAAATAAGACATATTTAATGTTGTCCGAATTTTAAACAGTCTCTTTTTGCTTCACACAGGACTTTCTAACGTGACTGTTTCTTAATATTATTTGGTTTAAGTTTTCGAATCCCCGTGATATCCACCTTATTTATTTGTATTTTACCATTTTTTAAATTAATATAAAAATAAGACATATTTAATGTTGTCCGAATTTTAAACAGTCTCTTTTTGCTTCACACAGGACTTTCTAACGTGACTGTTTCCTAAGATTATTTGGTTTAGGTTTTCGAATCCCTGTGATATCCACTTTATTTATTTGTATTTTACCATTTTTTAAATTAATATAAAAATAAGACATATTTAATGTTTTCCGAATTTTAAACAGTCTCTTTTTGCTTCACACAGGACTTTCTAACGTGACTGTTTCCTAATATTATTTGGTTTAAGTTTTCGAATCCCCGTGATATCCACTTTATTTATTTGTATTTTACCATTTTTTAAATTAATATAAAAATAAGACATATTTAATGATGTCCGAATTTTAAACAGTCTCTTTTTGCTTCACACAGGACTTTCTAACGTGACTGTTTCCTAATATTATTTGGTTTAAGTTTTCGAATCCCTGTGATATCCACTTTATTTATTTGTATTTTACCATTTTTTAAATTAATATAAAAATAAGACATATTTAATGATGTCCGAATTTTAAACAGTCTCTTTTTGCTTCACACAGGACTTTCTAACGTGACTGTTTCATAATATTATTTGGTTTAAGTTTTCGAATCCCCGTGATATCCACTTTATTTATTTGTATTTTACCATTTTTTAAATTAATATAAAAATAAGACATATTTAATGTTGTCCGAATTTTAAACAGTCTCTTTTTGCTTCACACAGGACTTTCTAACGTGACTGTTTCCTAATATTATTTGGTTTAAGTTTTCGAATCCCCGTGATATCCACTTTATGTATTTGTATTTTACCATTTTTTAAATTAATATAAAAATAAGACATATTTAATGTTGTCCGAATTTTAAACAGTCTCTTTTTGCTTCACACAGGACTTTCTAACGTGACTGTTTCCTAATATTATTTGGTTTAAGTTTTCGAATCCCCGTGATATCCACTTTATTTATTTGTATTTTACCATTTTTTAAATTAATATAAAAATAAGACATATTTAATGTTGTCCGAATTTTAAACAGTCTCTTTTTGCTTCACACAGGACTTTCTAACGTGACTGTTTCTTAATATTATTTGGTTTAAGTTTTCGAATCCCCGTGATATCCACTTTATTTATTTGTATTTTACCATTTTTTAAATTAATATAAAAATAAGACCTATTTAATGTTGTCCGAATTTTAAACAGTCTCTTTTTGCTTCACACAGGACTTTCTAACGTGACTGTTTCCTAATATTATTTGGTTTAAGTTTTCGAATCCCTGTGATATCCACTTTATTTATTTGTATTTTACCATTTTTTAAATTAATATAAAAAAAGACATATTTAATGTTGTCCGAATTTTAAACAGTCTCTTTTTGCTTCACACAGGACTTTCTAACGTGACTGTTTCCTAATATTATTTGGTTTAAGTTTTCGAATCCCTGTGATATCCACTTTATTTATTTGTATTTTACCATTTTTTAAATTAATATAAAAATAAGACATATTTAATGTTGCCCGAATTTTAAACAGTCTCTTTTTGCTTCACACAGGACTTTCTAACGTGACTGTTTCCTAATATTATTTGGTTTAAGTTTTCGAATCCCCGTGATATCCACTTTATTTATTTGTATTTTACCATTTTTTAAATTAATATAAAAATAAGACATATTTATTGTTGTCCGAATTTTAAACAGTCTCTTTTTGCTTCACACAGGACTTTCTAACGTGACTGTTTCCTAATATTATTTGGTTTAAGTTTTCGAATCCCCGTGATATCCACTTTATTTATTTGTATTTTACCATTTTTTAAATTAATATAAAAATAAGACATATTTAATGTTGTCCGAATTTTAAACAGTCTCTTTTTGCTTCACACAGGACTTTCTAACGTGACTGTTTCCTAATATTATTTGGTTTTAGTTTTCGAATCCCCGTGATATCCACTTTATTTATTTGTATTTTACCATTTTTTAAATTAATATAAAAATAAGACATATTTAATGTTGTCCGAATTTTAAACAGTCTCTTTTTGCTTCACGCAGGACTTTCTAACGTGACTGTTTCTTAATATTATTTGGTTTAAGTTTTCGAATCCCCGTGATATCCACTTTATTTATTTGTATTTTACCATTTTTTAAATTAATATAAAAATAAGACATATTTAATGTTTTCCGAATTTTACACAGTCGCTTTTTGCTTCACGCAGGCCTTTCTAACGTGACTGTTTCCTAATATTATTTGGTTTAAGTTTTCGAATCCCCGTGATATCCACTTTATTTATTTGTATTTTACCATTTTTTAAATTAATATAAAAATAAGACATATTTAATGTTTTCCGAATTTTAAAAAGTCTCTTTTTGCTTCACACAGGACTTTCTAACGTGACTGTTTCCTAATATTATTTGGTTTAAGTTTTCGAATCCCCGTGATATCCACTTTATTTATTTGTATTTTACCATTTTTTAAATTAATATAAAAATAAGACATATTTAATGTTGTCCGAATTTTAAACAGTCTCTTTTTGCTTCACACAGGACTTTCTAACGTGACTGTTTCCTAATATTATTTGGTTTAAGTTTTCGAATCCCGGTGATATCCACTTTATTTATTTGTATTTTACCATTTTTTAAATTAATATAAAAATAAGACATATTTAATGATGTCCGAATTTTAAACAGTCTCTTTTTGCTTCACACAGGACTTTCTAACGTGACTGTTTCCTAATATTATTTGGTTTAAGTTTTCGAATCCCTGTGATATCCACTTTATTTATTTGTATTTTACCATTTTTTAAATTAATATAAAAATAAGACATATTTAATGTTGCCCGAATTTTAAACAGTCTCTTTTTGCTTCACACAGGACTTTCTAACGTGACTGTTTCCTAATATTATTTGGTTTAAGTTTTCGAATCCCCGTGATATCCACTTTATTTATTTGTATTTTACCATTTTTTAAATTAATATAAAAATAAGACATATTTAATGATGTCCGAATTTTAAACAGTCTCTTTTTGCTTCACACAGGACTTTCTAACGTGACTGTTTCATAATATTATTTGGTTTAAGTTTTCGAATCCCCGTGATATCCACTTTATTTATTTGTATTTTACCATTTTTTAAATTAATATAAAAATAAGACATATTTAATGTTGTCCGAATTTTAAACAGTCTCTTTTTGCTTCACACAGGACTTTCTAACGTGACTGTTTCCTAATATTATTTGGTTTAAGTTTTCGAATCCCCGTGATATCCACTTTATTTATTTGTATTTTACCATTTTTTAAATTAATATAAAAATAAGACATATTTAATGTTGTCCGAATTTTAAACAGTCTCTTTTTGCTTCACACAGGACTTTCTAACGTGACTGTTTCCTAATATTATTTGGTTTTAGTTTTCGAATCCCCGTGATATCCACTTTATTTATTTGTATTTTACCATTTTTTAAATTAATATAAAAATAAGACATATTTAATGTTGTCCGAATTTTAAACAGTCTCTTTTTGCTTCACACAGGACTTTCTAACGTGACTGTTTCTTAATATTATTTGGTTTAAGTTTTCGAATCCCCGTGATATCCACTTTATTTATTTGTATTTTACCATTTTTTAAATTAATATAAAAATAAGACATATTTAATGTTGTCCGAATTTTAAACAGTCTCTTTTTGCTTCACACAGGACTTTCTAACGTGACTGTTTCCTAAGATTATTTGGTTTAGGTTTTCGAATCCCTGTGATATCCACTTTATTTATTTGTATTTTACCATTTTTTAAATTAATATAAAAATAAGACATATTTAAGGTTTTCCGAATTTTAAACAGTCTCTTTTTGCTTCACACAGGACTTACTAACGTGACTGTTTCCTAATATTATTTGGTTTAAGTTTTCGAATCCCCGTGATATCCACTTTATTTATTTGTATTTTACCATTTTTTAAATTAATATAAAAATAAGACATATTTAATGATGTCCGAATTTTAAACAGTCTCTTTTTGCTTCACACAGGACTTTCTAACGTGACTGTTTCCTAATATTATTTGGTTTAAGTTTTCGAATCCCTGTGATATCCACTTTATTTATTTGTATTTTACCATTTTTTAAATTAATATAAAAATAAGACATATTTATTGTTGCCCGAATTTTAAACAGTCTCTTTTTGCTTCACACAGGACTTTTTAACGTGACTGTTTCCTAATATTATTTGGTTTAAGTTTTCGAATCCCCGTGATATCCACTTTATTTATTTGTATTTTACCATTTTTTAAATTAATATAAAAATAAGACATATTTAATGATGTCCGAATTTTAAACAGTCTCTTTTTGCTTCACACAGGACTTTCTAACGTGACTGTTTCATAATATTATTTGGTTTAAGTTTTCGAATCCCCGTGATATCCACTTTATTTATTTGTATTTTACCATTTTTTAAATTAATATAAAAATAAGACATATTTAATGTTGTCCGAATTTTAAACAGTCTCTTTTTGCTTCACACAGGACTTTCTAACGTGACTGTTTCCTAATATTATTTGGTTTAAGTTTTCGAATCCCCGTGATATCCACTTTATGTATTTGTATTTTACCATTTTTTAAATTAATATAAAAATAAGACATATTTAATGTTGTCCGAATTTTAAACAGTCTCTTTTTGCTTCACACAGGACTTTCTAACGTGACTGTTTCCTAATATTATTTGGTTTTAGTTTTCGAATCCCCGTGATATCCACTTTAATTATTTGTATTTTACCATTTTTTAAATTAATATAAAAATAAGACATATTTAATGTTGTCCGAATTTTAAACAGTCTCTTTTTGCTTCACACAGGACTTTCTAACGTGACTGTTTCTTAATATTATTTGGTTTAAGTTTTCGAATCCCCGTGATATCCACTTTATTTATTTGTATTTTACCATTTTTTAATTTAATATAAAAATAAGACATATTTAATGTTGTCCGAATTTTAAACAGTCTCTTTTTGCTTCACACAGGACTTTCTAACGTGACTGTTTCCTAATATTATTTGGTTTAAGTTTTCGAATCCCTGTGATATCCACTTTATTTATTTGTATTTTACCATTTTTTAAATTAATATAAAAATAAGACATATTTAATGTTGTCCGAATTTTAAACAGTCTCTTTTTGCTTCACACAGGACTTTCTAACGTGACTGTTTCCTAATATTATTTGGTTTTAGTTTTCGAATCCCCGTGATATCCACTTTATTTATTTGTATTTTACCATTTTTTAAATTAATATAAAAATAAGACATATTTAATGTTGTCCGAATTTTAAACAGTCTCTTTTTGCTTCACACAGGACTTTCTAACGTGACTGTTTCCTAATATTATTTGGTTTAAGTTTTCGAATCCCCGTGATATCCACTTTATTTATTTGTATTTTACCATTTTTTAAATTAATATAAAAATAAGACCTATTTAATGTTGTCCGAATTTTAAACAGTCTCTTTTTGCTTCACACAGGACTTTCTAACGTGACTGTTTCATAATATTATTTGGTTTAAGTTTTCGAATCCCCGTGATATCCACTTTATTTATTTGTATTTTACCATTTTTTAAATTAATATAAAAATAAGACATATTTAATGTTGTCCGAATTTTAAACAGTCTCTTTTTGCTTCACACAGGACTTTCTAACGTGACTGTTTCCTAATATTATTTGGTTTAAGTTTTCGAATCCCCGTGATATCCACTTTATTTATTTGTATTTTACCATTTTTTAAATTAATATAAAAATAAGACATATTTAATGTTGTCCGAATTTTAAACAGTCTCTTTTTGCATCACACAGGACTTTCTAACGTGACTGTTTCCTAATATTATTTGGTTTAAGTTTTCGAATCCCCGTGATATCCACTTTATTTATTTGTATTTTACCATTTTTTAAATTAATATAAAAATAAGACATATTTAATGTTGTCCGAATTTTAAACAGTCTCTTTTTGCTTCACACAGGACTTTCTAACGTGACTGTTTCCTAATATTATTTGGTTTTAGTTTTCGAATCCCCGTGATATCCACTTTATTTATTTGTATTTTACCATTTTTTAAATTAATATAAAAATAAGACATATTTAATGTTGTCCGAATTTTAAACAGTCTCTTTTTGCTTCACACAGGACTTTCTAACGTGACTGTTTCTTAATATTATTTGGTTTAAGTTTTCGAATCCCCGTGATATCCACTTTATTTATTTGTATTTTACCATTTTTTAAATTAATATAAAAATAAGACATATTTAATGTTGTCCGAATTTTAAACAGTCTCTTTTTGCTTCACACAGGACTTTCTAACGTGACTGTTTCCTAAGATTATTTGGTTTAGGTTTTCGAATCCCTGTGATATCCACTTTATTTATTTGTATTTTACCATTTTTTAAATTAATATAAAAATAAGACATATTTAATGTTTTCCGAATTTTAAACAGTCTCTTTTTGCTTCACACAGGACTTTCTAACGTGACTGTTTCCTAATATTATTTGGTTTAAGTTTTCGAATCCCCGTGATATCCACTTTATTTATTTGTATTTTACCATTTTTTAAATTAATATAAAAATAAGACATATTTAATGATGTCCGAATTTTAAACAGTCTCTTTTTGCTTCACACAGGACTTTCTAACGTGACTGTTTCCTAATATTATTTGGTTTAAGTTTTCGAATCCCCGTGATATCCACTTTATTTATTTGTATTTTACCATTTTTTAATTTAATATAAAAATAAGACATATTTAATGTTGTCCGAATTTTAAACAGTCTCTTTTTGCTTCACACAGGACTTTCTAACGTGACTGTTTCCTAATATTATTTGGTTTAAGTTTTCGAATCCCTGTGATATCCACTTTATTTATTTGTATTTTACCATTTTTTAAATTAATATAAAAATAAGACATATTTAATGTTGTCCGAATTTTAAACAGTCTCTTTTTGCTTCACACAGGACTTTCTAACGTGACTGTTTCCTAATATTATTTGGTTTTAGTTTTCGAATCCCCGTGATATCCACTTTATTTATTTGTATTTTACCATTTTTTAAATTATTATAAAAATAAGACATATTTAATGTTGTCCGAATTTTAAACAGTCTCTTTTTGCTTCACACAGGACTTTTTAACGTGACTGTTTCCTAATATTATTTGGTTTAAGTTTTCGAATCCCCGTGATATCCACTTTATTTATTTGTATTTTACCATTTTTTAAATTAATATAAAAATAAGACATATTTAATGATGTCCGAATTTTAAACAGTCTCTTTTTGCTTCACACAGGACTTTCTAACGTGACTGTTTCATAATATTATTTGGTTTAAGTTTTCGAATCCCTGTGATATCCACTTTATTTATTTGTATTTTACCATTTTTTAAATTTATATAAAAAAAGACATATTTAATGTTGTCCGAATTTTAAACAGTCTCTTTTTGCTTCACACAGGACTTTCTAACGTGACTGTTTCCTAATATTATTTGGTTTAAGTTTTCGAATCCCTGTGATATCCACTTTATTTATTTGTATTTTACCATTTTATAAATTAATATAAAAATAAGACATATTTAATGTTGTCCGAATTTTAAACAGTCTCTTTTTGCTTCACACAGGACTTTCTAACGTGACTGTTTCCTAATATTATTTGGTTTAAGTTTTCGAATCCCCGTGATATCCACTTTATTTATTTGTATTTTACCATTTTTTAAATTAATATAAAAATAAGACATATTTAATGTTGTCCGAATTTTAAACAGTCTCTTTTTGCTTCACACAGGACTTTCTAACGTGACTGTTTCATAATATTATTTGGTTTAAGTTTTCGAATCCCTGTGATATCCACTTTATTTATTTGTATTTTACCATTTTTTAAATTAATATAAAAATAAGACATATTCAATGATGTCCGAATTTTAAACAGTCTCTTTTTGCTTCACACAGGACTTTCTAACGTGACTGTTTCCTAATATTATTTGGTTTAAGTTTTCGAATCCCTGTGATATCCACTTTATTTATTTGTATTTTACCATTTTTTAAATTAATATAAAAATAAGACATATTTAATGTTGCCCGAATTTTAAACAGTCTCTTTTTGCTTCACACAGGACTTTCTAACGTGACTGTTTCCTAATATTATTTGGTTTAAGTTTTCGAATCCCCGTGATATCCACTTTATTTATTTGTATTTTACCATTTTTTAAATTAATATAAAAATAAGACATATTTAATGATGTCCGAATTTTAAACAGTCTCTTTTTGCTTCACACAGGACTTTCTAACGTGACTGTTTCATAATATTATTTGGTTTAAGTTTTCGAATCCCCGTGATATCCACTTTATTTATTTGTATTTTACCATTTTTTAAATTAATATAAAAATAAGACATATTTAATGTTGTCCGAATTTTAAACAGTCTCTTTTTGCTTCACACAGGACTTTCTAACGTGACTGTTTCCTAATATTATTTGGTTTAAGTTTTCGAATCCCCGTGATATCCACTTTATTTATTTGTATTTTACCATTTTTTAAATTAATATAAAAATAAGACATATTTAATGTTGTCCGAATTTTAAACAGTCTCTTTTTGCTTCACACAGGTCTTTCTAACGTGACTGTTTCCTAATATTATTTGGTTTAAGTTTTCGAATCCCCGTGATATCCACTTTATTTATTTATATTTTACCATTTTTTAAATTAATATAAAAATAAGACATATTTAATGTTGTCCGAATTTTAAACAGTCTCTTTTTGCTTCACACAGGACTTTCTAACGTGACTGTTTCCTAATATTATTTGGTGTTAGTTTTCGAATCCCCGTGATATCCACTTTAATTATTTGTATTTTACCATTTTTTAAATTAATATAAAAATAAGACATATTTAATGTTGTCCGAATTTTAAACAGTCTCTTTTTGCTTCACACAGGACTTTCTAACGTGACTGTTTCTTAATATTATTTGGTTTAAGTTTTCGAATCCCCGTGATATCCACTTTATTTATTTGTATTTTACCATTTTTTAATTTAATATAAAAATAAGACATATTTAATGTTGTCCGAATTTTAAACAGTCTCTTTTTGCTTCACACAGGACTTTCTAACGTGACTGTTTCCTAATATTATTTGGTTTAAGTTTTCGAATCCCTGTGATATCCACTTTATTTATTTGTATTTTACCATTTTTTAAATTAATATAAAAATAAGACATATTTAATGTTTTCCGAATTTTAAACAGTCTCTTTTTGCTTCACACAGGACTTTCTAACGTGACTGTTTCCTAATATTATTTGGTTTAAGTTTTCGAATCCCCGTGATATCCACTTTATTTATTTGTATTTTACCATTTTTTAAATTAATATAAAAATAAGACATATTTAATGTTGTCCGAATTTTAAACAGTCTCTTTTTGCTTCACACAGGACTTTCTAACGTGACTGTTTCCGAATATTATTTGGTTTAAGTTTTCGAATCCCTGTGATATCCACTTTATTTATTTGTATTTTACCATTTTTTAAATTAATTTAAAAATAAGACATATTTAATGTTGTCCGAATTTTAAACAGTCTCTTTTTGCTTCACACAGGACTTTCTAACGTGACTGTTTCCTAATATTATTTGGTTTTAGTTTTCGAATCCCCGTGATATCCACTTTATTTATTTGTATTTTACCATTTTTTAAATTAATATAAAAATAAGACATATTTAATGTTGTCCGAATTTTAAACAGTCTCTTTTTGCTTCACACAGGACTTTCTAACGTGACTGTTTCCTAATATTATTTGGTTTAAGTTTTCGAATCCCTGTGATATCCACTTTATTTATTTGTATTTTACCATTTTTTAAATTAATATAAAAAAAGACATATTTAATGTTGTCCGAATTTTAAACAGTCTCTTTTTGCTTCACACAGGACTTTCTAACGTGACTGTTTCCTAATATTATTTGGTTTAAGTTTTCGAATCCCTGTGATATCCACTTTATTTATTTGTATTTTACCATTTTTTAAATTAATATAAAAATAAGACATATTTAATGTTGTCCGAATTTTAAACAGTCTCTTTTTGCTTCACACAGGACTTTCTAACGTGACTGTTTCCTAATATTATTTGGTTTAAGTTTTCGAATCCCCGTGATATCCACTTTATTTATTTGTATTTTACCATTTTTTAAATTAATATAAAAATAAGACATATTTAATGTTGTCCGAATTTTAAACAGTCTCTTTTTGCTTCACACTGGACTTTCTAACGTGACTGTTTCCTAATATTATTTGGTTTTAGTTTTCGAATCCCCGTGATATCCACTTTATTTATTTGTATTTTACCATTTTTTAAATTAATATAAAAATAAGACATATTTAATGTTGTCCGAATTTTAAACAGTCTCTTTTTGCTTCACACAGGACTTTCTAACGTGACTGTTTCCTAATATTATTTGGTTTAAGTTTTCGAATCCCCGTGATATCCACTTTATTTATTTGTATTTTACCATTTTTTAAATTAATATAAAAATAAGACATATTTAATGTTGTCCGAATTTTAAACAGTCTCTTTTTGCTTCACACAGGACACTCTAACGTGACTGTTTCATAATATTATTTGGTTTAAGTTTTCGAATCCCCGTGATATCCACTTTATTTATTTGTATTTTACCATTTTTAAATTAATATAAAAATAAGACATATTTAATGTTGTCCGAATTTTAAACAGTCTCTTTTTGCTTCACACAGGACTTTCTAACGTGACTGTTTCCTAATATTATTTGGTTTTAGTTTTCGAATCCCCGTGATATCCACTTTATTTATTTGTATTTTACCATTTTTTAAATTAATATAAAAATAAGACATATTTAATGTTGTCCGAATTTTAAACAGTCTCTTTTTGCTTCACACAGGACTTTCTAACGTGACTGTTTCATAATATTATTTGGTTTAGGTTTTCGAATCCCTGTGATATCCACTTTATTTATTTGTATTTTACCATTTTTTAAATTAATATAAAAATAAGACATATTTAATGTTGTCCGAATTTTAAACAGTCTCTTTTTGCTTCACACAGGACTTTCTAACGTGACTGTTTCCTAATATTATTTGGTTTTAGTTTTCGAATCCCCGTGATATCCACTTTATTTATTTGTATTTTACCATTTTTTAAATTAATATAAAAATAAGACATATTTAATGTTGTCCGAATTTTAAACAGTCTCTTTTTGCTTCACACAGGACTTTCTAACGTGACTGTTTCCTAATATTATTTGGTTTAAGTTTTCGAATCCCCGTGATATCCACTTTATTTATTTGTATTTTACCATTTTTTAAATTAATATAAAAATAAGACATATTTAATGTTGTCCGAATTTTAAACAGTCTCTTTTTGCTTCACACAGGACTTTCTAACGTGACTGTTTCCTAATATTATTTGGTTTAAGTTTTCGAATCCCTGTGATATCCACTTTATTTATTTGTATTTTAACATTTTTTAAATTAATATAAAAATAAGACATATTTAATGTTGTCCGAATTTTAAACAGTCTCTTTTTGCTTCACACAGGACTTTCTAACGTGACTGTTTCCTAATATTATTTGGTTTAAGTTTTCGAATCCCCGTGATATCCACTTTATTTATTTGTATTTTACGATTTTTTAAATTAATATAAAAATAAGACATATTTAATGTTGTCCGAATTTTAAACAGTCTCTTTTTGCTTCACACAGGACTTTCTAACGTGACTGTTTCATAATATTATTTGGTTTAAGTTTTCGAATCCCCGTGATATCCACTTTATTTATTTGTATTTTACCATTTTTTAAATTAATATAAAAATAAGACATATTTAATGTTGTCCGAATTTTAAACAGTCTCTTTTTGCTTCACACAGGACTTTCTAACGTGACTGTTTCCTAATATTATTTGGTTTTAGTTTTCGAATCCCCGTGATATCCACTTTATTTATTTGTATTTTACCATTTTTTAAATTAATATAAAAATAAGACATATTTAATGTTGTCCGAATTTTAAACAGTCTCTTTTTGCTTCACACAGGACTTTCTAACGTGACTGTTTCATGATATTATTTGGTTTAAGTTTTCGAATCCCTGTGATATCCACTTTATTTATTTGTATTTTACCATTTTTTAAATTAATATAAAAATAAGACATATTTAATGTTGTCCGAATTTTAAACAGTCTCTTTTTGCTTCAGACAGGACTTTCTAACGTGACTGTTTAATAATATTATTTGGTTTTAGTTTTCGAATCCCCGTGATATCCACTTTATTTATTTGTATTTTACCATTTTTTAAATTAATATAAAAATAAGACATATTTAATGTTGTCCGAATTTTAAACAGTCTCTTTTTGCTTCACACAGGACTTTCTAACGTGACTGTTTCCTAATATTATTTGGTTTAAGTTTTCGAATCCCCGTGATATCCACTTTATTTATTTGTATTTTACCATTTTTTAAATTAATATAAAAATAAGACATATTTAATGTTGTCCGAATTTTAAACAGTCTCTTTTTGCTTCACACAGGACTTTCTAACGTGACTGTTTCCTAATATTATTTGGTTTAAGTTTTCGAATCCCTGTGATATCCACTTTATTTATTTGTATTTTAACATTTTTTAAATTAATATAAAAATAAGACATATTTAATGTTGTCCGAATTTTAAACAGTCTCTTTTTGCTTCACACAGGACTTTCTAACGTGACTGTTTCCTAATATTATTTGGTTTAAGTTTTCGAATCCCCGTGATATCCACTTTATTTATTTGTATTTTACCATTTTTTAAATTAATATAAAAATAAGACATATTTAATGTTGTCCGAATTTTAAACAGTCTCTTTTTGCTTCACACAGGACTTTCTAACGTGACTGTTTCATAATATTATTTGGTTTAAGTTTTCGAATCCCCGTGATATCCACTTTATTTATTTGTATTTTACCATTTTTTAAATTAATATAAAAATAAGACATATTTAATGTTGTCCGAATTTTAAACAGTCTCTTTTTGCTTCACACAGGACTTTCTAACGTGACTGTTTCCTAATATTATTTGGTTTTAGTTTTCGAATCCCCGTGATATCCACTTTATTTATTTGTATTTTACCATTTTTTAAATTAATATAAAAATAAGACATATTTAATGTTGTCCGAATTTTAAACAGTCTCTTTTTGCTTCACACAGGACTTTCTAACGTGACTGTTTCCTAATATTATTTGGTTTAAGTTTTCGAATCCCTGTGATATCCACTTTATTTATTTGTATTTTACCATTTTTTAAATTAATATAAAAATAAGACATATTTAATGTTGTCCGAATTTTAAACAGTCTCTTTTTGCTTCAGACAGGACTTTCTAACGTGACTGTTTAATAATATTATTTGGTTTTAGTTTTCGAATCCCCGTGATATCCACTTTATTTATTTGTATTTTACCATTTTTTAAATTAATATAAAAATAAGACATATTTAATGTTGTCCGAATTTTAAACAGTCTCTTTTTGCTTCACACAGGACTTTCTAACGTGACTGTTTCCTAATATTATTTGGTTTAAGTTTTCGAATCCCCGTGATATCCACTTTATTTATTTGTATTTTACCATTTTTTAAATTAATATAAAAATAAGACATATTTAATGTTGTCCGAATTTTAAACAGTCTCTTTTTGCTTCACACAGGACTTTCTAACGTGACTGTTTCCTAATATTATTTGGTTTAAGTTTTCGAATCCCTGTGATATCCACTTTATTTATTTGTATTTTAACATTTTTTAAATTAATATAAAAATAAGACATATTTAATGTTGTCCGAATTTTAAACAGTCTCTTTTTGCTTCACACAGGACTTTCTAACGTGACTGTTTCCTAATATTATTTGGTTTAAGTTTTCGAATCCCCGTGATATCCACTTTATTTATTTGTATTTTACCATTTTTTAAATTAATATAAAAATAAGACATATTTAATGTTGTCCGAATTTTAAACAGTCTCTTTTTGCTTCACACAGGACTTTCTAACGTGACTGTTTCCTAATATTATTTGGTTTTAGTTTTCGAATCCCCGTGATATCCACTTTATTTATTTGTATTTTACCATTTTTTAAATTAATATAAAAATAAGACATATTTAATGTTGTCCGAATTTTAAACAGTCTCTTTTTGCTTCACACAGGACTTTCTAACGTGACTGTTTCCTAATATTATTTGGTTTAAGTTTTCGAATCCCTGTGATATCCACTTTATTTATTTGTATTTTACCATTTTTTAAATTAATATAAAAATAAGACATATTTAATGTTGTCCGAATTTTAAACAGTCTCTTTTTGCTTCACACAGGACTTTCTAACGTGACTGTTTCCTAATATTATTTGGTTTTAGTTTTCGAATCCCCGTGATATCCACTTTATTTATTTGTATTTTACCATTTTTTAAATTAATATAAAAATAAGACATATTTAATGTTGTCCGAATTTTAAACAGTCTCTTTTTGCTTCACACAGGACTTTCTAACGTGACTGTTTCCTAATATTATTTGGTTTAAGTTTTCGAATCCCCGTGATATCCACTTTATTTATTTGTATTTTACCATTTTTTAAATTAATATAAAAATAAGACATATTTAATGTTGTCCGAATTTTAAACAAGTCTCTTTTTGCTTCACACAGGACTTTCTAACGTGACTGTTTCCTAATATTATTTGGTTTAAGTTTTCGAATCCCTGTGATATCCACTTTGTTTATTTGTATTTTAACATTTTTTAAATTAATATAAAAATAAGACATATTTAATGTTGTCCGAATTTTAAACAGTCTCTTTTTGCTTTACACAGGACTTTCTAACGTGACTGTTTCTTAATATTATTTGGTTTAAGTTTTCGAATCCTCGTGATATCCACTTTATTTATTTGTATTTTACCATTTTTTAAATTAATATAAAAATAAGACATATTTAATGTTGTCCGAATTTTAAACAGTCTCTTTTTGCTTCACACAGGACTTTCTAACGGGACTGTTTCTTAATATTATTTGGTTTAAGTTTTCGAATCCCCGTGATATCCACTTTATTTATTTTTATTTTACCATTTTTTAAATTAATATAAAAATAAGACATATTTAATGTTGTCCGAATTTTAAACAGTCTCTTTTTGCTTCACACAGGACTTTCTAACGTGACTGTTTCCTAATATTATTTGGTTTAAGTTTTCGAATCCCTGTGATATCCACTTTATTTATTTGTATTTTACCATTTTTTAAATTAATATAAAAATAAGACATATTTAATGTTGTCCGAATTTTAAACAGTCTCTTTTTGCTTCACACAGGACTTTCTAACGGGACTGTTTCTTAATATTATTTGGTTTAAGTTTTCGAATCCCCGTGATATCCACTTTATTTATTTTTATTTTACCATTTTTTAAATTAATATAAAAATAAGACATATTTAATGTTGTCCGAATTTTAAACAGTCTCTTTTTGCTTCACACAGGACTTTCTAACGTGACTGTTTCCTAATATTATTTGGTTTAAGTTTTCGAATCCCTGTGATATCCACTTTATTTATTTGTATTTTACCATTTTTTAAATTAATATAAAAATAAGACATATTTAATGTTTTCCGAATTTTAAACAGTCTCTTTTTACTTCACACAGGACTTTCTAATGTGACTGTTTCCTAATATTATTTGGTTTAAGTTTTCGAATCCCCGTGATATCCACTTTATTTATTTGTATTTTACCATTTTTTAAATTAATATAAAAATAAGACATATTTAATGTTGTCCGAATTTTAAACAGTCTCTTTTTGCTTCACACAGGACTTTCTAACGTGACTGTTTCCTAATATTATTTGGTTTAAGTTTTCGAATCCCTGTGATATCCACTTTATTTATTTGTATTTTTACCATTTTTTAAATTAATATAAAAATAAGACATATTTAATGTTGCCGAATTTTAAACAGTCTCTTTTTGCTTCACACAGGACTTTCTAACGTGACTGTTTCCTAATATTATTTGGTTTAAGTTTTCGAATCCCTGTGATATCCACTTTATTTATTTGTATTTTAACATTTTTTAAATTAATATAAAAATAAGACATATTTAATGTTGTCCGAATTTTAAACAGTCTCTTTTTGCTTCACACAGGACTTTCTAACGTGACTGTTTCCTAATATTATTTGGTTTAAGTTTTCGAATCCCCGTGATATCCACTTTATTTATTTGTATTTTACCATTTTTTAAATTAATATAAAAATAAGACATATTTAATGTTGTCCGAATTTTAAACAGTCTCTTTTTGCTTCACACAGGACTTTCTAACGTGACTGTTTCCTAATATTATTTGGTTTTAGTTTTCGAATCCCCGTGATATCCACTTTATTTATTTGTATTTTACCATTTTTTAAATTAATATAAAAATAAGACATATTTAATGTTGTCCGAATTTTAAACAGTCTCTTTTTGCTTCACACAGGACTTTCTAACGTGACTGTTTCCTAATATTATTTGGTTTAAGTTTTCGAATCCCTGTGATATCCACTTTATTTATTTGTATTTTACCATTTTTTAAATTAATATAAAAATAAGACATATTTAATGTTGTCCGAATTTTAAACAGTCTCTTTTTGCTTCACACAGGACTTTCTAACGTGACTGTTTCCTAATATTATTTGGTTTTAGTTTTCGAATCCCCGTGATATCCACTTTATTTATTTGTATTTTACCATTTTTTAAATTAATATAAAAATAAGACATATTTAATGTTGTCCGAATTTTAAACAGTCTCTTTTTGCTTCACACAGGACTTTCTAACGTGACTGTTTCCTAATATTATTTGGTTTAAGTTTTCGAATCCCCGTGATATCCACTTTATTTATTTGTATTTTACCATTTTTTAAATTAATATAAAAATAAGACATATTTAATGTTGTCCGAATTTTAAACAAGTCTCTTTTTGCTTCACACAGGACTTTCTAACGTGACTGTTTCCTAATATTATTTGGTTTAAGTTTTCGAATCCCTGTGATATCCACTTTGTTTATTTGTATTTTAACATTTTTTAAATTAATATAAAAATAAGACATATTTAATGTTGTCCGAATTTTAAACAGTCTCTTTTTGCTTTACACAGGACTTTCTAACGTGACTGTTTCTTAATATTATTTGGTTTAAGTTTTCGAATCCTCGTGATATCCACTTTATTTATTTGTATTTTACCATTTTTTAAATTAATATAAAAATAAGACATATTTAATGTTGTCCGAATTTTAAACAGTCTCTTTTTGCTTCACACAGGACTTTCTAACGGGACTGTTTCTTAATATTATTTGGTTTAAGTTTTCGAATCCCCGTGATATCCACTTTATTTATTTTTATTTTACCATTTTTTAAATTAATATAAAAATAAGACATATTTAATGTTGTCCGAATTTTAAACAGTCTCTTTTTGCTTCACACAGGACTTTCTAACGTGACTGTTTCCTAATATTATTTGGTTTAAGTTTTCGAATCCCTGTGATATCCACTTTATTTATTTGTATTTTACCATTTTTTAAATTAATATAAAAATAAGACATATTTAATGTTGTCCGAATTTTAAACAGTCTCTTTTTGCTTCACACAGGACTTTCTAACGGGACTGTTTCTTAATATTATTTGGTTTAAGTTTTCGAATCCCCGTGATATCCACTTTATTTATTTTTATTTTACCATTTTTTAAATTAATATAAAAATAAGACATATTTAATGTTGTCCGAATTTTAAACAGTCTCTTTTTGCTTCACACAGGACTTTCTAACGTGACTGTTTCCTAATATTATTTGGTTTAAGTTTTCGAATCCCTGTGATATCCACTTTATTTATTTGTATTTTACCATTTTTTAAATTAATATAAAAATAAGACATATTTAATGTTTTCCGAATTTTAAACAGTCTCTTTTTACTTCACACAGGACTTTCTAATGTGACTGTTTCCTAATATTATTTGGTTTAAGTTTTCGAATCCCCGTGATATCCACTTTATTTATTTGTATTTTACCATTTTTTAAATTAATATAAAAATAAGACATATTTAATGTTGTCCGAATTTTAAACAGTCTCTTTTTGCTTCACACAGGACTTTCTAACGTGACTGTTTCCTAATATTATTTGGTTTAAGTTTTCGAATCCCTGTGATATCCACTTTATTTATTTGTATTTTTACCATTTTTTAAATTAATATAAAAATAAGACATATTTAATGTTGCCGAATTTTAAACAGTCTCTTTTTGCTTCACACAGGACTTTCTAACGTGACTGTTTCCTAATATTATTTGGTTTAAGTTTTCGAATCCCTGTGATATCCACTTTATTTATTTGTATTTTACCATTTTTTAAATTAATATAAAAATAAGACATATTTAATGTTTTCCGAATTTTAAACAGTCTCTTTTTGCTTCACACAGGACTTTCTAACGTGACTGTTTCCTAATATTATTTGGTTTAAGTTTTCGAATCCCCGTGATATCCACTTTATTTATTTGTATTTTACCATTTTTTAAATTAATATAAAAATAAGACATATTTAATGTTGTCCGAATTTTAAACAGTCTCTTTTTGCTTCACACAGGACTTTCTAACGTGACTGTTTCCTAATATTATTTGGTTTAAGTTTTCGAATCCCTGTGATATCCACTTTATTTATTTGTATTTTACCATTTTTTAAATTAATATAAAAATAAGACATATTTAATGTTGTCCGAATTTTAAACAGTCTCTTTTTGCTTCACACAGGACTTTCTAACGTGACTGTTTCATAATATTATTTGGTTTAAGTTTTCGAATCCCCGTGATATCCACTTTATTTATTTGTATTTTACCATTTTTTAAATTAATATAAAAATAAGACATATTTAATGTTGTCCGAATTTTAAACAGTCTCTTTTTGCTTCACACAGGACTTTCTAACGTGACTGTTTCCTAATATTATTTGGTTTAAGTTTTCGAATCCCTGTGATATCCACTTTATTTATTTGTATTTTAACATTTTTTAAATTAATATAAAAATAAGACATATTTAATGTTGTCCGAATTTTAAACAGTCTCTTTTTGCTTTACACAGGACTTTCTAACGTGACTGTTTCTTAATATTATTTGGTTTAAGTTTTCGAATCCTCGTGATATCCACTTTATTTATTTGTATTTTACCATTTTTTAAATTAATATAAAAATAAGACATATTTAATGTTGTCCGAATTTTAAACAGTCTCTTTTTGCTTCACACAGGACTTTCTAACGGGACTGTTTCTTAATATTATTTGGTTTAAGTTTTCGAATCCCCGTGATATCCACTTTATTTATTTGTATTTTACCATTTTTTAAATTAATATAAAAATAAGACATATTTAATGTTGTCCGAATTTTAAACAGTCTCTTTTTGCTTCACACAGGACTTTCTAACGTGACTGTTTCCTAATATTATTTGGTTTAAGTTTTCGAATCCCTGTGATATCCACTTTATTTATTTGTATTTTACCATTTTTTAAATTAATATAAAAATAAGACATATTTAATGTTTTCCGAATTTTAAACAGTCTCTTTTTACTTCACACAGGACTTTCTAACGTGACTGTTTCCTAATATTATTTGGTTTAAGTTTTCGAATCCCCGTGATATCCACTTTATTTATTTGTATTTTACCATTTTTTAAATTAATATAAAAATAAGGCATATTTAATGTTGTCCGAATTTTAAACAGTCTCTTTTTGCTTCACACAGGACTTTCTAACGTGACTGTTTCCTAATATTATTTGGTTTAAGTTTTCGAATCCCTGTGATATCCACTTTATTTATTTGTATTTTACCATTTTTTAAATTAATATAAAAATAAGACATATTTAATGTTGTCCGAATTTTAAACAGTCTCTTTTTGCTTCACACAGGACTTTCTAACGTGACTGTTTCCTAATATTATTTGGTTTAAGTTTTCGAATCCCTGTGATATCCACTTTATTTATTTGTATTTTACCATTTTTTAAATTAATATAAAAATAAGACATATTTAATGTTTTCCGAATTTTAAACAGTCTCTTTTTGCTTCACACAGGACTTTCTACCGTGACTGTTTCCTAATATTATTTGGTTTAAGTTTTCGAATCCCCGTGATATCCACTTTATTTATTTGTATTTTACCATTTTTTAAATTAATATAAAAATAAGACATATTTAATGTTGTCTGAATTTTAAACAGTCTCTTTTTGCTTCACACAGGACTTTCTAACGTGACTGTTTCCTAATATTATTTGGTTTAAGTTTTCGAATCCCCGTGATATCCACTTTATTTATTTGTATTTTACCATTTTTTAAATTAATATAAAAAAAAGACATATTTAATGTTGTCCGAATTTTAAACAGTCTCTTTTTGCTTCACACAGGACTTTCTAACGGGACTGTTTCTTAATATTATTTGGTTTAAGTTTTCGAATCCCCGTGATATCCACTTTATTTATTTGTATTTTACCATTTTTTAAATTAATATAAAAATAAGACATATTTAATGTTGTCCGAATTTTAAACAGTCTCTTTTTGCTTCACACAGGACTTTCTAACGTGACTGTTTCCTAATATTATTTGGTTTAAGTTTTCGAATCCCTGTGATATCCACTTTATTTATTTGTATTTTACCATTTTTTAAATTAATATAAAAATAACACATATTTAATGTTTTCCGAATTTTAAACAGTCTCTTTTTACTTCACACAGGACTTTCTAACGTGACTGTTTCCTAATATTATTTGGTTTAAGTTTTCGAATCCCCGTGATATCCACTTTATTTATTTGTATTTTACCATTTTTTAAATTAATATAAAAATAAGACATATTTAATGTTGTCCGAATTTTAAACAGTCTCTTTTTGCTTCACACAGGACTTTCTAACGTGACTGTTTCCTAATATTATTTGGTTTAAGTTTTTGAATCCCTGTGATATCCACTTTATTTATTTGTATTTTACCATTTTTTAAATTAATATAAAAATAAGACATATTTAATGTTGTCCGAATTTTAAACAGTCTCTTTTTGCTTCACACAGGACTTTCTAACGTGACTGTTTCCTAATATTATTTGGTTTAAGTTTTCGAATCCCTGTGATATCCACTTTATTTATTTGTATTTTACCATTTTTTAAATTAATATAAAAATAAGACATATTTAATGTTTTCCGAATTTTAAACAGTCTCTTTTTGCTTCACACAGGACTTTCTAACGTGACTGTTTCCTAATATTATTTGGTTTAAGTTTTCGAATCCCCGTGATATCCACTTTATTTATTTGTATTTTACCATTTTTTAAATTAATATAAAAATAAGACATATTTAATGTTGTCCGAATTTTAAACAGTCTCTTTTTGCTTCACACAGGACTTTCTAACGTGACTGTTTCCTAATATTATTTGGTTTAAGTTTTCGAATCCCTGTGATATCCACTTTATTTATTTGTATTTTACCATTTTTTAAATTAATATAAAAATAAGACATATTTAATGTTGTCCGAATTTTAAACAGTCTCTTTTTGCTTCACACAGGACTTTCTAACGTGACTGTTTCCTAATATTATTTGGTTTTAGTTTTCGAATCCCCGTGATATCCACTTTATTTATTTGTATTTTACCATTTTTTAAATTAATATAAAAATAAGACATATTTAATGTTGTCCGAATTTTAAACAGTCTCTTTTTGCTTCACACAGGACTTTCTAACGTGACTGTTTCCTAATATTATTTGGTTTAAGTTTTCGAATCCCCGTGATATCCACTTTATTTATTTGTATTTTACCATTTTTTAAATTAATATAAAAATAAGACCTATTTAATGTTGTCCGAATTTTAAACAGTCTCTTTTTGCTTCACACAGGACTTTCTAACGTGACTGTTTCCTAATATTATTTGGTTTAAGTTTTCGAATCCCTGTGATATCCACTTTATTTATTTGTATTTTACCATTTTTTAAATTAATATAAAAATAAGACATATTTAATGTTGTCCGAATTTTAAACAGTCTCTTTTTGCTTCACACAGGACTTTCTAACGTGACTGTTTCCTAATATTATTTGGTTTAAGTTTTCGAATCCCCGTGATATCCACTTTATTTATTTGTATTTTACCATTTTTTAAATTAATATAAAAATAAGACATATTTAATGTTGTCCGAATTTTAAACAGTCTCTTTTTGCTTCACACAGGACTTTCTAACGTGACTGTTTCCTAATATTATTTGGTTTAAGTTTTCGAATCCCCGTGATATCCACTTTATTTATTTGTATTTTACCATTTTTTAAATTAATATAAAAATAAGACATATTTAATGATGTCCGAATTTTAAACAGTCTCTTTTTGCTTCACACAGGACTTTCTAACGTGACTGTTTCCTAATATTATTTGGTTAAAGTTTTCGAATCCCTGTGATATCCACTTTATTTATTTGTATTTTACCATTTTTTAAATTAATATAAAAATAAGACATATTTAATGTTGTCCGAATTTTAAACAGTCTCTTTTTGCTTCACACAGGACTTTCTAACGTGACTGTTTCCTAATATTATTTGGTTTTAGTTTTCGAATCCCCGTGATATCCACTTTATTTATTTGTATTTTACTATTTTTTAAATTAATATAAAAATAAGACATATTTAATGTTGTCCGAATTTTAAACAGTCTCTTTTTGCTTCACACAGGACTTTCTAACGTGACTGTTTCCTAATATTATTTGGTTTAAGTTTTCGAATCCCCGTGATATCCACTTTATTTATTTGTATTTTACCATTTTTTAAATTAATATAAAAATAAGACATATTTAATGTTGTCCGAATTTTAAACAGTCTCTTTTTGCTTCACACAGGACTTTCTAACGTGACTGTTTCCTAATATTATTTGGTTTTAGTTTTCGAATCCCCGTGATATCCACTTTATTTATTTGTATTTTACCATTTTTTAAATTAATATAAAAATAAGACATATTTAATGTTGTCCGAATTTTAAACAGTCTCTTTTTGCTTCACACAGGACTTTCTAACGTGACTGTTTCATAATATTATTTGGTTTAAGTTTTCGAATCCCTGTGATATCCACTTTATTTATTTGTATTTTACCATTTTTTAAATCAATATAAAAATAAGACATATTTAATGTTGTCCGAATTTTAAACAGTCTCTTTTTGCTTCACACAGGACTTTCTAACGTGACTGTTTCCTAATATTATTTGGTTTTAGTTTTCGAATCCCCGTGATATCCACTGTATTTATTTGTATTTTACCATTTTTTAAATTAATATAAATATAAGACATATTTATGTTGTCCGAATTTTAAACAGTCTCTTTTTGCTTCACACAGGACTTTCTAACGTGACTGTTTCCTAATATTATTTGGTTTAAGTTTTCGAATCCCCGTGATATCCACTTTATTTATTTGTATTTTACCATTTTTTAAATTAATATAAAAATAAGACATATTTAATGTTGTCCGAATTTTAAACAGTCTCTTTTTGCTTCACACAGGACTTTCTAACGTGACTGTTTCCTAATATTATTTGGTGTAAGTTTTCGAATCCCTGTGATATCCACTTTATTTATTTGTATTTTACCATTTTTTAAATTAATATAAAAATAAGACATATTTAATGTTGTCCGAATTTTAAACAGTCTCTTTTTGCTTTACACAGGACTTTCTAACGTGACTGTTTCTTAATATTATTTGGTTTAAGTTTTCGAATCCTCGTGATATCCACTTTATTTATTTGTATTTTACCATTTTTTAAATTAATATAAAAATAAGACATATTTAATGTTGTCCGAATTTTAAACAGTCTCTTTTTGCTTCACACAGGACTTTCTAACGTGACTGTTTCCTAATATTATTTGGTTTAAGTTTTCGAATCCCCGTGATATCCACTTTATTTATTTGTATTTTACCATTTTTTAAATTAATATAAAAATAAGACATATTTAATGTTGTCCGAATTTTAAACAGTCTCTTTTTGCTTCACACAGGACTTTCTAACGTGACTGTTTCCTAATATTATTTGGTGTAAGTTTTCGAATCCCTGTGATATCCACTTTATTTATTTGTATTTTACCATTTTTTAAATTAATATAAAAATAAGACATATTTAATGTTGTCCGAATTTTAAACAGTCTCTTTTTGCTTTACACAGGACTTTCTAACGTGACTGTTTCTTAATATTATTTGGTTTAAGTTTTCGAATCCTCGTGATATCCACTTTATTTATTTGTATTTTACCATTTTTTAAATTAATATAAAAATAAGACATATTTAATGTTGTCCGAATTTTAAACAGTCTCTTTTTGCTTCACACAGGACTTTCTAACGTGACTGTTTCCTAATATTATTTGGTTTAAGTTTTCGAATCCCCGTGATATCCACTTTATTTATTTGTATTTTACCATTTTTTAAATTAATATAAAAATAAGACATATTTAATGTTGTCCGAATTTTAAACAGTCTCTTTTTGCTTCACACAGGACTTTCTAACGTGACTGTTTCCTAATATTATTTGGTTTTAGTTTTCGAATCCCCGTGATATCCACTTTATTTATTTGTATTTTACCATTTTTTAAATTAATATAAAAATAAGACATATTTAATGTTGTCCGAATTTTAAACAGTCTCTTTTTGCTTCACACAGGACTTTCTAACGTGACTGTTTCCTAATATTATTTGGTTTAAGTTTTCGAATCCCCGTGATATCCACTTTATTTATTTGTATTTTACCATTTTTTAAATTAATATAAAAATAAGACATATTTAATGTTGTCCGAATTTTAAACAGTCTCTTTGTACTTCACACAGGACTTTCTAACGTGACTGTTTCCTAATATTATTTGGTTTAAGTTTTCGAATCCCTGTGATATCCACTTTATTTATTTGTATTTTACCATTTTTTAAATTAATATAGAAATAAGACATATTTAATGTTGTCCGAATTTTAAACAGTCTCTTTTTGCTTAACACAGTACTTGATTTTGTTATTAATTTTAGTTTTTGAATCCCTATCATATCCACTTTACCTATTTGTAAAATTCTTTAAGTTATTAAAAAAAATAAGACGTTTTTTAGGTGGTCAGAGTTTTACGTATGCTTGTTTTGCCTTACAAATTACTTTCTTTCTAAACTCAATAGTCAAAATAGTGAACTCAAAATCTCACAAAAAATTAGTTGTTAATAATCACACACATAACAAACTAGTTTCACACAGGAATTTCTAACTAGGCTCTTGAATTTTGTTATTTAGTTTTAGATTTGGAATGTCCATGATATCCACTTTACTTATTTGTATTTTACATTTTTTAAATTAATATAAAAATAAGAAAGTTTTAATATCGTCAGAATTCTAAACTGTCTCTTTTTACTTCACACCTGACTTTCTACTTAGACTGTTTGTTTTTGCTATTTAATTTTCGAATCCCTGTGATATCCACTTTACTTATATGTATTTTACCTTTGTTTAAATTTAAAAAAATAAGACATTTTTAATGTCGTAAAAGTTTTAGGCAGTCTTGTTTTGCTTGACAAAATACTTTCTACCTAGACGATTTGTTTTTTCAATTTCGTTTTAGTTTTGGAATCCCCATTATATCCATTTTACTTATTTTTTTAACAATATCTAGATTAATAAAAAAACATAAATCGTTTTTAATGTCGTCAGAGTTTTACAAAATCTAGTTTAGCTTCACACAGGAATTTGTATCTAGACTGTTTATTTTTATTATTTAGTTGTAGTTTTCGGAATCCACATGATATCCACTTTATTTATTTGTATTTAATTTTTTTTTCTAAACTAGTAGCTCACGTGAAGATGGAATCAACAAAAAAGTATGTTTTTTATGTCTATAGTTTCTCACGCATTCTTGTTTTGCTTCACACATGACTTTATATTTAGACTCTTTGTTTTTGTTATTTAGTTTTAATTTATAATCCACATGATATCCACTTTATTTATTTGTATTTCATTTTTGTTTCTAAACTATTAGCTCACGTGAAGATGGAATCAACAAAAAAAGTATGTTTTTAATGTCTATAGGTTCTCACGCATTCTTGTTTTGCATCACTTAGGAATTTCTACATAGATTGTTTGTTTATTAAATTTCGTTATAGTTTTAGAAACCCCATGATGGTCACCTTTTACTGTTTGTATTTTACCATTTTTGAAATTAATAGAAATAAAGACGTATTTAATGTTGTCGGCGTTTTTTTTACAGTCTTGTTTTGCTTCAGACATGACTTTCTACACAGATGGTTTTTTTTTTTTTTTAATTTCGTTTTAGTTTTAGAATCCCTATGATATCCACTTTACTTATTTATTATTCAACATTTTTAAAATTAAGAATAAAATTAGAGCTTTTTAATGTAGTCAGAATTTACGCAGTCTTAATTTGGTTCACACAGGACTTTCTATTTAGACTGTTTGTTTGTGTAATTTTTTTCACACACACACACCTGCAAAAACAGCTGACCCATTATTGGCAATAGCATAATTTTGGGATAAGTGAAAATTTAGTTTGTAAATTGTTTCACTTCCTGGCTATAGTGTGTAAAGAAGCTAATTCAAAATAGCTTCATATTAGAGCAAACTTTTGCAGCATTTAAATATGTTACATTTGTTGGTAATTTTAATTATAAGCTGGCCCTTGGGGGCTGAGGGCCTTGGTGAGAGTCCAAGGACGAGGTGTGGTTGCAAGTGCTCGTAGGTCATTTTCAAAGACAATGACCCTTAGAATTCTGCTCACACATAGTGTCGGTACATTATTTTGTTACTTATTAATACTTTTTAATATATAGTAAAAATAGTACCAACCGTAAATAGGGCATTCATGGAAGTATGCTAATAGGATTGATTGTCTAAGTGTTGGCTGCGATTTGAAGCCCCAATGAGGGGTGACAGAGCCTGATGTTTTCTAGAGGCCTGATACACAATTTCTATCTAATACCCAGGTGCCAGCTTACAAAGTTTGACCTATAACTATTGCCATATGTGTTACTGTCACATCATAGATTGTTCTAAAGGACTAGAGTAGCTATAACAGGATAAACCTTTACTCATTTAGAATTATTTATATTTTAACATTAAAAAAAGTATTTACAGATGTATTTTAATAAATAATACACACAAACTCTAACCACAAATATTTTTATTCCCGTTTTATGTAGACCTATATTTCGGATACAAAGTAACAATCCTCAGAGGCATGACACAGTATGTATTGTAATGTCTCTGAGAATGAGAAAAATTATTGTAGCTAGAGGTTTCAAAAAAAACCAAATTTCATTTGTAGACTTAAGTTTTAAAATATATCTCACAGTTTTTGAAAAAATGGGAAGATAAGAAGTTTTAATATTCTACTCTAGGCTGAATATATCAAACTTGTACCTAGTAGTTCAGCAAGAATCCGTTAGGTGTCAGCACCTGACGGTATCTCGTAGCAGAAGTAGGGGACATCTCCAGGGTCGTAGCTTAGCCCCAACTCTAGGCTGAATATATCAAACTTGTACCTAGTAGTTCAGCAAGAATCCGTTAGGTGTCAGCACCTGACGGTATCTCGTAGCAGAAGTAGGGGACATCTCCAGGGTCGTAGCTTAGCCCCAACTCTAGGCTGAATATATCAAACTTGTACCTAGTAGTTCAGCAAGAATCCGTTAGGTGTCAGCACCTGACGGTATCTCGTAGCAGAAGTAGGGGACATCTCCAGGGTCGTAGCTTAGCCCCAACTCTAGGCTGAATATATCAAACTTGTACCTAGTAGTTCCGCATGAATCCGTTAGGTGTCAGCACCTGACGCTATCTCGTAGCAGGAGACGTAGGGCACATCCCCAGGGTCGTAGCTTAGCCCCAACGGAAGTACTAATTTCATTGCATGTCTCTTCAGTTTCGAGTAGACAGCAGAAGAAGAGATGCATGACATTCAGGCCATAGTATTTGTAAGGTAATACCCCTCCTTATTCCTTAGCATAAAGTGATCCGGTGCCCAGGGTTCCTGCACGATCTGTAGCAGGATTTTTCCTAGCAGGGTTTCTTTCTTTCCAGGTATTTATATCCCGCTCTTAGCACGATACTCACCGTACTGTTTCATTTCACTATCTCCTGTTCTACATGGAAAGAGCTTACGAGCTTGGTACATGGGCAATCAATTCCGTTTACTTCACTCGCGTTAGGCATACTAACCCCATGCGCATGTAAGACGGAGACAGCTCGCTAGAGGTTGGCTGCCAAGAGGCCTGGGCGGGTTTTGTGGACCCAGACCCGGGTAATAAAAATAAACAATAATTTAATTTCACAAAAAATGTAAATAGCTCAAGAGCGAGACACATTTTTTTAAAAACTATTAAAGGTAAATGCAGCTACAAACTATGTATATAATAGATACTCTGATTTTTCTTGGAGAAATGTATTCCCCTCCTATATATATATATATATATATATATATATATATATATATATATATATATATATATATATATGCGTTAAAACGACTATTCTACCACATAACCTGTAACATAAAATCAGCTGTTTAATGAAATCATATGTTATCATTTATTTCAAGCCAAAGGGCCATATAACTATTATTTCAAGACAAATAACTATATTGCATACCTTGCCCCTTTCGTGAAAAGTATTTCTCCCCATATAAAACTAAAACTAATTCATTAGAATTACTTATTGAATTAATATTTGAAAAAAACTTATTTAAAAATGTTTTAAAAATGTATTTGAACTTGAATAAAAGTCATTTTATTAACGATTGAAAATTTGATCCAAATACATATAAAATGAGAGTGAAGTAAAAGAAGGAGTTGAAAATGGTAGTTCATTTGCTAAAACCATTTACTGAATATTTAAATTATCTAACGTAAGTAGTTTACACCGGGCATAAAAATATTGGGGATACACCCGTCTCATTTATTTTTGGAAAGTAAAGGTTAGGATTGGTTATCCGAGGTTTTGGCTAATCGACTAGGGGAATCCATGATCCTTCTCAACAATCCAGATACGTTCCCGTTTTTCAAAATATTTTTCCCATCTACTCTTCTTAATTTTTTTCCATATGCAAGATTTACCGAAAGAGAAAGAATAAATATACAACGCAATAAATTTACCTGTCTAAATATAAAACAAACCATTCAAGCTGTCACACTTATTGTCAACGTATCAACTTATGGTAGTAATCAATAAGAAGAATGTTGAGGCGGCCACAGCCAACTAGAGTGACGAATTCTTATCGCTGGGATCTAGATTTCGGACAACAATGGAATCAGCTGTTTATTCGACTTGTGCGTTTATTAGCTTGTAGGTTATATTTTCTCATTAGTATGAAACTTTGGTGAATGTGTTGCTATTTTGCATTTTGTGTGAAGGTTTTCAGATTAGAAGTAAGTGTAATTGGTTTCTAATATCAATTATCTTTCAGATTTCCTTTACTGTTTAGTAAAATTATTTTTATCAAGCCAAAGATTTTACATTTGTTAATAAGCAAAAGATTTAATTGACAAATAATTTTATCACGCCCTAATCATATTTATGTAGCCTAAGTCTATATAAAATTATATGTATGTTGTATTAAAGTAACTGTATTTGATAGATATTTTTTTATATCATTTCTATTATTTACTATGTATGCATAACAATTAATTTATATATGCTTTAAGATTGTGTAGTTTATCTTTCCCAAATTACAAATATTTGTAAATATCATAAGATGTGTGCAAAATATGTTTCGTGTAATGTAACACACAACTGTTCTGATCCGTTAAAAATATCGGTTTTAATTTCTGCTTACATTTAACTGTAAAATCTTTAAAACTGATTGTAAATCTCCCGTATTCTCAACGCGGTTTGTATTTATTAATGACAAAAAGTAGGGTATTCATGTAACCCAAATAACTGGCTTCAAATAATTTGATTTCTTCAAGCGAAAATTTTGAAAATAAATAATTCTGAAAACTATCATTATAAAGTAAACGAATATTAAGTTTAAAATTCTTTTTTTTATTTATGTAATTGCTCACACATGATTAGCTTAAGACTGTATTCTACAAAAATAATTCTTCATAATAGTTATAAAGTATTTTTATTGATTTTAATAACACAAATATATTATATGAACAAAGTAAATCAAAAAATATTAAAGAAGGATTAGGCTTAAATAAAAATGTGAGGAATTTTTTTCGAAAAGAGTATTTAAAAAATGTATAAAAAATAGAATGAACACAAATTCGAAACTTTTTGTTGGATATAGAAAAAGTTTGTTTTTTTGAAATTTTTGTTACGTGTTTATGTTATAAGTGTTTATTTGTGAAACATTATGGAAATTTTGAAAAATTTTGGTGATATTAATAACAAATATGAAAACATGTGAGTAAACAGACAATTCAATACTACAATCTTAATGACTATTTTAAAGACTAAAAGAGAAATATTTTTATTTTTCAAATGGTAAATCAAGTAATAGGTCAATGTGGCCTATAAGTAGTTGCCGTAGTGACAGAGACAAAATAGTGAACATAAATCTATGTAAAAGAGGTTTATACAGGCAAACATAACATGGTATTATTAAAATTTGCAGTGCAAACTGATGGTGAGCCAAGCAGAGGATGACTTAAGAAAGCACCCTAGAGCCCCTCAGAGCTTCACAGAGCCCCTCGCATCGTGCAGTGCGTAAAGGTGAGTTGATGGGTTGCCTTTGTTTGCTGTAATGTACGAAGAGTTGGGTATTTGGTTGCATTGTTTTCTGTTATGTAAAGGCTTATAATGAAATGACACAACTAGGTCACTAAGTTTTAATCTAAGGCTGGATTGTAACCCAATAGCTCTATGCTCTAGGCCCTAGGCTATGCCATGAAAATACAACATAGCGTATTGGGAGGTTTTGAAAAAGATAATTATAAATTTAGCCAAAAATAAAAATGATAAAATATCGCGTTGTAAAAATGGATATAAAATACATAGAAAGGACATCTAGATTAGGGTTTACCTAGCTATATTGCACCCATTCTCAGCGAGTAAGACTAGGCGATTTACATTTCTTTGTTAATCTGCAGCAGTGCCCCATGTTATGCTTACTGAGGTAATCCTTGGCAATCCTGGAGGTTTAGTGTTGAAAATCTTTAGCGAATTTAATGACATTTTATAGAAAATATTTGGTAAAACAAAAATAACTGGTAAAAGTGTTGGCCATTCTCAAGTCTGCGTGAGAAATTATGGATCACACTGTCTTGGGATATAGGTTTATTTGTTGTTTGTATTTGAGGGTAGATGTATAGCACTGATTTGAATTCTCTCACTCCATTTCTCTACTCCCTCTCTCTCCCTCTCTCTCTCTCTCTCTCTCTCTCACGCACACACACACACACACACACACACACACAAACACACACACACACACACACACACACACACACACACACACACACACACACACATACACACACGCGCGCCCGCAAACGCTCAAAATCACACACACACACACACCACACATTGACCCCCCATACACACACACACACACACACACACCAACACACACAGACACTGGTCGTCCCTGTCTGCAAATCTAGCTGAATTTGTAATTCATCGATTGTAATTCACAGACACACACAGAAATTATAACCTCTTTAATTCCCTTTTAGTTTTTTAAAGTATCTGAATAAGAAAAACTTAATATTATATATATATATATATATATATATATATATATATATATATATATATATATTATAACATAATTTCCCTTGGACTTTATCTATGTTATTTCAAATTTATGAATTTAATTGTTGCTGATTAATTAATTGTTTTAAAGTGTTGGGCGCCAGTTTACCTATTGTTCGACTGAAAATTCTAATTAAACATCTCTTATATTGTATAATTGTAAATTATACTTCTTATCACTATGTCCTAACTTTATTTTTATTATTTTGATGCACTTCTTCTTTATAAAATGGCAACCAAATTACTTAATTAGAGTAGGCCTTACAAGAAATACAACAGTTTTTAGTTATAACAATTTCTTTAATAGTCCAGAACATTATTAATTACCGTTGCCAGTTAAATACAAAGTAAAACGTTAAATCTACATTTAGTTACACAATTATTTAAGACTATATTGTCGAACCAAAATCTTATAAGGTAAACAACCTGTTATTTATTTCATTCACTTTATTTATTATTATGTAAATTTGTCCAGCTAATAAAATTGTAAAACTTTTGGGGCGTGCTTAGGCTCTTGCCTTATGAAATTACTTTTTTCTTTAATTTTAGAGTTATAGTTTTTCTTTTTTTATGTCTTTACTTATGTTTCATGTTACTTGTATATTAGAAATATTTGTTTTTATTGACCAGACATTTAGTTGTTTAATTAGTTTTTAATCAAAGGTTTTACTCAAGTGCGGTGATATTCTTTCCTTTTTTGTGTTCCGTTAATCCTTGGCATTAGTTCGACGACTTTTGTAGCACTTAACTCACAATTGGTATCTGGTACTCTGACTCAAGGATACCTTTATTACGCTGTGATTATAAATTTAATAATTTAACTAAACACCAAATTCTTAACACAACATCTATTTATATTTAAATTACTTATTTTTGTTTATAATTCCTAATACCACACACTTTCTTTAGGCAACATCCACACACGTCCATCTACTTCTTTGGTCGGAAGAAGACTGCCCTTCGTTTTCTGCACTTGAATCTGTTTACCGCGTACTTCCCCTTCTCGTTCATTTTCTACCCAATGAAAAACATCAATCTTGGCTTCCACCATTCATATTTGAAATTTGTACGTTATCTTTTTTTTTAAAACTATCCGTTATTTTTGAAAGTTTACAGCAAAACTGCATATAAATTATTATTTTTTTAAAAGTGTACGTGAAACATCCGTCGTTCTCTCCCGTCCCTTTCAACTTTCTAAATCCTAACAAAAAACTCTACCCTAGTTCTCTAAGGGTTTTACAAATTGTTTATTCCTTAACTACTTTTTTTCAAACTTTTTTGTTTGTTTAATGAAACATTTTGTCGGCTTTTACTAAGTCAACTTTTGGAAGTATTGCTTACTGTTATTGTTTAGATTTTATTATTATTATTAATTTTTGTTTATTAATATTTATAAATTTAACATTATAATATATATATATATATATATATATATGTATATATATATATATATATATATATATATATATATGTGTGTATATATATATACATATATATATATATATATATATATATATAAATCCAAAGTAAATCTGTTTTGCACAATGTAAAATTGTTACATTTGGTTTTCAATTGCTAACTTTTATAGATTAAAAGTGTGTGTAGTGGTTAAGTAGTAGTTGGCTTAGATTGCTTTAAGCTTGAAGCTTTGGGAAATAGGTATTTGGAAAACCTGCGAAGGAATAACATTCTTTGTGTTAGAAAATACATTTGATTTTGAAGGACTATTTTGTGTGAAAAGAGCTATTTAACACTAGTGTAGACATTTCCTGAAAAATCCCGGTTCATATAAGTGTATAAAAATTAGGAAAAATAAACACAATCCTAAAACTATGTGATTAGATATAAAACAGAGAAAACAACTAGTTTTTTATGGAAATGTTTATATTTGGAGTTTATGCTAGCATTATTTATGTGTAATATTTAGAAAGGGAATTGATATGTCTTGCGTTTATATTTCGAGTGATTTTAACGGGGAAATTTGAATAGATTAAAAAAATCTATAGTGAAACATTTACTACCAAAATTGTAGATGACTCTTTATAAAAAAGAAAAACATTTTAGATATATATTTTAATAAAAAAGGAAAAACGTCTATCTTTAACGTACTATAGGATACTAACCAGCGAAGTGACCACATAGAGTAATACAAAGTTATAGATGGAAACAATCAATGTTGTTATTGCATTTGCAGACTAATGGTGAGCCATTGTGTAGATGTTGGTGACAATGAAAATAATAGGATTAAACAAGCTAAGGAAAAATGACCCAAGTGTGCTGGTACAAAGTCTGGCAAAAATTAAATATATTCGTACCATGTTTGTGCTATTAGTAAGCATAAGCAAATATAAATACTTTAGCTATACGCCTAGATAAGATTACCTCTTTTCTAGCGACATGTAAATGTCTAGCAGTAAATGTTTCCAGGGAAACAATAATGTAACCTCAGTGCACGCTACTAGCCAACCATTGTAATATCTTTACAAGCAAATATTGTTATATTTTTACATCAAAGAATTTTGTATTTTTTCCGATTTAAATAATAAAATAGGCCTATTTGTTGAAAAGAGTACATAATGTTTAATGAATTTGCTTTGCTTTGTATTTACGTAGGAAACTGAAGCCACTTAAACCTGATATTATGATTAAAATGACGTAGTAATCATTTAACAAATTGTATATTTAATTCGATAAATCTCAATCGATGAAGTACCCCAAGACTATATTTATTAATAATTTGTTAGTTGTGTTTTATTTGTTTAGTTATTTAGACTATTTGAACTCCTAAAATGCACAAGGAATTACTTATAAAGCTGGATAAATGAGATTACGTAATGACCTATATAGACAATAGTTGAAGATAATCGTTGATACGTTTATAACCTTTTTAATTCCCTGACAGTTTTTAAAGTAACAATAAAAAAAACGTCATATTATATATGTAGTTGAACATAATCGTTGATTCGTTGCAATTATACTTGAAGAAATCGTTCAATACACCAAGGAATATACACACAGACAGCAACAGAGAATCAGACACAAACAAAATTCTCAACGCAAAACAATAACACTTTACACACCCACCACCAGTTTCACCCACAAACAATAAACACTATCGAAACAACATCGAATTGAATATAAACGAATTAAGACTTAAACATATGACTTAAATACTGCTTCGGCCCCAAGAAATGCAATAAAATACTAAAGTTTGTACACAGAAACAGCAATACAAAGCACAGATTCCATTCCCCATGAATACATTGGACAAGGCATTGAACATAAAATGTCCATTATAAACACATTAAGCACTAAAACAAGCGCAACTAATATTGCGCCTAGAAGACGTTGAAAATACAGTAATTTTATTCATGACAGAAAGCCACATAACCGAACTCCATGTAGATCCTACACCAAAAATATCAAACACAAGATATAAATGCATTGATATCATGAAACTAGAACAAAAGAAATACTACAAACAAATAAAACTCCAAGAACCAATACATAACCCCTTATTAGATTTATTTTGTCCATGTATTTTGCTAGTTTATGTGCAGGAGCATTTTGTTAGTTGATGATGGCTCGGATGTGGACATTCGATTTGTGAATTTTATGGAGAGCGCGGAGGGTAATTGCTTTAGGATGGATTTGATTTAGGTGGTATTTTTCGTTTTTGCTGATGATGTATTTGGATGTATTAATTAGTTTTATTGATGGTTTGTGATATTTCTCAGTTGGATCTGTATGTAGTTGTATTATATTATTATAGATTATGTATTCATTGATTTTCTCATTTAGGCTGTTTGTATTATTAATTACTGTGGTGTTGACTTTGTCTGCTGTGGTGAGTGCGATTTTGTTTAGTCGAGTCTTTTCTTTTATGTTTGCAGCGATTTTAATTTCATTGTTTACGTTTTAGTTGTTTATGTTTTTGTGTTTGTTTAGGTTTTTTGTGTTATGTCGAAGTGAGTCTTGGTCTTTGGTGGCGGCTTTTTGTATTAATTAGGATGTACAAATTTGGATTTGCAATAAATACCTTGTAAATATTTTAGAATAAATTTCATTACAATATTTTGACACCATGGCGTACAATTGTAATGTGTGTTTTACTTCGCATTATTTCTGTCTTCTAACTTTTTCTGTCACTTTTGCTTCGTTGGTTCACCAGGGTAAATTATCATAACACTTTAGAATCTTCAATCTGATATATGAGAACTGCATAAACTAAACTAAGAAAACACAAGTTTCAATAGAATTAAAACTTTAAAGATTCCCCCACATCATTTTGTTGAATTCACTTACTTTAAAATGATTTAGTGTTGTCACATTTCCCCACTATAGCAAGAAAGGTCTTTTCTGCACACATGGCTTCACATGATGAATGGCAGCAAGACCTTTAAATAGAGCATTATTGTATTCTGGATGGTAATTTAGTAGGATTCTCTGATGACGTCATGGTCATCGAAATGTACATAAAGGTCTATTCATAGGTAACTTAGGTAATTTTACTTATTTTTGTGAGTTGGGATTTTGCCAATATTTTTGCTGCAATATATTCCACCATTGTGCTCTTGATATTGTATGAAATTTAGCATATTTTTATTATGTACTAAACTTTTAAATGGCAATAAATATTTATAGTCTTTGAAATTATTTTTTTTTAAATATGAGTTAAAATAATTTCAATTCAAATTATCATACAAAATATCAATTTTGTTTTTGTTTTGATTTTTCAAATAAATTGGTGACATTCTCCCCAATATTATGGATGAGAGCAGAAACTTTAAATAGAACTGTCAGTTATCCTCGATCTCGACATGTTTTCAGTCTCCTCATTGAAGAATAACTGTTACAGTTGCTCAGCTGTAGAAAAAGTTGGTTACAGCGTTAAACATTCCTTTGAAACAGGATAGTATGTTCCATGCCCTATGTTTACCTGCAATTGCACTCTATTTTCTTGTACTGTAGATACAACATTTTAATGCACCGTATTTTGTTTGCAAGTTTACCTTATGATGTTTCAGTTCTTAACAGAGAAGGGTATTGTAATGTTATGGGAGCTAGTTATTTTGCAAAATTTGTCAACGTTTGTGGGGACCAACATCGACTATGAGAAATATTATTATTCATGTTTACACTCACAGAGATGTTTTTTTTTTTGGTAAATATATGCGGTGGATTTGCGAGTCAGGTGCAACCATTTATTTATTTATTCACTTTTACATTCGTTTATCAGTATCCGAACTTTAAATTTTCTAAATTTGTAAAAATGAAATTTATTGTCTCAGTAAGTTTTTACAAATTTTGTTTTTACAAAACAAACATTCTCAGTATGTTTTTACAACTTTACAACATTTAAAGTTTGGATAAGCATATACTAATATAGAAGTGATTAAGTAAGTATCACTGAACGTAATGGACTACAAAATTCCAGTATTTATATAAACAGGCAACGTTTTAATATTAGCTACGTTATTGCCATTAATACATTATGTACCTGATTCGCAAATTAATCGCATTTATTTAAACAATAAGAGAAATACTGCTACCAGTCTTCCTTCACTACTCCACAAGATGTACTTGTTTCAATCAGTTTACGTAACTTCTCCAGACAATCTGTTTTGTTGAAACCTTCTGGTGATCTCTTGAATTTTGTAGTTCTTTACGTTCGGTGAAACTTAATTAATCAATTTTACATTAGTTTATGGCTATCCCAACTTTAATTTTGTAAATTTGTAAAAACTTACTGAGACAGAACGTTTTCTAATGATGTTAATTATGTTTGTAAAATATATTTACTTAAAAACACTTTTCATAAATATGTTTACACTTGTTTCCAAGGAACGTATGTATTCATGTGAGAATTTTTCACTTTTATAATTTAATGACTGACTTAATAACGAATAGACCAACAAACGACTTGAACAATATATACTAACAGTTTCACAAATATTATGTTGTATAGTTAGAAGAACATTTTTTCAATTTGAATCTTGCAGCTTTTTACTATTGTTCTGGTCTTAATATATAGAAAACATAGCAACAACTGTAAATAAGGCATTCATGGAAGCATGTTAATAGGATTGTTTAAGACGTGGCCGCGAGTTACAATGACATTTCTTAAGGCCTAATACACAATTTCTACCTAATACCCAAGGGCCAGCTTACAAAATTTGACCTATATATATTTCCATATGTGTTACTGTCAAATCACAGATTGTTCTAAAGGACTAGAGTGGCTATAACAGGATAAGCATTTAGTCATTTAGAATTATTTATATTTTAATATTAAAAAAAATATTTACAGTTTTATTTTATTAAATAACACACACAAACTCTAACCACAAATATTTTTATTCCAGTCTTATGTAGACGTACATCTCGGATACAAACTAACCATCCTCAGAGACATGCCACAGTATGTATTGACATGTCTCTAAGAATAGTTACGGTATGACCAAAATGTACATAACACTAGAATAAAAATATTTGTACCTAGAGGTTGTGTGCATTATTTATTAATATTAAATCAAAGTAAATTATTTCAAGTAATTACTTTGGGTGGGTTTTTTGAACCCAGAGCCGATTAATAGCAAAAGCAATAATTTACCTTCACAAAAATGTAAATAACTCAAGAGCTAGATAAAATTTGGAAAAAATATATACAATTTATCTATGTATATAGCATAGAATCCATAATTCTTCTTAACAATCCGGATACGTTCACGTTTTTGAAATGTTTGTCATATTTATTCTTCTTTCTTTTTTTCCATGTGCAGGATTTATCGAAAAAGCCAGCATAAATATACAACGCATTAAATTTAACTGTCTAAATATAAAACAAACCGTTCATGATGCCAACGTAATAACTTATATTAGTAATCAAGAAGAAGAATGTCGAAACGGCCACAGCCAACTGGAGAGACGAATTCTTATCGCAGCGATCTAGGCTTTGTACAACAATAGAATCAGCTGTTTATTCGATTAGTGCGTTTATTAGTTTGTAGGTTATATTTTCTTATTAGTTTGAAGCTTTGGTGACTGCATTGGTATTTTGACATTTTGTGTGAAGGTTTTCAGATTAAAAGTAAGTGTAATTAGTTTCTAATGTTAATTATCTTTGAGGTTCGTTTATTGTTTTGTAAAATTGTTTTTATCAAGTCAAAGATTTTACTTCAGTTATAAAGAAGAATATTTAAATTACACAAATAATTTTATCACGTCCTAATTACAATTATGTAGACTAAGTCTATATAAAATTATATGTAAGTTGTAGAAACAATACTGTATTTGATAAGTATTATTTGATATTATTTCTGTTCTTTACTATGCATGCATAGCAATTACTTAATATGTGTTTTAAGGTAGTGTGAGGTTATGTTTTACTAATTTTAAATACTGGTAAATATTATAATATGTGTGGAAAGTATGTTTGGATTAATGTTACTTACAACTGTTCTGTTCCGTTGATAATATCGGTTTTAATATCTGCTTGCATTTAACTGTAGATTCTTAAAAACTAAATGTAAATTTCTCGTATTCTAAACGCGGTTTGTATTTATTAAAGACAAAAAATAAAATATTCATGTAACCCAAATGACTTGCTTCAAATTATTTGTTTTCTTGTGATGAAAACTCATAAAATAAATAATTCTGAAAAATTATCATTATAAAGTAAACGAATATTAAGTTTAAAGATTTTGTGGTCTTCCCTTTTACATTAATGCTCACACATGATTAGGTTAGGCCTGTCATCTACAAACATGATTCTTGATATTAGTTATAAAGTTTTTTTTATAGATTTTAATAACACAAATATTTTACATTTACATGATAAATCAAAGAATATTGAAATAAGATTATGCTTAAATAAAAACTTGAGGAACTTTATCCGAAAAAGACGTGTTTAAAATATATATAAAAGAGTAAAATTCGAAACGTTTTGTTGAAAATAGAACACTTTTGTTTTTGTTTGAAATTTTGGTTGCGTGTTTATTTTATAAGAGTTTGTTTGTATAACATTATGACAATTTCGTATATTTTATTTGGTATTAATAATAAATATGAAAACATGTGAGTAATTGGACAATGCTAAAATAATAATGAATATTTTTCGTAACGTGCAAATTTGTTTATTAAAAATGGTAATGTAAAGTAAAAGGGTAATGTGTCCTATAGGTTGCTTTAATCACAGACAACATAGTGAACATAAATCTAATCCAAGGTTATAGAGGAAAACATAAAGTGTTATTATTAAAATGTGCAGTGCCAATTGATGTTGAGCCAAGCAGATGATGACTTTAGAAAGTACCCCAGAGCCCCTCAGAGTTCCCCAGAGCCCCCTGCGTCGTGCAGTGAGCAAAGGTGAGTTGATGGGTTGCTTATGTTTGCTGTAGTTGGGTATTTGGTTGCATTGTACTCTGCTATGTAATGACATTTAATGAAAAGACACAACTACGTCAGTAAGTTGTAATCCAAGGCTGGAGTTTTATTTTGAATAATTTTTTTTACGCCCGCTTTTAATCCTGTAACCTAATACCTCTAGGCTCTAGGCTATGCTATGAGAATACAACATACCGTATTGTGAAGTGTTGTAAAATATACTATTAAATTTAACCTAAAATTAAAATGATAAAATACGCGTTGTATAAAAATGCATATAAAATACAGACAAAGGA